>CM076575.1:820924048-821078085 GCA_034641835.2 Pinus albicaulis
TTAGATAC
The DNA here is from genome assembly GCA_034641835.2 of Pinus albicaulis. Classification (NCBI taxonomy): domain Eukaryota; kingdom Viridiplantae; phylum Streptophyta; class Pinopsida; order Pinales; family Pinaceae; genus Pinus; species Pinus albicaulis. The sequence continues at coordinate 820,924,057 of CM076575.1, forward strand.
ATTGAAATTAAATAACAAATATTACCTACTATGTAGCACGTGTTAATACTATTGTCTTTAATTATTAATTTTAATTATACAAAAATACATTTAATCATTAAAAATAAACATATAGTAATATATATAGCTTTGATAGATTATCAATGCTTATAACATTGCATATTGAATGTCTACCATTTTTTTAATTGGGAACTTCAATTCATTTTCTTTTACACAACATTATAATGTTAAGTAATGTGAGCGGATAATTATATTAAGGGCTTTTAAAATAACATTGGATTGATTATCTCTCCCAAAAAGGAATATCATTATATTAAGCATATAGAGATATAGAAAGTTGTGTAGAATCTATAACACCAACAAGAGCAGCAGGCAGCTATAGTCCCTGCCGCATTCGAAAACAATTAATAAAACAGACCAGAACAACAAGACAAAAATAGAAAACCAATAAATGCCTACAATTTTATTTTATTTTTAAATGTATCTATCCATTAAGATGAGACTGGTCAAATAGCATAAATACATTAAGATGAGACAAGTCAAATAGCAGAAATACATGATAAAAACTATATTATCACTAGACTGGTCAAATAGCATAAATACATTAAGATGAGACAAGTCAAATAGCAGAAATACATGATAAAAACTATATTATCACTACGGATGAATCCTAGCAAACTATCTCTCTTTTACCAGGTCATATAGCAGAGAAAACATTGATTTCCAGGATCTCCACTTGGCAAGCCCATAAGATAATTTCCTACTACTACATATAGATCAACTCAATCTAGAATGAGATATCATTCATGTGCTATAGATAAACTCAATCTAGAATGAGATATAGTTCTTGTGCTCTGGAATAGGAATTATTCTGATATAGTTCATGTGCTCTCGAATAGGAATTATTCCGATCACCCTGGGAGATTACTTATTCTCAGGGTTTATTTTTTAAAAATTCTTCTCTTAGAGAGGTAGAAAGGTGGCCAATGCCTAGCAGTGTCATTGTATTAACCTATAAACTAGACTGGCTCCATAGTAATAGCAATATTAAGACAGTTTGATCTATCTTTTAGTTCAAACTGTCTCAACCTATAAACTAGATTGGCTCCATAGTAATAGCAATATTAAGACAGTTTGATTTGTCTTTTAGTTCAAACTGTATGACTTTATTAACAGAGAAAAATCAGTTTGGTATTCAGTCTGACCTACAAGCCATACATGTGTCTAATTCTAAAATTTAAACACGCCTATTGTCTAAAATCTACTGGTCTGATCCGTAAATATGGAGTAAAGAAAAAAAAAATATACTGCCTCATCAACTTCACCCTGAAACACTATCCTCTGTCTATGTTGCATTCCCTTATTTAAGTGTACCTCTATTATGTTCTTGTCTTAAATAACTTTGTTCCCTTTACAATGACCAGAGTTATCCTTGTCACTGATTGTCTGGTCTGCACAACTGTTATTAGTCCCTGCCGCCTGCGGCATGACAGGGACTATAGTAATCGAAATAGATGTAGGCTATTAGTCCCTGCATTAAATCGAGGCATTTTAAAAATTTTAGTCTATGCTTTGCTAGATATTTTTCTGACAAGCATTTTCTTTGCCAAATCATGTATAAGAATTTTTCTTATTACCCAATGAGCTTAATTGTGATCTTATTTGGCCTCATACGGAGGCCAGTATGAGGCCAAAGTTACAAAATTACTATATGCATAACCTGATCATGAAATTTTCAAGTTCAAACGAATTAATGCTAGCATTAATCCTAAACATTAAATGTCTAAATGTCTAAAAACTCAAAATGTCTAAAAACTATGGCTAATAAAAAGCGTTGTCACCGCATCCACTAAATGTCAAAATGTCTAAAAACTATGCCTAATAAAAAGCGTTGCTCCACTGCAACGCCTGTCACCACGCCTGCCACCACTTACGTTGGCACCCATGCCTGCCACCACGCCTGGTATTCTGCTAACAAGTGCCATACTTCTTATAACAGGTGCCATACTTCTTATCTGAAGACAAAGGCCATTGCCCAGCTTCCTAATTCTTCAGCCAACCCATCTTCCTCAGTCTTCAGCGTTGCTGGTTGGTTTCCCCATAATTTATCCTTCCGCTTCCTCATAATTTATCCTTCAGCTTCCTCAGTCTTCAACTTCCTCAGTCCTCAGCTTTGCTGGCTGGTTTCGCTCTATTCTTTTCAGAATTTCAATCCTGCAGAGATACTTGGAGAATTTTGTATTGACTATTCGTAAGTATATGAAATGGTTCTGTGTTATTTATATTTACATGTTTTTTGTGCATTATGTCATTTGCAACATCTACTGGTTAATTTTTTTATTCTTTTGAAATTTCTATGCACTTCTCAAGGATGTGGAATGTACGTCATCAGTAATTTTGCACTTTTTAAGAAACTACATCCACGGCACCAATGTAAAGAAATAGAAGCATGCATTTCAATTTCTATGCACTTCTTAGGTATGTGGAATGCACGTCATCAGTGAATCTGCATCCAACGTAAAGAAATAGAAGCATGCATTTCAAATGGCATTCGATACATTGAAAATATGCAAAGGCTTGACGGTTCATGGTAAGATCTTACGTTAAAAGAAATTCCCATCAGTATGACTATTAAAAAAGGAAGCATGTATTTTCCAAATTGGTTTAAATAAGATAAATTGTTCTGTTAGAGCTATGTGTTGTGTTGATGTTTGTTTGTTTTTTTCATTGGTAATTTTTTTTTTTTTGGTAAATTTGGTAGGACCATACTATTTTCTATTTATAATTGAAGGACAGGCTACAAAATATAAAATTCAGGCTGTGGCCTCAACCTACCCATAGGAAACCAGGTCTATTGGCCACCTGAAAGCGTGAAAAGCATACCAAAACTGAAATTGTTTCATCCTTCTGTAAGTTTCATGCGCTATCTGTCCTACTACTGCAGTTTGTACATTCATATAACATAAGAAAAGTTCATATCTAACTAAAAAGTGCATCAAAATTCTCAATACATAAAACTCCTATCCATCTGAGGAGGAAACTGGAGCTGGGTCTTTGACATTGGACCCAGGCATTTCAGCGTGCTGAAGCTGCTGGATCATCTTCTCCATTCGGCCAAATTTATCATCCATTCTGCTTATACGATCAGCTGCCTGATATTGTGTTATTTTGATGTGTTGCAACTGGTACTGAATATTATCAAGTAGGTCTCGAAGACGAGGGTCTTTCTTTGCTGGGTCTGCCTTAGCATTGGCAGGCTGAATGCTCTGAATAGCTTTCGCTATAAGACATTTTACTATCCAATATGTGTGTATAGTTTGGTTGAATAGAGTTAGGCGGCCACGGGTATTACCTGGGTCTGTTATGAAATCTAAAATCTTTGCTTCTGTCTCATTGTCTTCAGGGTTTGTCTGGATATCCCTTTCCCACCCACGAATTTCTTGACGAACTATGGAGGAGTTACCCATCACATAATTCACTGCTAAAGTCTCCAAATGCTCCTGGTTGGTTTTGCGACCCCGTTTCTTGGGGGCAGGATCGAACTAAAGTTTATGTTTACCCTTGGTAGCCTCAGCCCTTGGACGTCTTTTTCCCATGGCTCGATAATTCCTATATAATAACGCAGACAGGCAAAATTGAACAGCAAAGGAGTGAGGATCTATATTTATACAACCCATTGCACACCTTTGAGCATTGATGACGTGAGTAACATATAAACACAAGAAACCAAACCAGCAGAGCCACCTCTGCAGCCAATGCAGAGAGAGAGAACCATGGGTCATAGACTCCTTGACTGTATACAAAACGCAATTCCAAAAATTGATGGTGCAAAAACCCTTAATCTTAATATACCTCATACAGGACCAGGCGGCTACACAATTTGGACTAGTGAGTCCTATGCACAAGATAGACAGAGGATGATGAGTTTGAGGTTTTAGGGTCGACTTTAGAGAGCTGAGGGGAGGGTCTGTTTGAATGGCAGAGGAACAGAGTACCCCTATCCTCTTCCAGTAACCCCCCTGAAACACTCTGGGATTGAGTAATTGGGCTTCATATGGCTTCATCCTGAGGATGTTCACTCGGTTGACTGAGACCAAACGGAGAGTAAAAGGAACCTAACACTGATTGCAACTTTGATACTTGACCCATTGAACAACCCAACAAAGCAAAGTCATAAGTAAACAATTTGGAAACTGAACATAACATATATTGCAAATTTGAAGCTTGACCCTTTGTCCCACCCGACAAAACAAAATCGATAGTAAATTTTTTCGAAGATTTCTCCCAATATTCCAATGATTGCATAAGATTGCTAACAGAATAGTGGGTATTTTACTACCATAAACGACAACAGGAGATGTTGCATGGACAAGCAAAATGCAGGGGTCGCGGAAGCACGATTGGACAGGGTGCAATTAGGAATAATACAGCAAAACTTCACTACCCTGCCCAAACCAGCGTTTATGTACAGCACTCTAAACAAAACCACAGCAATTGGCGCCATGAGAACAAGGAGATTGGCATATACATACCGTAACAAGTTTGAAAGATTGACAGACATTGAAGCGCTCAGTCTTCTCCTCTGCCTCCTCCAGACGCTTGCATACCAAAAGCAGTGCATGAACGAATGGAGAAATGGAGGGATCGCACATACCTTAACGGAAACTTGCCATCGGCGTTTGGACGAAACAGCCTGGCCACCCTGCGACATCATTCGTATCCAAGTGTTCACACACTTCGCCAAACTGGTCTGACAATTCCTCATTAATATCCTTAATTGCATGAAGTGCGAGCACGCGCCATGTTGCCACGGCATGGATGCCTTTCTAACGTTTGTTCACCCCGATCGGGGGGTTCATTGGTAATTTTAATATAAAATCAGATAGACAATAATATAAAACATGGAAAGCTGGGTTGCAGTGATGATAATGCTTGTTCAAGAATCAAATATTTCGATTCAAACATTAATCAAAATATTTAAAGTTGCATGTAGATTGCATCATCTAGTGAAATATGAAACTTTGTGTCATTTAGTGAAATCTTTGCAACACTACTACCAATTTTACTGCAATTCCATGGAAATCTAAATTGCAGTTACATCCTTCAATAGTTCTGGGCAGAACATATTTCTTCCTCTAAAAACGCCTCAATCCAATATAATTGGAGGAATTTAACTACGGTTGGAGTTTTTATTAAACTAAAAACAGACAAAAACAGAACTAAATCAAAACGATAACCAAAAAAAAATGAGAATCACTAGTTCGAAAATACCCATCTCTAGGTTGTACTGCCCATCTACAAAAAAACTGATAGTAGCAGGTTTGCGCATATGGGTATATAGGTAATACAATGACAAAACCCTTGTTCAAGCAACCTAAATGTCAAGGCCAGATTTAAGAATCGAGATTTTACCTGGAAGAGTTAACATAGGAAGTTGTTGAGCGTTCCAGATTTAAGAACGGAGATTTTACCTGGAAGAGTTAACATAGGAAGTTGTTGAGTGTTCTACAGGAAGCCGTCGCTGTTTAACCTAAACATCTCTTGGTTTTGATAAACAGTCTGGCACAGCTTGGTTCCCTCTCCCAAAAGAGCGAGAAGGGCTGGAAAGGAGGTGATGGAAGGAAATGAAGATGCCCCTGTTGTAAAATAATTGTGCAGCATCTGTCTAGAAGCCAAAAACACATCTGAAATTTTGAAATCAATGCTTGTTCACACAGGTTTTGTTCCACTTGCATAGTGTTGCATATCTACACCAAATTGCAAGAAAATTTGGTGAACATCCATTGCCCTGAGCCCAGTTGCAGCGAGCACTTGAGTCCTCAACAGTGTGAATGGTGCTTGGCACTGGCAGAAGCTGAGATTCCCTATTCCCAGAGGTTTTATTGCCCTTTCAATCAGCTTGCAACAGACTTGGTCCCTAGAATTTTGAGTAATAGAGGACAGTGGTTTTGATTATCATACACAGGAGATACAGGATGGACGAATTGTCCAAAAATTAGCTGTGGAAACATTGTTGCTCATGGGGCCATCAAACAATATTGAGCAGCTTCACTAGCGATATTGAGCTGCTAACTGGTAGCAGGGCTGATAAGCTTGCACCTGTAACGAATACATGGAGAAGAGCATGGACACATGTCGCGCTGACATGCTTTCATGATATGCTTTCACGCGTGTAATACATGCGGTATTCTTTCATGCTCGTCTCCAATTAATCCGAAACCCATAAACTCTATATAAAATTTATAAAACGTAAATAGATGGTATCTGTCCTATTATTTTATTTCCTGTTCAGTTTTTATTTTCTTTTCAAAATAAACTATCTCAAATAATTCAAAACACTATAAGTGCTACCGGAAATGTTACCTCTACCATGAAAATACGTAAGTTCGATCATATACGGACTATGTTGCATCACTGTATCAAACGTGCTTTTCATTTAGGAGCACTATTTTTAATTAGTTAGACTATTCGAACCGTTACAAGTACCTTATTTGTAAGATAACTTTTAAATTTAATCTAACTTTTTCATCTTCTATTTTGATTGAGTCGAGATTTTGAACCAAACCATAAACTGTTGTTTCAGGTTCATATGGGATTTCTAATGGTATATATCATTATACATGTTGGCATTCCAACAGTAGAATACTTACACATGCAGTTATCTCTTAAACCCACGGGTTATTACTTACAAATATAGAAGTATTATTATGAGACTTTATATTACATACTATTAACTTTATCATTGAATTCGTTAATGCTCACACCTCTCCCATTATTTTCTTTCATATATATACACCTGCCATGATAATTATAATTAATTAGACTATTCCAAAGTTCGACTAAGCTTTTTCAAATTAATTTAATTTCCCTGGTTTAATAATAAATTAAAAATTTTAATTAAATTCCCAATCATTTCAATTACATGACGAGTAGCGCTGTCCTACCAAAAACGTCGGCAGGGACTTGTTGCTCAGCAATGGTCTTGTTTAAATAACTAATCCACCATTGAAATGCAGATAATATGGCCAATATTGTTACTTCAATATTAGTATGCATTAAAATTAAATACACAACATATCCAAGGCTGCCAATGCTTGTTATATTTAAATCATTAATATACAAGATATTAGTTAATAATGACAGAAGTTGAGACATCACTCCCATCAGACATAAAATCATAATCAAGAAATTCAAAAGCCAAAACTCTATGTAGCAAGTATTAAGAAGACCATATCAAAAAGATTTATCATCATAACAATTTGTGAGTCTCAAAACTAATATCTGCTAAGGAAATCATTACCATAGTAGCACTCACTACATGATAGTAGAGAAAGGAAAACAAGTAGCATGAACAGAGATTTAAATAATGCAGTGTGTTTTCCTTGGTTCACAGTTGGTATTGGCTTTGGCATCCTTTACAAATTTTATTTCAAGAATTGGAATGTGTATCAAATCTTTCGGTGAAAATCACATTGGAGAAATTTGTGTCGACGCGTTTCGAACCAGCCAGTGTGGTTCATCATCAGGACAAGATACGAAATCTTATCTAGGACTCAGCTTAAATAGATAAAGAAGCTCGAAATAGCCGTTGTACAATAACGGCTAGTTTGACCATAAAAAATAATAAATAAATAAAACTATAAAATAAAATAAAATATAAATATATAAATATAAAACTAAAAACTAAAAATAAAAATTAATAAATAAATAAATAATAAACAATAAAAATAATGACTAGTTTGACCAAAAAAATAAATAAAAATAAAAATAAATAAATAAATAATAATAATAATAATAAATAAATAAATAATAAACCATAAAATCAAAAATTAAAAATTAAAAATAAAATATAAAAATAAAAAATAAAACATCAATAAATAAATAGATATAAATATGAACATTAAAGTAAAAATAAATGTAAAAATAAAAATAAAAATATTAGAAAATAAAATATAAAAATAAATAAACAAAATATATAAATAACAAAATATATAAATATACATTACTTGAACAATAAATTATTGTGTTCAATATATTATTTGAAACTAAATTAATTCCTTTATTTTTTTTTATTTTTTTTTTTAAAGATAATTAATTAATTTATTAAATATACATAAATAAAAACTAGATTAAAAACAAATAATAAACATAATTATGTAAATATATAATAATTAATTACATAATAAAGAATAACAGAAAGGAGAAAAGTAAAACAGGACGAGAGGGGAGTAAACGACGAACCTCTGACAAACAGAAGGGCAAAAACTCAAGAAACTAAGAATGAAGGGCAACGATCCAGCACCTGCTCACACTCCACCCATCATCTCTGTTAAGGTTAACAGGCCTATTTCCAATCTCAAGGGCCTCCCTAAACTTTCGATGGTGAAAATGGTCCACCTTCACAATGACCTCAGCATCTTCAATGCAAATGTGATGCTTTGTCTTTTCAGCATGCTCTGCTAAGACAGAGGAGCGAGATCAATTATGCTTTAGGTCAGCGGCATGTTCATGAATTCTTTGACTGATAGATCGACCAGTTTCACCAATATAAGGGGTCCCACAAGAGCACGGAATCAAGTAAACACCCTTCCCCTCCTTAGGGAAAATTGGGTCCTTTACCGATCTGAGCGAATTCTGAATCGTGCGGAGGGGCTTGGAGGTTGAAGGAAAACTATGTTTCCTTAGTATCCTAGCGATCTTATCAGTTGTTCCCTGGATAAAAGGGAGATGAACACCAGCAGACCTATCATAATTATCACTTTTAACCCTATGACCTTTTTTCTCTTTTTGGAAAGCTCTACGACATTGAATCTTGCTATAACCATTTTTAAGGAAAACATTTAAAATATGAGATTTCTCATCTTCAAGGTGGTGTTCATCAGTGATTCTCAAGGCACGAGTGGCTAAGGTGCTGAGAACCCCTAACTTCTAAGCAGGGAAATGATGAGAGTCCGCATGTAAATACTGCTCAGTATGCGTCTTCTTTCTAAAGACTTGATGAAAGAAAGAGCTTTCTTCATTCCTAGTAATAAGGACATCAAGAAAGGGAAGACTACCATCCACTTCGAATTCCATGGTAAACTTAATGGAGTCATATTGATCATTAAAAGATGAAAGAAAAGGTCCAATTTTTCTTTTCCATGCGGCCACACCACACAGGTGTCATCCACAAGCCGTTTCCAAAGCTTAGGTTGAAAAAGAGAGGAGGAGAGGGCTCTAGATTCAAAGTCTTCCATGAAAAGATTAGCCACAACCGGGGACAGGGGGAACCCATGGCCACGCCACAAGTTTGTTCAAAGAATTCACCCTCAAAACTAAAGAAAGTCGAGGTAAGACAGATCTCAAATAGGCATACTGGACAGGAAAGAAGTTTAAGTGATTGCTACCGCTTGTGATGGTAGAGACTCCCAGAAGCCTTGTTATATTAGCCAGAAGCCCCGAAAAGAGCCGGCCCGAAGTATAAGTAATTATTCTTTCTCTTTATAGTAATATTGTTCTATGTCTTCACGAAGGAATACAAAGGAGCTCTGTGGGAGTTTCTGAATTACCCTGATTATAGGAGGACATTTAAGAGCTTTCTAAAACCTCATTAACTCAAACTATAGCTTTGATCTTCATGATAACCAAGACCAACATGAGAAGATTGCTGGAGACAAATCGGGATAGACCTCTAGAACTGTACCCTCAAAGAGAAAGCCCTGATATTTTAGGGTATCCTTTTGACATTCTCCTCCTACTATATGTTGCTGAGACCATAGATCTGGTAATGGTTCTGGTATCTAAATCTAAAAGTAGAACTATCTGGTAATGATTCTGGTATCTAAATCTAAAAGTAGAACTACCTAACAGATAACCTTCAAACAAGAAGCTGTTGGGATATAAAATGGAAACTGCGAGCCATTAGAGCGTCATTTGTTACTTTTGCATTAACGCTGACTTTAAAATATTGAGGGTTAGCACTCGAAACATAAATCATTGCTTGTACGAGTCAAAGAGAAGCTTTCATAAGTAGGTATATACCTTTCAAAAGACAATATCTACTGCATATTCTTTTGACAATATGGAGATCAAGGACACGCCCAGAAGAGGAAAAAGCCACTGGAATAGCTGAATTTTCAACTGCAACCACCGAGATTTGGCTATCAGTTTGCTCAAAGAAATGACTAGGAGTGGGAGAAGTCACTGGAAGAGTATAAATTGCAAGGACAGGGATTATGCTATGACTGGTGTTAGCACTGGCAATGCTTTTATATCCTTCAAATTATTTAGGGGCTGGTGGTCTTTCAATAGGCAAAAATCCCTGAAGCATCTGAACAACTTTTCCCATTAAAGGGCGTCTGGAAGACTGCTCTTGAATACACAGAAACCTAACTTGAATGGCCCTCTACACTTGATCCATATTCAAACGCTCACCAAGCTTCTCATCCACAATGCTTGAAATATTTCCCCTTTCAAATTACTCAAATGCCCATGTTGAGAAGTTCCTTCTTCCAGAGGCTGCAATGATATCCAAGTTTCTTCTTCCACCAATGAGCTCTAGCAAAACCATTCCATAATTGAAAACATCTGATTTGGAAGTGATTGGTAAATTGGCAGGCCACTCTGGAGCCAAATATCCTCTGGCCCCCATAATACAACTCAAAGCATGATATCAATGTTCTCTATCATTTATGAGCTTGGAAATACCAAAATCAAAAACCTTGTCCTGAAAATTTTCATCTAACAGTGTGTTCTCAGGTATAATATCACAAAGGATGATACAATCTGTACACTCTTCACGTAGATAGTTGATTCCTCTTGAAGTTCCGAGGGTTATCCTGAAGCGAGTGTCCCAATCGAGCTTCCTAGACAAGTCATCCGCTGAAGCGAAGAGAAAATTATCTAGAGAAGTATTTTTCATGAACTCGTAAACCAACAATCTATGCCTTATTTCTGAACAAAAGTCAATTAGCTTTGCCAAGTTAATGTGGTGTGTGCTTCCAATTGTGGCAACTTCGATGCGAAATTATTTCTCACCTTGCTCAATTGCTTCGACTTTCTTCACTGCAACTATAGTCCTGTTTGGCAATATCCCCTTGTAGGCTGTTCCGAACCCACCAAAACCCAAAAATCCTTTGTTGCTTGTTGGAGCTCCTTTAAGAAAACTGAATTGGAGCTACAGAGGCATATTGCAGAAGAGTGTATTGGGTTGATGAACTCCTAAACCTAGGATTATTTCTCCAACAAGCCTACCAAAGGCCTGTTTCAAAAAAAATCAAGACAATTGCAGAACTTGTAGCTTGTACATACACAATCCTTCAAGATCCACTGGTTCCATAGATATTTACATACCGATCAAGAGTTGTAGCCAATGACATCCTTCAATGACCCTAGCCCCTCTACTCCGCTACTGATATCTAGATCCTGTAGAGGCAAATCCCATGGAATAAATCCAGATTATCACAACCAACCTTGCAAAGAGGGGATGGGATGGGATGAAGCTGCCAAGCAGGCATTGAGTTGAGGAAACTGCAAATGGAGCCACCTGACATCTACAATGAAATCGTAGAGGTGCTTCCTACACGTGACAGCTAACGTGACGCTTCCTACAGATGACAACAACGGTTCCAAACATTAGTATCTTACTTGGTTTGCAGAAGCGAGTTATTAAAATATAACATTTAATGTTTGAGAGTAATGTTAACTTGAAAATAAGCATTAGTTCGATGAATGAGAGGAAACACCAACCACACAGAATCTTAATCCAAAGTTTATATATATGGTAGAAAAAGAAACTTTCCATATATTTATTAGCAAGAAAACAATATATTGAAAAACGTATTAGAAAATGTAAAGCTCGTCATAACGCTTCAAACCCTGTTGTCCAATCATATTAAAAATAAATAATTTTAAATATAAAATTTTAACAAAAACTTAGGTTAATTGAATTGTACTGAGTTTTATTGCGAATAGTCAACCAAATTAATAGTAAGTCAAAGTTCTTCCGAACGCAATAGTCCCAGCAGCGTGCGCAGGGACTAATAATAATATAGTTCATATCAAAATATAAGAGAGAACAAAAAAAGGCAATATAAAATTATTTAAGCATAGTGATAATCCTTACCCCATTGCTTAAAATTATCTAAGAATCTTCTTGAAAGCAACGTTCTATGTTCGGTGGTTTTTATTTGAGGGAGGTAAAATTGTAGATTTTTTTTTCAGTTTTTATTTGGGGAAGGTAAAACTGATGAGTTACAAGAATTTATATAGAAAGAAGCTTCTGGTGACTTTTTTTTTTTAATGTCCATCGTAAAGTAATGAGAGTGGGTTAAGCTGTCCAATCTAGGTGAGTTAATGAGAGTGGGTTAAGGTGTCCAATCTAGGTGAGTTAATGAGAGTGGGATAAGTTCTAATCTAGATGAGTTATTTGATTCTTTTTCATAGATATTTTTTCTCTTTTAAAGTTTTTTTTTTTTCTAATTTTATTGAGTTTGATATAAAATTTGTTAGAATATAAGTATTAATGGTGGAATTTGTATAATTCAAAATATTCGAATATATTTTTGAGACGTTGAAATGGAGTTTTTTTTAGTGCGACTTTTTGGAGTTTTAGGTGCCAGAATCTGGTGAAAAATATTAAGGTAAAATGTTGATTTATGTTATTTAAACTATTTTTTTGACTGTATATATGGATTCAGCATCCTAAAAAACTCCTAGGGCACTTCAATTGTGCAAAGTTACTCATCAAACTTCTATTTTCACTAAATTCCTGCCAGAATTTAGAGAAATTAGACCAGAAAAAACTACCGTAAAAGCCTTCAAAAAGTCACATTAAGGGCACTTCAATTGTGCAAAGTTACTCATCAAACTTCTATTTTCACTAAATTCCTGCCAGAATTTAGAGAAATTAGACCAGAAAAAACTACCGTAAAAGCCTTCAAAAAGTCACATTATAGACTCCTCGCGGTGAAATTTTGCAATTTTTAATTTAAGAGAAATTGTAATTTGTTAGGTGTTTGGTTAAATAGTGTATGCGCTTGCCTTTAGAGTTTACATTTGTAAATTAAGGACAATATTTTATCATTCTTTTCAAGATGTTCTATAAATTCATGCTTAAATAGTTGAATTATTTAAACAAAAATAGATATAGAAATAATGATTTTAAAAACCAGCTTAGATATCAAGTAACTAATATAAATATTTTATGTTTTGTTTTGGAAAATAACAAAATTAACTTTATCATCTATATCTACTAGAACTTATCAAATACATGACTAATGCAATTTATAATATATTACTATTATTAGAAAATATATATATATATATATATATCAATTATTTAAATGGACCAGAATTTGAGGTATTATTATAACATGTGCATAATACAATGTTATGTGGTTAATTGTTTCACGTAATTTATGTCATAATTTAGTAATAGTTTGTACTCTAGTAAATAATATATCTACTATCATTTACTTCCCACTATGATTTAAGCAACTTTTTGTACAAGAAGGAAATTTTATAGAAAGAAGATGTAAATAAATATTCTTACTAGGGACCACTTCCATTATTTATGTTTTTAAACACTCATGTAGGAGTAAAATTGCAATGGTGTAGACCTACTAGTGGTTATTACCCACCAAAATTTATGCAAGTCCTTGTACATGAACAAGAAATTGATTTATCCACCTCACATCTCAAATTATTCGTTTATGTCAACGCAAAACTATAAGATTTGATTTGCATGTTGACCATTATTAATTTGGCATTGATCAATATAAGTTATAATTTTTATGCAATTTTCATAAATTTTAATTTAAGTGGCCGGGAGTAACACTTGTTATAGAATAAGTATTACTAGCAATTGCACCTGATGTTGCAAAGGAAACGTCGTAAGGCATAAATTCAAGAAGCAGTGTGGCACATAAAAAATCATTGAAGATAAAAATTAATAAAGAAAATGTCATTCAAGGTATAAAAAGTCACTTACATTATGCCAAATTGATAGATTCTATAACCTTTCCAACATAGATTGCATCTTAATCTTCAAAGATGGTCTTTCAAGATCCAATTGAAAATATTTGATAGATTTTGAAAAAATACACGAAGTACATGACATGAGATAGGCTAAATAAAATAATATTAATTCATGAACAATATGATGGTTATCTTTCCAAATCTAAATTTGCATCACAACCTCACAAATTTCAGACATCATCACATATTAGATGAAAATGGGCGAGACATCAGCTCCTAATTATTCATAACTTTTGGGGTAAATCTACAACTTCAATGGGAAACTCTAGTGCAGTGTAGTTGATGATGTTTAATATCTCCAATGTTTCCTCAGAGAACATTATCTCATAAATTGGAAAGAAACTTTTTGAATTGCACTGGCACTAACAACAACAAACTATTTTAGTATTTTTCATTGCCCCCTCAACAATATAGGGTTTACATCTTGTGGTGGCCATAATTATAATATGTATTATAACTTTATATATCATCGATTTTTATTGACAATTTACATAATTCTAATATGTATTATAACTTCTTGTATATATCATCAATTTTTATTGAGAATTGCAACAAACTATTGTAACTCTTTACATGGTGACAAACCCTTTACATGGTTGAAGACATTGAGGATTCATATAATCCAATAAACCACCAACCACCTATAACTTGACCAACTCAAAAATACCCAAGAAAAATAATTAAAAAAAAACCAATAATAATGAAATACCCCTAAAGCCCAGTGAAGTAATACAATGTGTAGAATGTGCATTTGAAACAAGACTGAGGATGGTCAACTTGAAATCCTAATGTACCCTCTCTACAATGATACTTGCTACAATTTCCAAATGCACATCAATTCCTATCCAAGAACTAATATTCAGTAAAACTAGACCATTTTAACCAAAGTGGATGATGCAATTTATTTGTCTCTCTATCTCAACCCCCTAAACACATGTCATTCTCTCTCTCTCTCTCTCCCTTCATCTCCCTCGCCCCCCTCCCCCCCCTCTCTCACCATATCTATTTGTCTTCCTCACTCCCTCTCTTTGCCTCTCTATTCTTCCCTTTCACCCCCCTCCATATATATCTCTATCTCCCCTTGTATCTCCTTCTCACCCCCAAAAAACACTCTCTCTCTCTCTCGTCACTGCCTCTTCGCCTTTATTTCTCTATGTCTTTCTTCCCATTCCAACTCCATTTCTCTCTCACCCTCTCTCTCTCCTCTCTTTCTTTCTTCCTCTCTCTCCCTTTATCTCTCTGCCCTCACCCCCATCACACACTCTCTTTATCTCTCCACCCTCCAACTTTGTCACTATCTCCATCTCTCTCTCCTTCCTCTCCCCCTCTCTACCTCATTCCATATTCCTTGCATTTTTCTTCCCCATCTTTCCCTATATCTATCCTCTCATTTTCTCTCCCTTCCCTTCTCTCCTCTCTCCATCATTCCATATTCATCTCTCCCTTATCACTCCCTCTCTCTCTCTACCTATATCTGTCAATGTCCTTTTTCTACCCTCCCTCTATTTCCCCCTTCCAACTCCATCTCTCTCCCCCCCTCTCTCTCTCCTCTCTCTCAAGTCCCTTCTTTTTTCCTTCCTCTCTCTTCCTTTCTCTCCCACCTCCTTCTGTCTCTCCCCCCATCACACACACTCTCTCTCTCTCCACCCTCCAGCTCTATCACTATATCCCTCTATATCTCCTTCTCGCTCTCCCCCTTTCTCCCCCCGTCATATCTATGTCTCCTTGTCTCTCTGTACACATTCTTTCCCTATCACTATCCTCTCCTTTTCTCTCCCTTCCCTCATCTCCTCTCTCCCTCATTCCATCTTTATCTCTCCTTTATCACTCCCTCTCTCTCTCCACCTCAATCTCTCAATGTCTTTGTTGTTCCCTCCCTCTCTTTCCCCTTTCCAACTCCATCTCTCACCCCCCCCCTCTCAAGTCCCCTCGATTTTCATTCCTCTCTCTCCCTTTCTCTCCCACCTCCCTTTGTCTCTCCCCCCATCATGCACACACTCTCTCTCCACCCTCCAACTCTGTCACTATCTCCCTCTCTCTCTCTCTCTCCTTCTCACTCTCCCCCTCTCTCCCCCCTCCATATCTATGTATACATGTCTCTCTCTTCCCCTTCTTTCCCTATATGTATCATCTCCTTTTCTCTCCATTCCATCATCTCCTCTCTCCCTCATTCCATCTTCATATCTCCCTTGTCACTCCCTCTATCTCTCCACCTCTCCCTTTTCCCCTTATTTACCTATCTCTATCCTCTTCTTTTCTCTCCCTTCCATAGTCTCCTTTGTCCCTCATTCCACCTTTATCTCTCCTTTATCACTCCCTCTCTCTCTCCACCTATATCTCTCAATGTATTTGTTGTTCCCTTCCTATCTTTCCCCTTTCCAACTCCATCTCTCTCTCCCCACTCTCTCAATTCCCCTTTATCCCTTTCTCTCTCACCTCCCTTCGTCTCTCCCCCTATCACGCACACACTTTGTCTCCACCCTCCAAATTTTTCACTATCTTCCTCTCTCTCTCTCCTTCTCGCTCTCCCCCTCTCTCCCCCCTCCATATCTATGTCTCCATGTCTCTCTCTTCCCCTTCTTTCCCTATATTTATCATCTCTTTTTCTCTCCATTCCCTCATTCCATCTTCATCTCTTCGTTATCACTCCCTCTATCCCTCCACCTATATCTCTCAATGTTTTTTTATCTTCCATCCCTCTCTTTCCCCTTCCAAATCCATCTCTCTCCCTCCCTCTCTCCTCCTTTCTCTCTTCCTTCCTCTCTCCCACCTCTATGTCTCTCCCCCACTCTATTCCCCCCCCCCCACACTCTCTCTCTCTCTCTCTGTCTCTCTCTTAAATATGATCCCATTGTATTTTATTTAAGAAAATATACAAATTAAAAAAAAAACAAAACAAAAAACATAATTGGTTGTAAAATATTAAACCTATATTTTGGATCAATCATATGAAATAAAATACAACAACAACCAAACTTAAAAGAACCATGCACATGCATCTATCATGGTTTTTTATAATATTATATATATTATAAAAGTTTCACATTTGTATATATAAAATTATTCTCATTTCGATTTATTAAAACCTGGATTTAACCTCTATGGTAATATTTTTAGTAGTGGTGAGGATGCTGAGTTAGATATATGTCAAAAGTAATTATAGCATTTTTTCTTTTAGATTTAATTAAAATAAAGTATTTGTAAAATATTTTGATTTTGAAATAAGTATGTGGTATTGAAAACCCAGTGGCTATGGTATTGACCCATGGTATTGTAACATAATAATTAAAAGCATATATCCATAACATAATTATAATATAATAATTAAATGCATAGATCCATAACATAATTATCGAAAGCCTAGATGGCCCATGGTATTGATAAACCATGGTATTAGCCCACGGTATTATGATTTTTCTCCTCTCTTTCCCTCCCTTCCTCTCTCTATATTTGTCTTGTGGGTATTAATCCATGGTATTGTAAAAAAAAATATTTAGAAGTTAATAATATCCATGGAAAATATTCATGATTAAAAATCTTCTTATATTCTAAATATTATTTTTTTATTGTAAATTTAAAGATGGTTAAATCATTATTTTAATTTATAACAAATTTTTAATAACAAAATTTTAACTTAAAAGACACCAAAACCTAAATTCAATCTAACTTATTAAAAGAAAAGAAAAAAACTAACATTATAAAAAACATATATATAACTATTTACTTGTGATCTCATGGCCTAAAACATTTCAATCATCTAACATTTGATCCAATGGCTAAGACATGGACACAATGGCACCTAGGGGAGTTGTTTTCAAATAAAAACGCCTTACAGCATAATTAAACAAAAAAAAATAAAAGATTAAAAGGGATTTCAAAGTCATTATAGGTTCACCTAAATCAACATTCATGGTCTTAGAATACTTTATCCATAAATCTAAGGTTAGATAAAGTGATATATTGAAACACATACATCAATTTCATATATGTGCGTCATGGCTAGTGCATATATGAAAGTTAGTAAATCATACATATGAAAGTTAGAATGAATTGTACATACATATTAAATGTATCCTTAAAAGTTAGTAAATCATACACATTGGGATACTTACTAAGTTATGTTATGTAATAATAATACTAAAGTAATAAATTTCTTATGATTTAAGATTACTAGAGTGTAGATGTTTAGTCTTGGTAAGCATGTTAGTCTCCTGAATTATGGAAAGTGAACCTTTGTCTCTTTGAAGGGGGGTCAAGATCCTATATATAATTTTTAACAGTCAATGCATCAAGATATTCACTCAGTGGGGAATCCAATACCAATCGATTGCTTGCAATATATCATGTTGGAACCAATCTTGAGTCTAGAGCGCATAGTAATAAAGTTTAGTGACCTAAGAATATGGATGGAAATTGTGTGGCCCAAGGCTTACTTAGAAGTGACTCTCTCTAGGATGAATCATCCAGCTAAAATTAAATAGGAACTCTTAAGGATCATAGTGTCCTTCCAAATCTCCTTATCACTAAATCCAAGGGATTACCGCTGCACCATCTTTCTATCCATCCAGAATGACTAGAATCATTACAATCCTGCTTCGCCCCTTCATCTTGAGAGATCCCAGATGATATTTTTCCACCTTTTCTTATATTAGGTGATTACTAATTATATAGTCCTATTAAATATTGGGTCAAAGGAATGCCACAGGTATGTTGTCTTGTGCATGATTCTTCACTTAGTTAATCTATCTCATATGATCATACCCTTTATTAAAAAAGAATACAGCTCATGGCGTAGTAGTATTGGGCAAGCTTAGCCATTGCAAGCAATTTGGAACACGTAGGGACATGTTGGTGGATCCCATAATGTTGAAAGGAAATAACTACGTGTTACAAACACTTCAATGGAGGGTGACGTTGGAGGAATCCTAAATTTTGTATTAGATAAAATCAACGATGAAAATACAAAAGAACCTGATGCAAACACTTTGATATAGATTTATATATCAACCAAAATCTAAGACATGCCATATTCACTATATCGTATGATAAAATAATAATAATGTCATATTGTTCATGACAGAGTTACATTCAGCACGCCTAAACACTATTATGAATATTTCTTAGTATAAGCTACATGAAATGATAAAATCCATTACTTAGGCCCACAAGTACCATACTATGAAATCTAAACATCTAAGTCTTCATCTATTTTGCCTAGGGTTGGCAGCATTGGCTCTATAAAACAATATAAATGACTCAGGTGTTAAGAGTATGATAATTTTGGGACCATGGTATTTCTAGAACGTATTTATTACTAGAAGAGTGAAATAAATACCTCAAAAACTCTCACATACCCATTTGTGATAGATTACAACAAACCATTCTCTTGGTAATATTTAAGTCAAATAAAATGTTACTTAGGGAATAATTGTTGAGTGAATTATATTAAATCATTGTAACCAATAGGTTCATCATTATTCTAATAAAAATTATGGTTAGAGAAAATATTTATGATCCGTTTTAAGAAGGATTGTAACTAAGCAATAACAATGGTCTCCTTACCTATTTGAGACTTCGGTATGAAGTCTAGATTTAAGAGGGTGTGTATGTAGTGCCCTGCTCTAATTGACCTTTGGTAGACATTATTTTAACTTGAGATTTCATTATGACATATACATTATTCTTGTGGACAATAGAATTTGATGATCTGGCTAATGTTATTGCATGTGATGATGGCTAGCGATGTACTTATTTCGAATTCAATTTGTGTTATGTGGCCAATGAACATCTCAATGATCTTCTATCATTTTTATATACTTTGATGACTATTTTGTGATTAGATGTTACTGATAGTTGTTTGAGCATGGTAGGAGACCACCTTGGAACACATGTGCATCGTAGTGCCCTACTCTGGTGGACTCACCTTGATATTAAATTTTCCTATAGATAGCCTTTGGGAGCATACATTATTCTTGAAGGACCTAAAGTTGAGGATCCAGATATTTTAATTTTGCTATTAGTGGAGGTGAAAATAATTGTGACATGCGAGGTTGTGATGGACCTATTGACGCCTATGTCTACTCATGTGATGGATTCATTATGTTGTCTTTTTTACCTTAGCTTCTTGCTTCTAGTTAATGGTCATGTTGATGACTATGTCATGGTGATAATTTACCATACACTATTATATCGATGATTAAGATTATGAATAAATATTATTGATGATTATTGAGTTTGGTAGGGTACCACCCGAATGCAATTGCATGTGATGAGTTCACTACCTTTGGTTTGATTGAATGCATATTATTGTCTCTAAATTTAAAGTTCAAGTTAATATTCTGCTATGATTTCTAATGGAATATTAGTGACTACAGTCACAAGTTAGTCACTTTACCGAGAAACTGACACATGGGTGATGGGGTTGTACAGATAAATGGAACTTCATGGGAGGGGTGTGACAGCGTCCCTGATTTCAACCACTAGTACTCCTACCATGACTTGGGATGGAAGGTGTTGGGATACCTTTTCCATGAAGATCGAGATTTCGTGAGGGAAGATCCTAGATTGTGTTTCTCATGAGGATTTTATTGGGGTTCGTGCGTCAAGGAATATTCCTTGATCCCCAACACCATTAGTCTCACTATAGCGGGTGACATAGGAGAGGATAGTGGTATTCATAGTCACACTTAGTTTTTCCCCTCGTAATCACTAGATGCTTGAAGGGAAAGCAATGTGGCACCCTCGGAACTTCAAGGGAAGTTCTTGAAAGGCACGGCCAACTTAGCACCCTTGGCATCAAAAATAAATTGATTGGCATGGCACCCTTAGAACTTTGAAGGGAAGTTATTAAAGGGCACGACTAACTTGGCACACTAGGCATCATAAAGAAACTACTGAAATATAATTAAGATATGATAACCATACTAATTCACACAATGTAGTAAATGAATTTTTGAAACAAATTTGTATAATCAAGAATAAAAGTTGGGGTAAAGGGAGAATAGGAAGAAGTAAAAGAAAAAAAAAACATTGGACCACTAGAGAACTCTACTCTTCGAAACTCATTTGGAAAATTTTAGGTAGATAACGTGCATAATTATTTTAATAGGGAAAAGGGGGGAAGAGGGACATAGAGTTAATTAGAAATATTAATCCTAAAATAGTTTAACCTTATTAAGAAAATAGGCTGGTGAAAAAAATAAAGATTTATAAATTGAATTAGAGAAAGTTTATAGAACCTCCATGTGGCAAGAGCCAACACAAGAATCTCCATCTAAGAGGAAAATTATTTGAGTTAAATTATGAGGTACTTGGGGGACCAAACCTGAGACTTTTCGTTTGACTTTACTAATGAACACAAATTAAGGAGTAGAAAAGGGGTATCAAGAGACAACTAGGAGAAGAAATAGGGAGTCATGTTAGAGTGAAGAAAAATATTATTTTGGAATTAAAATTTAAGTATATAATTTTGGAGAGCTTTGGTGATATGGTGACACATGGGAGGGTGAATAATAAAAATTTTGGATTATTAAAAGTAATTAATTATGCATAAAGTTCCAAGAGTCACCTATAAAGCCTCTTATAAAAGGAGGGGAAAGCTATTGGAGAAGGGACCTTTTCCCCTATTGTTGGATGGAGGAGATAATTCTATTGTGAGTGAATACTAAACTATATTGAGTTTGGTGAGGTGGAGTACATTAGATTGGGGACTCGAGCCAAGAGTGCTCTTGTCCGTCAGCTAGTTTTCTTCCTCTATTGTGCAATGCCATTGCAACTCGGGGGTCCACAGGGAAGAAGAGTATCCAATGAGTGCGTTGGGAGGTAAATTGGTGGGTTACCAATGTTCAGTCGAGACATTATCCTTTACATGTGGAATTGAATAATAGGAAGGGAACGCAAGCAACAACAAGGCCAAGAAATGACGAATCCACTCCTTGGTGAACGGTATATTGTGTATTCATAATTTTTGTTATATGATTATTAATGTATTTATTATGACCATATTGTAAATGTGATTGTCATGATGGTTGAATTGAAAATTATGACTATTTATGTATACATCTTAATTCATGTGTTTTTAGTAGTGATGTAAATTTTTAGTGTGGGAATTTGATTGCTACGTTGAATTGTAAATTAAAAAAATTAAAAAATTGGTCGCCATAGGGAAGGTCCCTACAGGAACCTTACCACCTTACAAATTTTATCACTCCTTTAATATGTTCTCATGAGGTATGGAGGAAAATACTTATTATCGATAACTTTCATTTTGTTTCAAAGAACAAGAAGGCATTTTTTAGTTTTCCATATGTAATTGTTTCTCTTCTTGTTAGGCATAAAACAAAATTGATATTATTGAAAAATATATGCTCTCATTTGGTCTAGTGCAAGATGTTTGTTGGAAATATGACCCTAATGGAATCATATATCTCTTAAAGAAGCAAGTTGGTTTGTCTACTTATATTCATGAGACTAGAATAGAATTTGAAAAAGTGGCTAACATTTTCCCTCTACCTCATAATAGCAAGGAACAAATAATTATGTAGGTGACCAAAGGACAAGGTAAAAAGGAAATGTGCAGGGATGAAAGAACAAATCAAGTCATTGTTCCAATAACAATTCAAACTATAGATGTAGAACCTGCTCAACCTTTGGTAGTGTCACCCATAAATGTAATGAAAAGAAAATCAAACTTATTGTAGCTAGAAGAGGTAAAACGAGTCTTCAAAGAAAATGAAGATCAAGATATTTACATTGAATCTTTCAAGAAAGCAACAGAACAATTAAATAAGAAGATACAACAAACTATTGATGAAGCACAACCAAAATATTCTGGAGAAAAAGCATTGGAAATAAAACGTAGTTTCATTAAAGAGAGAGGTGTAGAAAATTTGGGTAAGGAGTTAATGTTGTTGCCTCAACAAGAAAAAATGGTAGAAAAGGTTGTGCTTGGGGAAATGGCCACAAAATCAAGGCCAAGATTTATCTCTTCTACTAACTTTGAAACAAATGCCTTCAATCTCATTTTAGTGAAACCAGAACTTGATGATAACAAAAAAAAATGGGCTCCAGATCATCCTCTTTGGCCATTAATCTAGGTAAATTATCTGAATCATACATGGTAAATTGGCATAGACAAATTGGTGAAGTTGTAGATATAAGGTTGTTAGATTCAACTACTAGTAACAAAAATTGCGGGTTATTCTTGAAAAGGTCTCAGAGCAACTATATAATGCATGAGTTGCCTTAAGAACCAGATCTAATAGAATCAAGGAACTCGAGGATAAAATATTCAAGTAATTAGGGAAACCTTAATATGGAAGCTCTATAAAGAAGTTGTTAGAGGAGAAAGAAAAAATGATAGAAATACTAAGGGAAATACATTAAATTCCTGATCATGATGCAAACACCCTAATAGATTCCTTCAAAAAGAAGGAATAAATTGAGAATCAATTACAGGAGATGCAGAAGTCCCTTGAGCTAAAGGATCATGAACTTAAAAAATAAGAAGAGCATGTAAACAATTTCATAAAGGAATTTGAAGAGAAAGAGAGGAGATATATGAGTATCATTGAAGAATATAAATTTTCCATAGATACGTCTCTGGAAAAAACTACACCAAAAGAAGCAGATGTAGATAGTCTAGGGATTTCCGAGTTTAAGTCTTCACAACTAGAAAAAAAGGATAAATGAATTAGATCTTGAAAAAGAAAAGTTTGAAAGGAAGTGGGCTCGGTAATTATATATAAGGGTTGAAATAATTGAGCAAATACAAAACACCTTAAAATAAAAATGTAGTGAGATTACATCCCTTCAAGAAATCATTAAGATCGCGTCATCTAGCAAACAAGTCCTGATTGAAGCTAAAGAAGAACTATGGAGGCAAATCAAACAGAAGGTTTCAACAGCCAGATCATATGTCAGGATCTTATCAGACTGTGAAAAGGTGGTAATGAAAAATGCTATTATTGATGTTAAAAGCTTCACTCCTTCACTTGAAGAAAGGTTCATTAGGGGAATTTTGAGGTCTAAAATGGGCCTCCTAAGGAAAATGTACAATTAAAATTCACTTTATGAGAACCAATCACATTTTATGGGATGACATCATCCCTAATGGTTGAGGTGGCATTGCTTGAGTTAAAGGTACTTACTTGTCACATTCTCAATGATGGATAAAAACTCATGGTTAACCATAGTAGTGCTCTAAGCACTTTTAAAGTCAATGTAAAGTACTCATAATAAATGTCATTTCACACTTTTTAAATAAAAATATGTTATTGTCATTTCATATTTCTTGAAAGAAACAATGCATATCCCTATACATTTATTATATTATATTATATTATACTATTTTTATATAGTATATTAATTACATGTTATTATACAATTTAAACAATATAAATTTTAATTAATAACATATAATATAATTTATAATTTATAAATTTATATTTATATTTTATTTCAAGTTATTTAAGTACAAAGAACAAATGCATTAGTTGTTTAATGATAATGACTTTTTCTTGAAAAGTTCATTCTTATTTTTAGTCACATCAATACAATTTTTTTATTAATTCTATTTTGGTACAATTTTTAAATTGAATTTGACTATGTTTACATGGATTGTGGTGCAAAAAGTGAATTGAAAATTCATAAATATTATTTTATTGGTTTAGCTATTATTTTATTATTTCCTTAGGAGGCCCATTTTAGACCTCAAAAATCCCCTAATGAAAGGATGTCGACCAACTCATTCATTTTTACAACTTGCTCGAGGATGAGACACTTGCAGACATGGGCTTACCCACTAGATATGATTACGTATACTCCCTTTTATGATAAAGGAGAAGTAGAAGTGTCTCTTAGAAATTAAGGTTGAATTAAAAAAATCCATGACGATTATCGATGACAGTAGGACCAAATGGAACTATTTAGAAGGGTTTTACATCCCTTCTTTTTTGGTAATCAAGTATTGGTTAACATCATTAGAATATTTTCAAGACAAACTAAAAGCTACTTGATAAGATCTAGGGTGCCTCACAGTCACCAGCAAAGAGGAATTCTCACCTCAGATGGTGATAAATGCTTTATACAAGAACTTTAATATAACTATTGTATTGGATAAATTAATATAGAATCTTCCTGCAACCTATTGTCAACTCAAATACCAGTTGATTGTGGAAGACGCTAAATATAAAAAGGTATCATGGTTGTCATTGGTAGATTGGTATAATATTACTAAAGCTAAGAAGCATTTGAATTTACACTTAGTCTTGGATTAAGTTGCTTCCATTACACGGGTCATTCCTCCTATGTAGTTTGTGACCCAGGACCTTGAAGAATGAGAAGATGCAGATTTTGATATAATTTTATTCCCTAAACTGAAAATGAGGGTGGCCTATGTCATATCACCAACTTCCATGTCAAATAATTCAAATATGGCGGCCAAGCAGTCCGCAAAAGGGTAAAATCGCTCATATAATAATACTTGTGTTTAGTTATTTAAATTAATTATTTTGAAGACAATTATTTTTTTGACAGTTATGTTAACTTCTTAAAAATGACCATTTTTCTCATTATGAGGGAATCAATTTTTGGTGAATTAGGAGACATTTTTAGAAGGTCTAACTGCACCTACTACACCGACCTGATCTCATGTTGTGTTGAATTTGATTTATGCAATATGAATAATGGCATGTGTTATCACTCCGCCAGATTCCCAAGGTTGAAGAAGGAATCCCAAGAGAGGTAACCACAGACCAAGATTTTAACTTGGTATCTAGCCCTACCAAGTCGGAGAAGGATCTCTCCACAAGATACAGCCTAGGAGGTTGAATGGATTAGGGTTTTAGGCTAGGTGTGAGTTCAAGGGATTTGATAATTGATTTTGGTCAGGATGTTGGATGAAAGTATGGTCAAGGGAGCTAGGTCAAGGAAAATGAGATAGGGTTGTAGAGATTCAATGGGGCAACGTAGGCATAAGCCTTAACACTTTAAGATTATTGTGATGAGATGGTCTTAAGACTTATGAGGAGCTATGGAGAGCATGGGAGATGTATTCTTCCTAAACATAGGAAAATGGACAAATTATGATATATTTCCCTAAACAGAGCATGAGCAAGCATGTATTCTACCTATCAACTTGAAAGAGATCATACAATGGAGATGTAATGAACATGAAGACAACACATTCTAATGTATTAAACTGAAGGAAAAACAATGATAAACATCATACCACATGTATCCCAAAAAATAGTTGCAACTCTTCTTTATTAACTGGCCAAAACTGAGTACAATAGTCCTTGATCAATGAGTTAACATCCAAAGTGATTCCAACCCTTGATTAGTGTGAAGAAAGGGACCAAATAGACATCAAAACAACATTCACTCATCCTCAGGGGTCAAATCCATGAGGTGAGGAAGAGATCAATTCTGAACTGAAAGATGAAGTGTAGGATGGTCCAAGTGACTCTTTCCTAATTACATTCAAACTGATTCATTTGACTTAAGGATAACTTTTACCTAATGAATCTACCCCTAGGTAACTTATCCACAACATAATTACAATTACCATGCTCAATGACATAGGTAAAAAGATCAATTTCTGAGATAAAGTCAAAAATTACATTGAAAAACCAAAAATATCAGCAAATGGTCATATGTGCCATTTTTATGTCATATGCGCCCTTGATGTGTCATATGTTCCCTCCCTCTTCAAGGTTGATTTTTACTGACTTGTAGGTATCCAAATCAGGCCCAAGATGGCTTGTTGGAAAGCCCTTCAAGTATTATTTCTGAATATGCCTTCATTTTTCAAATCAAGCTGATTTTACCCTTCAAAATTTCATTCTCCCAAGACTGCTCTATGCGTAGCGCCTAGGCCAAAATAGGGTTAGAAAGGCCATTTTTAGCTAGTTTTTTTCCCTTTTCACCTGTCAAATCTGCAAATCAAGGCTGGAAAAGTGGTTTTCTGGAATGAATTTGTCCTTAGGAATCCATTGGTGGTCTCCTTTTCCTCAAAAAGTGCCCCAAACATTTGCACAGCACCTAGGGTGCTACACATATGACCTAAGTTTTGATATGTGCTTGTTTAGAAAAAAACTCAGAAAAACACACATTTTTCAAAAATGTTTCAAAATGCATCAAAATTGGTGGAGAGAGTGCTGGTGAGGTGGCTAGGCTTGGAGTGAAGCCTCTGCGAGTATTTCAAACTTTATTTTCTCCGCCAGCATGGTCAAAGCTTCAACCTTTGCATTGGCTCTTTTGAGCTTGGCCATTGCAATTTTCTCCTTTTGAGCATGATGCTTGACCTTCCTTCTCAGTAGGTCATTGTCTTTGTTAGCCTTTGCCAAAATATTCTCTAAATGTTGATTGGATCTATCAATCCATGGCTCCCTATTTTCATTTATCACCATTTCAAGTTGCTCATTTAGGGTTAGATGATCAGCAAGCTCAGCCTCTTTTTGTTTTTCTAGAGCTAGAGTTATTTTCAGCCCTCTAGTTCTAGGTCTCTTTCTTGGTTCTTGTTCATCTTGTTCATCAAGCAACCCATACTTTTCAAGTGTCTCATCTAGCATAACTTTGGCCTTTTCTGCCTCCCTTTGAGCAGTGATATACTTAACCTCATCAATGACCTATTTATTCTTCAATTGCTTATTCTACTACTCAAGGAAGTTTATGACATATTTGGCTCTTTAAATATTAATTTGGAGCTCTCTAATCTTGACATCCTTTCCCTTGATGATTGCACTAGTGATTTTATCATCTTCATCCTCATCTAGGTCAACAAGCTCAAAATCATGCTCAGTCTCATGGAGGTTTTCATCATGTCTAACCTCTGGTTGAATTTCTGCCTCAATCACCTTTTATTTTCCTTTTTCCACCTACTTTGTTGATGTAGAAGGCATGGCCCCTTCCACTATGCGTGGAGAAAACACATGCCTGTGGCCTCTCTGGTAGGTTTTTGGCAATGGCTCAACCTCAACCATATTAGCCCTCTTAAGCTCACTGACCTCAATCCTGCTGGGTGATCCAATGTCATGATGAAATGGAGATGAAGGAGGTGAAATGGGTGAAAGGGAGTGATCTGATTATGATGAATGTCCTATGGGATGAGATGGATGGATGGAAGTAGATGGCTGAGATGATGAAGGCACATTTTATGCATGTTGGGAAGATGTCTCTCTGAATATATCATTGGCTATGAAGGTACTCCATGAAATTTTTAGTTTATTGAGATGATAGAGGTGTTTCCTCTCCCTCATTGTATGATCTGATTTCTTCCTCTTTTGTCATGGTGTTTTTATCAAAACCCTATGGAAGTGTGATGTTGTGGAATATGGTTTTAGGAATGAGGGATGGGAAAGGGTAAATGAAGGAGATGGTGATAGGGATGTATGAAATGGGGGAGGGGATAAGGAGTGGTAGTATGATTGGATTTAGGATGGGGATTTGGAGATTGGGAAACTAGGTAAATGTAGCACCTAGGGCTTAGGTTATTTGTATAAAGGGTTTAGGGGAAAGGGAATTATGTAATACAGGGTTTTGGGAATGGGTATTTTGCAATGTAGGAAGGGTATGAAGGTATAGGGGAGTGAAAATTAGGAATTGTGAGTGTAAGAGGGAAATACTAGGGTTTTAAATGATTTAAAAACCAAATCTTAAACAAATTTCACAACACCAAAAAATGAACTTGAAGGAGGAGAGAATTGATGGAAGACACCTTTAATCACTTGCTGGAGGTTGAAAAAAAAATTGTTGAAGTTTTGGAGGCAAATTTGGTGAAATTTGAAGCAATTCTGGCCTTTTTGTACATATGCACAGTGCCTTAAGGTTTTATACTTCAAAAATGATAGAACTGGTTTTAACTGGTTTTATACTTCAAAAATCTCTATCAAGTGCAGGGTATGTTCTTCGTCCAGGAAACCCAAACTCTAGAACTAGGTTTTCCAGCCATTTTGATGACTATTTTGTGATTAGATGTTCACTGGCTAATGTTATTTCATGTGATGATGGCTAGCGATGTACTTATTTCGAATTCAATTTGTGTTATGTGGCCAATGAACATCTCAATGATGTTCTATCATTTTTATATACTTTGATGACTATTTTGTGATTAGATGTTAATTGGTTTTATACTTCAAAAATATCTATCAAGTGCAGGGTATGTTCTTTGTCCAGGAAACCCAAACTCTAGAACTAGGTTTTCCAACCATCCTTTCAGTGAAGCTTCCTTTCATTGAAGTAATCTAAAAAAATATAAGAGTGTTCATTAACAATAGTTGACATCAATGAAAACACCATTCAACAATAATAAAATTGATTTTAATAAATAAAATAATAATAATAATAATATTTTTTATATGTCTCCATATTTTTTCAAATTGTGTGTTTTACTTATTCTTTATTTTAAAAAAATGAAAAACAAAATTATATAAAAGGGGGGGATTATTGTTCTTATTTTTTGAATGAGACAAATTATTAAATAGATTTTCAAGTTTCGAAATTAGAAGATGGTTTTAACATCTTTATTTGCATTGGTACTTAACAAGGCTATAATTTCATTTGGTAATTTTAAATCCAAAAAATAATTGGTGCTACTAGTAACATCACTTTTAAATTCGAAGGTTAATTTTCCGTAATACCTTGAGTTCACAACATCACAATTACAAACAAGTCACAATTTTAACTATCATATGTAATTGCCTAGTTGATTTGTCCTTTCGTGGAGAGTAGATAAGCTAGGCAGCCAAAGAATATATGAAAGGATGGAAATGCTCCATAGAAATGATAATGGGCTAGATAAATGAAGTTGCCTCTCGTAACCAACATTGTCTGTGTTAGAAATGGGCTAGGGAGAAAATCTACTCAAAAGAGCATATAATGATATATGGATACATAAAAGGGGTTGCTACTAATAGTGTTTCTTTTTTAAACTGGATTAAAAATAGCCACTAAATATGAATTCTAAAAAAGCAATAACTTTAGAGAGTTTTCATCAAGTTGGTAACTTTCTTTGGGATGGTGATGAGAATTAGTATAGAAATATCTATTTATATGGACTTCCTTTCCAAAGAATTGATAGAAAGTAGACACATATGATTCTCTAGTTATAAGGCCCATGTACAAAAGGATGATTGTTTTCATTGTGGACTTACATTATAAATAAGATATTTGTAAAAAAATTGTTAAGGTAGATAAGGAAAGTTTTTGAATTCAAAAATTTAGGGGCCAAAATCATGTCCAACAACAAAATGATATCAACATCTTGGTTTTAAAAAGTATACATTAAGCGGGGGTGGCAAGAGAGGGAAGGGTTGTCCTTTGGCCTGACGAAAAAAAATAAAATAAAAAAAATTTCCCTAGTGATTAAGCATCTCATCCAATAATTACGCTAAATATTTAGCGTTGTGGCATGGTTTAGAATACGAAATCACAAGTAGAATCTCCAAGATTTTAATTTATGGTGAACAAACGTGTTGAAAAAACAAGTGTAGTGTAGTTTAATGCTTCA
Source organism: Pinus albicaulis (assembly GCA_034641835.2). Taxonomy (NCBI): domain Eukaryota; kingdom Viridiplantae; phylum Streptophyta; class Pinopsida; order Pinales; family Pinaceae; genus Pinus; species Pinus albicaulis. The sequence goes on from CM076575.1 coordinate 820,954,580, forward strand.
TTCATATTCTTGATAATTACTTGTGAATATTAGATGTATTCTTATTACTTCTTATGTCTTCTTCATCAAGCAATTATAGAAATGTTCAAAATATAAAGATCACAATGAGACAAGGGACGCCAGAAATTAGAACAGAGGCCAAGGAAAAACCCACAAGGGGAAAACCCAAAAATCATTCTCTTATATAATCAGATCAAAATGAGAGATACCCAATACCAAGACCAAACTTCCACAAACTTACCAAGTCAAACCCTCCTCCAGTTCTCCTCCAAAATTCAAAGTCAATGCTAGTCAAACTTCCTCAAAATTTGGTCAAACTTGGAATTTCGACCCTATAGTAGAGGCCAAATTCTAGCCTGCAATTACCTCAGAAATTCATCTTTGTTCCATAGAAAAATGTGTCATGCATGCTAGCTGCAATAGGGTATAAACTTTGATTTTCTTCTTGTGTTTTGACTACCTTCTCTCTCCTTTGAATGTTAACTTCTTCTTATTTGTTTTGGTGCAAAAGATACTTGGTGATGTGATGAATGAATGAGTTCTCCAAGAGGTTGAAATATCTCTTATAAATAGTTGTCTAGCAAGGTTGAATAGGTGCCACTAAACTGACATGTCCAAGGAGTGTTGACTTGGTCATCTTGTGGGCTTATGACTCAAAAATAAAATTTAAATTATTTTTCTTACAAATGTCCAAATGGGACATGACTCAAAGAAATTTTATTTTGACTCATAATAATAATAATAATTGACTCTTTTTTATCCTCTAAGCATGAAGATCATGCTTTTGAAAAAAAATATAATAAATAAGTCAACGATAAATTTACATTATGAGGACCGACTCTAGTTACAACTTCAACACTCCCTCTTAACTAGGGAGGTATTCATCATGACTCGAAAAAATAGTCTCAAGCTGAAATATTCATATAAGAAAGAATCCATATTGATAAGTGTCATTGATGATAACATCATTATAACCGGCATTGTCAAAATATCAATGCCTTGACAAGTAAGCTCTATCTGTCCACTAAATCATAGCACAATGCTAGGAGGAATTCAATAGGACATCATTTCCTCTCTAAGGCATATACTCCACCTAGGTTCACCAAAGTATGTCCTCACAAGACCATTTCCTAATCAATTTTCACAATACTCGACACAAGGAAATATCAGTCCCCTAGACCATTCTTATACCATATCAATGTACTTGACTTACGGTTGTTAGTATTGGTCACAGTACATGTCTCAAGAATGCCATTCCATGATGCTTATCCAATCCAACATTCTCCCTATTTGTGTTCATGTACTAGGCTTATGGTTGTTAGTACTGGGCATAGTACATGACACATGGAGAATAAGGTGTCCATACTCACTCCCTCTCAATCTAAGATGATATATTAACAATCCCAATATTGTCTCAAAAATGCGCATGCTTTCCCTTAGGAAGGGACTTCATCAATACATCAACTACATATTCTTCAGTGGAGATATATTGTATCTTCATGGCCCCATCTTGCACCATGCTCTGAATGTGGGCATACTTATTCATAATTTGTTTCGACTTCACATGAAAGACTAGGTTCTTTTATAACTTTATGCAACTTTGATTATCACAACATATTATGGTCAAATCCAATATTCCTTCAAATAAATCGGCAAGCAATTTACAGAGCCAAGCTTCTTCACAACTAACTTCACTAGATGCCATATATTCAAGTTTAGCATTACTTAGTGCAATTGAATCATGTTTTCTGCTCATCCAAGAAACCATGGCAGATCCCAAGAAAAAAAAACCACCAATATTACTTTTCCCATGCCTACCCAATCAAAATCAGTATAACCTAATAATTGAATCTTGCTTCTTTAAACATATCTCAAAAAATGATGTATTGTTCCACAAATATATCTCAAGATGTCTTTTGTTGCTATCCAATGATTATGTTTGGGATCCATCGGAAATAGACTTAGAGTATTTACAAAAAAACATATATTTAGTCAGGTGTTCACTAAATACATGAGAGAACCGATCAATTGTTGGTATGATTATGGATCAACAAGATTTGAATCTGAACTTCTCAACTTCTTCAATTTGGTGATCATTGGTGTTTCCATTGGTTTACATTCCATCATCCAAAATTTATGTAGAATCTTTATCACATATTTTTCTTAACCAAGAAATATTATGTTAGGTTTCTGCCAATCTTCAAGTCTTGGGTAATAATGCATTAATCCAAGATCCTTCATGCTGAATTTAGCTACTAGTTCCTTCTTGCATTGATGAATAATATTATCCATATATGTTATTAATAAGTCATCCACATATATCAGTATGATTACTGGTTCATTCCTTACTACCTTGATGTAGAGATTTGGATCTACCGTACTTTTGACGAAACCATGCCTTATTAGATATGCATCCATATGGCATACCATGCTCTAGGGGATTTTTCTAAGCCATGTATACATTTATTTAATTTGCATACATGGGATTCCTTCCCGTGGACTTCAAATCATTTTGGTTGTTCAATGTAGACTTCTTCATCAATTGTTTCATGGAAAAAGTGGTTTTCATGTACATTTGATGTATATTCCATCCCATAGAAGTTGCAATAATGATAGCAGTGATAATTGTTGTGTATTTGGTTGTAGTAGAAAAAATTTCATCATAATAAATTCCCTCTTGTTGTGAGAATCCTCTAGCCAAAAATATTTATTTATATTTGTTGATGCTCCCATCAGCTGCATGCTTAATCTTATAAACCCACTTGGAAGTCACAATAGATTTATTCTTTGGTATAGGAAAAGTTTTCCAAACATCATTCTTCATTATTGGTTAGTATTCTTCCATCATTGCATTCTTCCATACTTGTCTTTAAGCAGTGTTTGCATAAGTAGAAGGCTCTGATTCAATGATTTTGGTCATATATGTTGCATAACCAAAGTACCTTTTGTGTCTCTTGCTTTCTATGAATGTTCCTCTTGGGGCTACATGTCCTTAAGCTTCTTGCAAATTTGTTCTAATTCAATCAGGTCACTTTCTGGTTTCAAGAATTATGATAATTTCTACAAGTTTCCTTTGTCCTTCTGGTTCTTCATGATGATCAATTGTAGGTTCTAGAGAATTGATTTATCTTGGAATATCTTTAATAGAAAAGACAAATACTCTTCATCAGATTCAATGGGGATAACTTTGGACTTCTTTTATGCAATTCTTTCATCAAATTTGATATCTCTACTTAATTCAGTACGACATTCTTCTCTTATGTATATTTTATATGCTTTAGATGATTTTCTATAGCCAACAAAAATTATTTTCATATCTATATGATCCAACTTCATTCTCTTGTCATTGATAATATGAATGTAGACTGGACATCCAAATATTCTGAGATGGTCAAAATTAGGCTTCTTTCCAGTAAAATATTCTTCCGAAGTTATGTAACCAAGAATTTTGTGAAGGCTTCTTTTTTGAATTATGTTGTAGTCATGGAGGCTTCTCCCCATAGTAACTTGGGAAGATCTTGATCATGTATCTTGGATCTTACACATTATTGGATAGATCGATTCTTAATTTCTGCTACACCATTCTGTTGGGGATTATAGGGAACTACCAACTCCCTCTTGATTCTATCTCATTTGTAAAATAATACAATTATTTAGATGTATATTCACCTTCATTATCAAATCTTAAGGTCTTGATCTTATTTTCTATAATATTCTCAACTTTAGCTTTGAACTCTTAAAACTTGTCAAGCGCTTCATCTTTAGACTTCAAGAAATAGATCCAAGTATATCTAGAATAGTCATCAATAAATTTTGCATAGAATATATCACTACCAATTTATTTTTCAGACATTGGGCCACATACATCAGAGTGGATTAGATCCAAGATTTTCTTAGATCTTGAGTTACTACTAGGAAATGGATTTTTAACATGTTTTCCCATGGCACACCCTTTACACACTCATTTGTGTTTTTCTTTCAGTTGGGGCATACTTGTAACCATTTGACTCAAGGATGGAAATACCGTGTAATGGAAATGGCCATATATTTTATGCCACAATTCACATGGATTAATGTCAATGTGTATTGAAGCTTGAGGAGGAGGAGTTAGAATTATATACAACCTCCCCTCATGAATCCCAATAATTTTAGCACTATATATACTATATCCCTTAGCCCAAATTAGCACCTTGCCATCAATAAACACTATTATGTCTTCATTATCTTATAAACAAGAAATATAAAGTGAATTATTTTTCAAACTCGAAACATAGAGGATGTTGTTGAGATTAATGTTCCCACCATATTCTAGCTAGATGGAGGTAGATCCAGTGCCTTTAACTGGACAGCTATTTTTTTCTCCAAGTTTGAACTTGTGAGAGGAGCTTACTTTTGATAGATTGTTGAGATTTCCACATTCTCCTTTCATGTGCCTTTAAGCTCCATTATCGATTACCCGTGTGTTTTAATCTTCAATTGAACCTATGAGAGAAGAGTAGGGACTTCCATCCTTGACTTCCTTGGATAGTTTTGAAACAAAATTGGTGATATAAAAATTGATGCATTCAAGAAGAATCCTTGGAGCCTTGAGACCTTCTTTCATGTACTTGGTCATTGGAAGAGAGGGAGAGAGAGAGATAGAGAGAGAGATGCTACAAATATGTCATCAATCAAGAGTGCCAACAATTTGTGATCTTGAAGCTTCCTTCCTTCACCTTAGCTCTGATACCATGATGAGAAACCAAGCATAGTGTAGTTTAATGGTTGATTCCTCTTCTTGAAAATTACTTGTGAAGATTATATGTCTTATTCTACTTCTTATTTCTTCAAAAAAAAAAGTTATACAAATGTTCAAAACATAAATATCACAATGAGACAAGGGACACCAAAAATTAAGCCAGAGGCCATGGAAAAACCCACAAGGGGAAAACCCAACAATCCTTATCTTATAGAACCATATCAGAATGAGAAATATCCAAGACCAATACCAATACCAAACTTCCACAAATATACCAATTCAAACCCTCCTCCAAGTCTCCTCCAAAATTCAAAGTCAACATTGGTTAAACTTCCTCAAAATTTGGTCAAACTTAGAATTTCAGCCCTATAGTATGTTGAGAAATCGATGCAAATAGGTATTAGGGTTTGATTATTATTTTCTTGATAATTACTTGTGATTTATGTTGTCTTATTTTACTTATTTATTACGTTATCTTTCATCAAGCAATTACCAAATAAAAATTACATGAAGATCACAGGAACAAGAGACACAAGATGTAGGCACTCATCTAAGGGAAAACCAATATCTAAGGGAAAACCCAATACAACTCTTCCACTAGTAGATTCAAATCAAGATGAGACTATCCAAGACCCCTTTCACCTAGACAAATACCTCCTCTAATCACCAAGTCATCCCTTCCTTCAAATATATTATCTTTGCAAAAGTCTACAAGTGTCAACTCCTTAGATGCAGTTACAATATAGAATTTCGACTCCTAAATTATAGAATTTCGGACCTGTAGTGACTTCAGAATTCGGCCCCAGCTACTTGTCCAAAAACCCTATTGAAATTCACACGTGTGAGAGAAAGATATTCACAAACACTTCGATTTGATCTTCTCCGGATTATATCTTTATTCTCCTTTACTTTGCTCTTCTTTTTCTGCCTCTTTCTCTTGTAGATCAAACTTGTTGAGTGTGTGTTTCAAATGAGTTGATTTGCCTCTGTATATATATTGATTCTACTATGTCAAATAGCCCTAATCCAGGTTGAATTCATCAGGACAGGGCCGACTTGCTGTGAAGGTGACAAATGACACTTTTTTACTCAAAAATAATTTGTTTAAATTACAAAATCCCAAGAATGATCTAATAAAATTGAAAATGTCTCTTTTGACTCTTTAAAACCCCTAGAAGCCTTAAATGGAGGATATGACCTAGAAAATAAATAAAAGAGCATGAAACCCATGCTTCAAAATAATTTACAATAAAAATTATTTTTCTTTCTTTTCATCAAATACAATTATGAAGATCAACACTAGTTACATTCTTCAACACTCCCTCTTAACTAGGTAGGTGTTCATAATTACATATATATAGGTACATGGAATATCTCAAAATGATATTATCTATGAAGAGTATTAACACATGTAGTGCTACATATTAGATACCTGACGAGGGTACTCTAATTTATTGGGACTAAAGTGTACTCAAGATTTAGCCACTTCTAGGTACCATCGGGATATTAATTTCTAACACCAACCTAGGGATCTAGGTGTGTATCCAAGGTCGAAGTTCCAATACCAACTCCACCCTCCCTACTTTGGGATCTAGACATCATCACGGGCTAGCTAGATGTCCTTTGAAGCATCTTGTTGCCCCAAGATGCACCATCTCTCCCTATATACTAAATCTATAATATCAACCAATCTAAGCATGGTTCTGAAATATTCAAACTTCTTATTTGGATTATATTTCATCAACGCGTCAACTACCTTCTCATATGTCAAAATATATCATATCTTCACGACCCCATCCTGCACCAAACTTATAAATTAGTGGTACTTGTTGTTGATATGCTTTGTCCTGACATGAAATACGAGGCCTTCAGAAAAATTTATGTTGCTTTTATTATCACAGTTTATCATAATAGGATCAAGTGGTATTCTAAAAAAATTTGACAAGAGTTTTCTAACCCAAATTTCTTTTTTTCCTACTTCATATGCAACAACATATTCAGCTTCAACATTACTTAAAGAAACATCATCGTGTTTTCTACTCATCTATGAAATCATTGTGGATCCCAAACTGCAACAGCCACCGATAGTACTTCTTCTATCTGTCTTACTTCATTCCCAATCAGATTCGGTTAAACCTATTATTTTAACTTCCTTTCCATCATACTTCAGCCAGTGATGAATTTTTCCATGTAGGTATCTCAAAATGTGCTTGGCAACTACCCAATGGTCATGACGAGGCTCCAACTGAAATTGAATACAAAAATTTACACCAAAACATATGTCATTCCTAGTAATTACCAAGTACATGAAAGAGCCCACCAACTTACGATAACTTGTAGGATCAATGGTGTGAAAATTTCAAGTCTGGAATCCTGCTGCAACCAACTGAATTTACTTCACCTACTTGTAAATTACATTAAAAATTTATTTACGGATTTCTTCTGTGAAGAAAATTACTGAAGCATACTTCACTTAATTAAATTAATATTTTGAAAAAAAGAAACTGAAGAAAAAAAATTAAAATTAAAAATTAAAAAATAAATAAATAGAATAAAATAAAATAAATAAAAAATAAAAATTCACACAGGACATCGTTGTTTTGGAAAATGCCCACAGAAAAACCCACTGCGAGAAAACCGGTGCAGCAGATCTGAGGGTTTTATTATTAAGCACCACATATTTTTTAATACAATATTTGGATCCATAGCTAGCAATACAAGATGGAGAATATCACTCGGCAAAGAAAAATAGTGAGATTACCTCCTCGGCAAGTTCTGGATGTTCCAATAGTTGAAACGACGAACCCCCAGCACCCTTTGTGTTGCCTCTACGTAGTAATTATGTGGGCCTGCATGGGGAACTCTATAGGACAGCATCACCTCCTCTATTGAATTGATCCACTCTCAGGAAACTCGATTCCAACCCTTCCAACTCAAAATCCAAATCTCCCAGCAAAATCTCAGACTATTTCTCAGGAAGACTACGTTGCCTCTGTGTGTGGCCTTCGTGGCCTTGCGTCAACTTCTCTGGGTTTTGTGTCACCCTCTATAGGCATAGCGCTTCCTCCTCTATGTCTTTCTATGCCTCTCTGCTGAGTATCCTTGGCCCCAAAGAAGATCCTCCGACCAAAAATATATTTGTCTCTCAACTGCGTGAGAATCTCTCAATCAAAGTTTTCCTCTAAGCACTGCTCACTTCATAAAATTCGATCTCTTGATCTCTCGGTGTGCTTTTCCAAATCACCCTTAAGTCCTCTTTATAGTCTTCTCGTCAATACTTCAACGGCCAAGATTAGATCTCCAATCAACAGCTAAGATTACATTTTGACTTGATATGCTTTGTCTAGAACATTCACACTCATATTCTATTAATTCACTTTAATTATTTTATTTTCCTAAGTTTAGACTTAGGGTCACTTTAAAATAATTAATTTTCTTAATAAAATACAATCTGGGTGGAATTTCCCAAACAATTTATGGGTTATCTGGAATACATGTGTCTAAGCCTCTCCACAAATTTTGACACTTAGAGCACATCCAATGCTACTCCAAATCAACAATCCTTCTTAGCGAGGAATGTGCTCTAGAAAATATGCCCCGCTGCACACTGCTCTGACTTTGAAGCATAGATGTCTGACATGTTGTCCACCAACAACTACAATGTTTTTGTTGACCCTACCATGATCAACACTACATTCATACTACAACTCCCTCTTAAATGTTGCATCTATGCTGTTGCTAGCAGTGCCACTACTAACTCTGCACTCCAACTTAGTTGCTGAGAGAAGCAACTAAAAAACTATCCAAAATATATATAAGTGTTCAGTATGGATACATCTCTATGTTGAAACTATGACTGATGCTTGTCCCACGATGTCCCTCTGAACCACTACGTTGTTGTTACTCTTTGTTGTGCCTCCCTACACTACAGCAACTCTGCACTGCGTTGGTCAGATTTAGAACTCTAACTACTGCATATGTCACTCCAACACTCCTTTGCACCATCTGAAACTTCTCCAGCCTAATACTATTGATCGCGGGCTCCAGTAGCGAGGTCATGATCCAAGTGGTGTAATCCTCAAGGATCCTACCCAACTGAAGTTCTTGCAAACTTACAGTTCAATGTCATGCCATCTCCTTCCTGGAGATGTGTGGGCACTCATGGCATACTCATCTTCTTCGATCTTTGCGGATGCATCCTTCAGATCATGCTTCTCTTCCCTGTCCTTTTTCTTCAAAGGACACTTTGTTGCATAGTGACCAAGTTCACCACACCTGAAGCATTTATTCTTCGAGACGTATTTATTCCATATTTGATGCTCCTTCTACCCCTTGGATGAAAGGGTTGCGTTTTCCTCCACCTCCTTTGTCTTTGACCCACTACCGCTATTGCCATCAAGCTTTCACTTGACTACGTCCCTCCTTAGCTCTTCTTGTTAAAGAGCAGCCCACATCTCTTCCCAACTCGGCAAGGTTGCTCTGCCCAGTATACTCTAGACAAAAACCTCCCATTCTTCTATGACTGCGTTGAGGGCTAGACTCACCATTTTTGTAGGCTAAGGGGTGGACCACATGGCTTCTATTTGATTACGATTTTCCTGAAGCCTAGACAGGAACGAAATAATATGCTCCCCTTTTTGCATCTAAATCATCCTCAGTGTATGCTCTATTTACATCTTATGTTGCTCGGAATATCCTTCTATATAAATTATAAGGCTTCCCACATCTACCTGGCTATGTATTTGATGGCTATGTGGGACACTATGTGATCCTTGACTCCTTCTAGGAGCAGCCTCTTAGCCTTCACCATATCAGCTTGGTACTTCTTCAGCGGATCTAGATCTGCAGGCACAGCTACCATATTTTCCATAAAAATATTGAGATTGTATTCATCTAGAAGGCATTTGATTCTTGCCTTCCAGATCACGTAGTTGGAGGCTCCCTCCAACCAGTCCTGATCTCGAACCCTGTGAGCTGTCATTTCTGCCAAAAATAAAATGTTGAATCTACTCCCACTCTTTCTCCTCTGTGCAACGTTGGACTGGCTTACGCACTCCTTGCTGGAGGTGGTAAATCATCCACCCAGATCTGCTGCTCAGATCTCTAAAAATAGAATTCCCCGGCTAGGAATTCCATGAGGAATAAAATTCCCTCACTGTGATTCTTCTCTCTCTTTTGATGACTTTCTCCTTAGCCAATTTCCTGCAAAAAAAACTGCGTCCCACCAGCTCTATGTTGAGGCTCTGTGCTACTCCCTCTAGCTCAGAAAAATCTCTACATGGAATCCCTTACTCTCTGTGGACTCACTCAGAGAGAGACTTTCCTCAAAAATTCATCCCTCCTGGCCTAGACTGCGCAATCCCTCTGGGGATTCGAACTGCTGCCTTCTGCAGTTATTCAGCCTCCTACTCAGCGCTGGATTTTCTCTTCTTGTCTCACCTGCAACGCTCTTATACCATGTGAAAATTCCAAGTCTGGAATCCTACTGAAACCAACTGAATTTACTTCACCTACTTGTAAATTGCAATAACAATTTACTTACGGATTTCTTTTGTAAATACTGAAGCAACCTTCACTTAATAAAATTAATATGTTGAAACAATAAACTGAGAAAAACAAAAAAATATCACACAAGACACCGTTGTTTTGGACAAACGTCCCTGGAAAAACCCAATGCAGGAAAATCGATGCAGCAGATCTGAGGATTTTATTATTAAGCAACATTTATTTCTAAATACAATCTTTGGATGCATTGCTGGAAATCGAGTACAGAGAATATCACTCAGTAGAGAAAAATAATGATATTACCTCACTCAGCAAGTCCTGACTGATTTGGTAGCTGAAACGACAAACCCCCAGCACCCTCTGCACTGCCTCTACTCAGTAATTACGTGAGCCTGTGTGGGGAACTCTAGAGGACTGCGTCACCTCCTCTATTGAATTGATCATATCTTAGGAAACTTGATTCCATCCCTTCCAGCTCAGAATCTTGATCTCCCAGCAAAATATCATATTACTACTCAGGAAGACTATGTTGCCTCTGTGTGTGGCCTTTGTGGCACTGTGTCACTCTCTCTGGTCACTATGTTGCCTCCTCTACGTCTTTATCTACCTCTCTTTTGAGTATTCTTGGCCCCGAAGAAGATCCTCCGACCAAAACTGTCGTTGCCCCTCAACTGCGTGAGAATATATCGATCAAAGTTTTCCTCTAAGCACTACTCACTTTAGAAAATTCGATCTCTTGATCTCTCAGTGTGTTTTTCCAAATGACCCTCAAGTATTATTTATAGTCTTCTCGTTTATACTTTAACGGTTCAGATTAGATCTCCAATCAACGGCTAAGATTACATTTTGACTTAATCTGCTTTTTCTAGAACATTCACACCCATATTCTATTAATATTTAATTATTTTATTTTCCTAAGTTTAGACTTAGGGTCACTTTAAAACAATTAATTCTCTTAATAAAATACAATCCGGGTGGAATTTCCCCAAACAATTTATGGGTTATTTGGATCATGTGTCTAAACCTCTCCACAAATTTTGTGAATTATATCACATCTGATGCTACTCCAAATCAACAAGTGGGACTAGAGTCAGAGCTTCTCAACTTTTTTAAATTTGTGATTATGGGAGTAGTCATAGGCTTGGAATCCATCATACCAAACTTTTGTAACATATTGATTATGTACTTTCCTGGAATAAGATATATCTCACCTGGTCTTATACCAAAATTCCATGCCCAAATAATAGTGCATGAGTCCTAGATCATTTATTTAAATTCACCTCTTAGCATCTTCTTACATTCTAGAATTATGCACTCCACACCTGTAATAAATAAATCATCCACATATAAAATTATAATAAATGGTTCATTCTTTACTATCTTGATGTAGATATTTGCATCGGCGGGACTTTTGACAAAGACAATCCTTAAGATATAGGAATCCATTCTTGTATGACATGCCCTAGGAGCTTGCTTCAAGCCATATATAGCTTTATTTAATCTACAAACATAAGATTCCCTACTATTTATCTCAAATCCTTCTGGTTGTTTAATATATACCTCTTCATCAATGGTTCCATTGAGGAATGTTAGTTTGACATCCATTTGATGGATATTCCATCCCATAGTAGCTGCTAATGAATCCAAAAATCTAATAGTAGTGTACCTGGCAGTAGGAGCAAAGGTGTTATGCGGATAAATCCCTCTTGCGGACAAGAGCGATCTCCCTATTATCCTACGGATAGCTACAAACATCCATTTGTAAATCGTTTTCTCTTGATCATTTGCAATTCAGAATTATTATAAACAAAGAAAGAGGACATTCTCCTACCTTGAAACATGTTCGGTGTAGTCTTTTATCCAGTCGCTCCAAAGAGGCTTCTTCAATAAGTAGAACCTGCAATCAAAGACAGACAAAAGAATTAAAAGCACCTGCAATATATAATAATTGAGACAGCTAATATAACTCAGTGATCAAGGAATCCAAATATTGAATTATTCAAATAGACACAAGAACAACTCAATGAGAAAAGGAGATCCATATGTATTATCTTGAATAAAAGAGTAAATTTACAACTTGTCGCCTTGATGTTATACAAGTTCCTCCCGGGGTCCTGAACAATCGTTCCTCCTTCATATTCACAAGCCTTCTTCTCTCTGAACTAGCATGAAGTTATGGACATGAGTGTGTGATCATTCTCGTATCAATAATGACTAGTGTAGAGAGTATGCTTTCTTGGGAATTTCTTCAGCAATTACCTTATGTATGTCTACAATATACAAGCTACCCTTGAGGCTGAAACATGAGCTCAATTTATAGGGAAATGGAGGTAGTTTCAGTTCCATGAAGAGGGGGATGGATTCCTCTCTTGAAGGGATTTGAGCTCCATATACCAAGGGATAAACTCCATGAGTGAAGGGATAGAGCTCCATGAGTGGAGGGATAAATCTCGAACTGATCGCGCATCTAGAAGCTTCCAGTTGGGAGAATATTCATCTAGCTAGGTTTCTAGAACTTAATTTTTCCTTTATTTGACTATTTACGAGGGTCCGTAGGTTTTATAAGCAGAACGTGCGGGATGCGCCACAGGCTATAGAGAAAATATTTGCGGATCCGCAGGAAAGAGGTAGGAAAAGTGCGCAGTTAGACTTTTAAGGTTTTTAATGAGATTTTTTCCAATTCCAAGACTTGGTTTAGGAACATTAGGGTTTTTGACCTCTAAGGGAGCACAATATAGCTAGTGATGAACCTATATAGACATTCAAATGTCATGGTGACAAAATAACGTGTAACAAATTGCCCCCTAAAGTGTGAAGTCTGAGGTAGTTCTGAAGAGTGAAGTGCTTTATCATTCCGACGATTGTGGACACACCGGTCGAAAACCTATAAAAACATTCAATGCAAGCATATATATGTATATCATCGCTGAGGTAGGCATTCCCATACTCATATCAAAACTAACTACATGTTCTGGTACAGAAATGATTTTAAAATTACATCCATATTAAACACAGTATGGACGCAACCATCTGTCATAAGTAGTCTACTGTATCATGAATAATAAAACTCCTCGCATCCTGGATGGTGGAAACTAGATCCAGGTTCTTGATTTCCGCTTCCCGAACTAGTACGATTCTATCCATGCGATTGATTGTGTCGAAGTCGAAGATGGTAGAAACCACTTGATTACCAGTCAACGATATGAACTGCTAATAAGTGTGAGAGAAACCATCAATAATGACAATGGCTCTCAAAGTACTTAGTACAATCCACGAAGTGTGAATGAATGATTTGGAGTTGAACACTTCACAGAATCATTCGATCGAAGGTCAATGATGCAACCTGTTATCAAAGAGAGAAACCTGCCATTAGGGCATGCAGATCCCAAGGTACTGATAGGATTCTAGATCAACTTTCTAGATGATGAGCTATCGTCGATAGAAAGCGAACCGTCATAGGAAATCCCACGACACGAAACCATTAGATCAAGTTTTGAAGAAATATTTGCAAGGAATGACTCAAGTATGCTCAACGTGAATGGAGACAAATGTTTGCAATGAATGGTTTATTTGAACTGTATCTTGAACACATAACGACACTGCAGATGGCTTGGTAACAATTGACCTAAAGCTAATACCCAGAAATCGGCTGAAGACTTTCAATGTGGTTTAATTAACTGTTAGACAAAGGATTTTCCCAACCTGGGTACAACCTAAAGATTCATTGACACTTTTATTATACCCTTGAGGTTGATATTGTCCTTAATATTTTCCTTGAGAAAACTCTTGCAACAAATATAGCTTTGTATTTATCTATAATTCCATCAACAGTATGTTTAATCTTGTAAATCCATTTTGAAGTGACAATATATTTGTCACTAGTCCTAGGAGTGATCTCCCAAACCCTATACTTCATGATAGATTTATATTCTTCCTGCATTGCTTTCTTGCATTCTTCTTGAAGAGTAGCTTCTTCAAAAGTTGATGGTTTTGCTTCAATTAACTTCGTCATGTATGTTTCATATCCTTAGTATCATTTTGGTCTTTTGCTTTCTCTGAAAGTTCCTTTTGCTACTCCATGTCTTTCGGCATATTCAAGTGTAGATTTTAACCAGTTTGGCCTCTTCTTTGATTCGAGAATGATTGTACTTTGAATGGGTTCACTTGGCCCTTCTACCTCTTGATTTATAGGCAATTTGTCATGTTTCTTTTCTTCTTCAAATAGTGGTGCATCTTCTTCATCAGAATCAATTGGTATATCCTTGGGTCTTGTATAGGCATGATTTTCATCAAATATGACATCCCTACTAACCTAAATTTGTATTTCTTCTTTGATTTAGATTCTATAAGCCTTTGATCAAAGGCTATTACCAACAAAGATGCAGTTTATAATTGTAGAGTCTAACTTCTTTCGCTTGTCTTTTGGAACATGAACGTATGTAGGATATCCAAATATTTGAAGATGGTCTACACATGCCTTATTTCCTGAGAACGCTTCTACCAGTATCATATTATCAAGGATTCTATGATGACTTCTATTTTGTATATACATTGTTGTCATGGTTGCTTCTCCCCATAGAAATTTTGGTAGGTATTGATCAAATATCATAGTCCTTATGTATTATTCAATGGTTTTATTCTCCCTTTATGCTACTCCATTTTTTTCAGGGTTTTAGGGAACAATGAGCTCCCTCTTAATACCTGCTTCTTTGCAATACGATATAAGTTCTTTTGACGTGTATTCACCTCCATTGTTTGACCTTAGATTTTTTATATTTCTTTCAGTCGGGGTCTCAACTTCAGATGTGAATTCCTTGAACTTCTCAAACACTTCGTACTTTGTCTTGAGAAGATAGAGCCATGTATTTCTAGAGTGATCATCAATGAAGGACACATAGTAAATATGGCCTCAAAGAGATTTATTATACATTGGCCCAGATACAACAGAATTAATAAGATCTAATATCTATTTAGACCTTGTGTCACTGCTTGTAAATGGTTTCCTAGTATTCTTTCCCAAGGCACATCCCTTGCATACTCCTTCATGGTCTTCTTTGATGTTGGGGATGCCCTTCATCATTTGACTTAGAGAGGGTATTATCTTGTAATGAATATGGCTTATCTTCTATGACAAAGTTATATGGGACTAATATCCATGTGAACAAGGGCTTGAGGAGATGGTGTTATAAGTGTATATAATCGTCCTTCACGAATTCCAATATCCCTTGCCTTTTCTAAACTAGAATATTTTCCCCAAACCAAAACTTCACCATCTATAAAAGAAACTCTATCTCCTTTATCTTCTAAACAAGAAATGGAAAGTACTTTTTTTTCAAACTTGGAACATAGAGAATTTTGTTGAGATGTAGCTGGCATCCTCCTTCTAGCTTCAAATATGTATATCCAGAGCCCTTGACAGCATAACTATTGTTTTCTCAAAGCTCCCCTACATGTGATGGTAATCCCTTTGATATATTATGAATTTTTCCACTTTATTTTTATGTGTCTTGAGGCTCCACTATCAATAATCCAAGGCATTATCATCATTTAGTGTACTAGTAAGTGCATCCAAGAAACCTCCACTTTTGACCTTCTTAGATAGATTGTATAAGATTATTATAACAAAGCTTCCTGAAAATTTCAAGAGTTTGAGTCCCATCTTCAGATAGCTTGCCATTGAGGGAGTTATTTTTACTTCCAAGATTCTTTCCTTCCTTCAAATGATAGCAAACAAAGTGATCTTTAAATATTCCTTTCACCATAGCTCTGATACCATATGAGAAATCGATGCAAATAGGTATTAGGGTTTTATTCCTCTTTAATTGATAATTACTTGTGATTTATGTTGATTTATTTTACTTCTTTATTATGTTATATTTCATCAAGAAATTACCAAATTAAAAGTACATGAAGATCACAAGAACATGCGACACAAGATGTAGGCACTCAGCCAGGGAAAACCCTTATCTAGGGGGAAAACCCAGTCCAACTCTTCCACAGGTAGATTCAAATCAAGATGAGACGGTCCAAGACGCTTTTGACCTAGACAAAGACCTCCTCAAATCACCAAGTCATCCCTTCCTTCAAATAGATGATATCTGCCAAAGTATCCAAGTGTCATCACCTTAGATGTAGTTACAATTATAATTTCGACCAGCTATCTACAGAATTTTGGCCTTGCAATGAATTCATAATTTCAGCCCTAGCTCCTTGTCCAGAAATCCTAGAAAAATTTTCACGTGTGAGAGAGAGATGCCTAAGAACTTCGATTTGATCTCCTCCAACTTCTATCTTTCTTCTCCTTTACTTCGCTCTTTTTTGTATGCCTCTTTCTCCAGTAAATCAAACTTGTTGAGTGTGTGCTTAAAATGAGTTGAGATGGCTATATATATATATATATATATATATATATATATATATATATATATATATATATATATATATATATATATATATATATATATATATATATATATTTATTTATTTATTTATTTATTTATTTATTTTTTTGGGTCGAATATCCCTAATCCAGGTCGACTTCATCAAGACAAGACTGACTTGGCGTGGAGGTGACAAATGACACTTTTTGACTCAAAAATAATTCTTTTACATGATACAAAATCCCAATAAGGGTCTAATAAAAGTGGCAATGACCCTTTACTCTTGAAAAAATATAGAAGCCTTCAATGGAGGCTATGACCTAGAAATAAATAAAAGAACATGAAACCCATGCTTCAAAATATTTTTTTCTTTTACAATAAAATTTATTTTCTTTGTTTTCATCAAATACAATTATTAATACCTACACTAGTTACATTCTTCAACATGATAGAGGTGGAACTTAAACCTATAAAATTCAGAAATTCAGCCTTGTTTCACAAAAAAAATTGTCACACATGTGAGTTGCAATAGCATAGAAACTTCTATTTTCTTCTTTTGATTTGACTACCTTCTGTCTCATTTGACTTTGGCTTTATTTTTCTAATTTGTTTTGGTGCAAAAGATACTTGATGATATGATGAATAAATTATCTCTCCAAGAGGTCAAACTGTCTCTCATTTATAGTTTTCTAGGAGGGTTGAATAGCTGCCACTAGGCCGACTTCTCTAAGGGCCAACTTGGTCGTCTTGTGGGCTTATGAAAAAAATAAAATTTAAATTATTTTTATTATAAATTCCCAAATGGGACATGACTCAAATAAAAAATATTTTTACTCATAATAAATTATTTTTTACTCTCTAAGCGTGAAGAACATGATTTGAAAAAAAATAGGATAAATACATCAATGATAAACTTACATTATGAAGACTCACTCTAGTTACAACTTCAATGTGAAACCTATGATTTGACAAGTTTGAAAATCCAAGGAAAACTTTGATTCTAATTCCACTTTTCCTCCTATTATTCATAGGATTATTTTGCAAACTCATCAATTTGATCACATTGAATTATATCACATGTATAGAAACCTCAACTATGAGACAAAATAGCAATCAAAGAAACAACAGCGGATCGGGATATTATAGAAATAGATCCAGTTTCACCATTTTACCTCCAAATTCCATGAAAAATATGAATCAATTAAAAAATTATATAGTCGAAACTATTGACCATCCCTATTGGAAAATTTGTTGTAGGAGAAAACCATGGAAACCCCTTCCAACTCAAGTGTTACGAACAATTACTACCATGGCGATCTTGAGATTGAAATGGCAACACAGAATGATCATGGAACGAAGGTGGAGTATCTATGTTGCATGAATAAAATCAAAGGGTGTACCTAGGTTGTAATTGGCATGAACAGGTGGATATAGGCTCACCTTCCAACAGTAGAACCTTGTTGGAGGCAGGGATATGTCAAATCATTCCAACATAGTTTGGCCTTAAATTTCCTCAACCTCTTCACTCTTATTCATTCCTAGCCTTTAATTCATGGAATTTGTAATGTGGAACACACAGATATGGAAAATACGCATTCAACTACCTTGGGATGGTGCTACAAGGGTGGTGGCAAGAGTTGAGCATGGGGCAGGATAGTGCATCTTGATGTGCCCTGTCATGGCTAGGAACAATCATGGTTGGGAATGATGATGAGTCTCATAACCAAATGCATGAGAAGTTGAATTCTCTCTTAGATATGTTGTCAATGACGATTGAAGGTTTAATCCAAGTGATAACAAGGAGGATCAACTTGGAAGAATAGGGGATGTGGAACAAGTTACAATTGGAGGAAAAGAAACGTATTTTGCTAGAAATGAAGATTGAAAAAATAGATTTGGAATGTAATATTGATCTTGTCACTATGGATCTTAAGTCGATTGAGATATACGAGAAATTTGATAATGGGAATGAGGATAACCTCTCAGAAGCTGAGACTAGTGAGGACCCAAGTGAAAATGGATCAAAAGAACAATGGACCGAGAGAAGAAGAATGAAGACAATGTTTCTGAGCGATCTATTGAGATTCAACAAGATGAGCTTAGTGAAAAAAGTCGCCTTCACTAAGTGGGTCCGCAGGTTATTTTTGGCGCAAGTCTATGTTTAGACTATGTCCATTTTTAGACATGGTGATCATATTTCAGAGGTTGCAGGATGCTATTTGTGGATGGTTGATCAAGTTGGAAAAATAGATGAAATTATATTTTTAAAATATTGGGCGAAGTCTATTTATAGATCGTCGATCTAAAAATAGAAGTGTCGATTATTATTAGCTCTTAATAATAATCCGACAATAAACAGCAACTTATTCTCTTGGAGCACTTAATTTCAGTGCACAGATTTTTCAAATCAGTGGGCTGAAGGAATTACACAATTCCTAGGGTTTACTGGTGATTCATGCATGGAGGACTCAGTTAGAACTAAAGTGGAAAAGTTATGACAGAGTTGGAAGAGTAGTTCATGGAGTTGTTATTCGGTCTAATTCAGTTAATGGAGTTAAACTCAGTTGAGCTAGTTGTATCTATTCTAACTAAATGATACACTAGTGAGAGTGGAGTGAATTAATTAGTTAATTAATTCACAAATAATAACTCATTAATCAACTAAACAATACAGCAGTTAACTACAATGCATGTCAGTTCCAGTGGAGACCCAGTGGAGAGATAGGTGAAAGGGCAAGATGGACTATCTGTTGTGACTATAGTGATGCATTGATTGCACCATATACACATTGGAGTTTCCAATGAAGATTGCGCAGTCAAGGCAAGGGTAATTTGAATTCATTCAGAGCTATTCTTCAGCAGGGATTGCGCAGTGGAGGCAGGCTAGCAGGTGGCAAGAAATCAGTGCATGGATTCGCATATTTCTTCTAATTAGTGTGTGATGATTGATTGTACTAAGAGCTTGATGTACTAAGCTTTGTATGATATTGTTACATGATCTCCATGATACATAATATATGATAGTTGGGGTTTTCAGCTTCAGGCTTTCCCGTTAAACAACTGTGTTATGTGCGATTGTTTTTATTGCTTCATGTGTTTGCAATTGATTTTAATTTCCGAAAAATATTAACAGTGGAAGGATTATTTATTTAGCAAGAAGATAAATATTGTTAGATCAGGAGAATCTGGATATATCCATGCACCTTGTATATAATTTCTACACAATCAGTAGAAGCTTTAAAGGCGAGACCTTCCAATTCCAATTAGTATGTTAAGTTCTAGTTTTTTTTATGCTCTGTAAATGTGATCTAATTCTAGGAATATTTTTTATATTCTATAGTAGATATATGTATCGAATATCCGGTAAAAATGTTGAAAAGTGTAACTAGGTTCAGTCTTCATAATGACATGTGTAATTGTGATTTTATGTAATTGATGTAGAGAAAAAAATAAAATTATTATTGTAATGTTTGTCTCATGGGTTTCACGAGCAAGGAATTTTTTTTAGTGATGGCTCCCATTGTGAGCCTTTAGGATTTGTCATGAAGTCATAAAATTCAATTTAATTCTATGTCATGTATGAAGTACCCTTCTTTGGCATGTTAAATTTTTGTATGAGTCACTCAAAGATTCAAAAGACCGTCCAAGACAAGCAGAAGAAACTCCTAGCAAGTCAGATTCAAAATAGAATAAATGATCTCCTCTGAATGACATGTTGGCTCTCCCTCCAACGATTTGGCTTATTTGAAGGGGAAACAACTATAAATAGGGCAGCTCAGCCTCACTTCAGAAAAAAACGAAGTATTTTCCGATCTATTTTTGGGTTGATCATCTCCACATGTGCGAGGAAGAAAGAGGTTTGTTGCAGCAGAAGAAGCCGAGACGAATTGTAGTCCTCTTAGGTAGCCGAATTGAAAGAAGGGAAATTCAAAGGAGAAGTCGAGACAATCCAATAGGATACTCTATCCTAAAAAATGGTATCAAGTACATTTCTCTAGAAGAATGTTCTGAATTAGGTTCAAGGATTTCAAGCCTAATTCAAGGAGGTCGAAGGTCTGAAGGAGAATGAAGTCGAGGTTGAAGAAGATGCTGAAAAGAAGGGAGGAGCGGAAGGTTGACTATCATTGACAAAGGATCTCATCAAGGGAACTTATGTCCTTGTCTTGGAGTGGAAAATAGGTCAAGGGTCTTGGCCTTGGTATTCGTCAATTGAAGTCTCTATAAGAATAATAATTCGTTGGGGTTTTCCTCTCAAGTGGGAGAGGTTTTGGCCCTGGATGGTAGCCTATATGTGTGTCTCTTATATCTTTATGGTTTATGCATTGGTATTTTTGTGATGAATAATAACACTATAATAACATAAGTGAAATAAGATCCTAATCTAAGAAGTAAAAATCATTCACAAGCAGTTATCAAAGGAAGATAAATCACCTAATCCTTGATGTCGTAGATTTCTCAACAAGGTATCAAAGCTAAGGTGACAAAGTCAAATAAGGGAATATTATCAAGAGACACTCAAGGATCATATCTCTAGAAATACATCAAATCAAATCAAAGCATACCAAATTAAAGTCAAGATCTACATCGAAGTATCTAAACCCTAGATCGAAGAAAAATTCTACACCAAAAAAAGTCTTGGGATCCTCAAAAGACCACAAATACCACCATCAAGTTGAAGAGATATAAAAATAAAGGTATCTTAAAGATTATACATCCAATTAAATCACTTCAAGGACAAATATCACATCATTATATTGGAAAAATTCAAAACCCTAGAAGCATTTCAAGGATTGGCACTCAATCATCACCGAAGGAATCATATTGAAGGCTAACTATCCAAAGAAGGCCAAGGGCGTTGTCATCATCTTCAAAATATTATAAGGCAAGTACCCTCTCCTTGAAGCAATATCCTTCCCATTAAATGTGATAACGGTCACACATCCGCAGTCTCATTTAGCTCATACTTTCCCCAAGCTTTGTGTACAACTACATTCAAAAGTTCATGCCCAATAATTTTCCTATTCCGGGCAATCTCACAACCTTCCTTTATTCAAGGCTGGCAAGTTCAACACTTAAATCTGAGAGTGTTAATATCTCAAATCTCTAAGATTTGAGATATTAATTCCAAGCCCTTATGTCATGCACTCAACTCCTCTATGTTTGTAAGTTCAACCAATTTATAATCGCCATATGCTGACTTCACATATACAACCATATCATATAACCCTCGGTCTTTTAACTACACGCCTAATCACAATTCATCTGGCCCCTCTTCGCATATTCAAACATTATACGCACACCATAATATCTCAATGTATATAATATATGCAATTTGTTCGCACAAATAACCCGAATTCATTACATATATCTCTCAGCCTATATATTTATCTCCGAACATTATAATAATAGTCCAACACTTTATAACCAATTGACGTCACCATAGCCCTTCGGCCTCGGGCCCACATATATGTCAATAGACCAATCAAACGCATGCAACCGTACCTTACTTATCGTTCACACACCTCGGTTATCGTTCGCGCATCTCCAACAAGCGACCACCGTCCGATGGCCCTTTCCCATACCAACGGCTCTCGTCAATATCGCTCGGCGTCCTGGTACGAAGGTTAACGTGCGATGGCGCAGGTTAAATGGTGGTTTTCCAATTTCGTTCAGGGACACGTGTTAATCAGTCTATGGAATCGCTCGCGAATGGTGGAAACTGCTTGCCCGACAGATGGTGGTGCGATGAAACCCACGGGTTCGCTCCAAACCGTCGTCATTGCTCCTCTCGGTCACAGTTCCGTTCTCCACTCCAAGTTCCGGTCCAACACTCTGTGCAGGACTTCGCAAGGTTAAACGCTTAAAATCAACCCGGCTTTCACTTTTTCCTCGACACACAGCTTCACTTATTAGGTGAAAATCTTCGGTGCTTGAACTAGATGTTCTGGTTTCGAAAGCGTCGATTCCTTTCGAATCGATGCTTCGCTGTACATATGATACCCCTCAGATATCCAACCAAGTTCCTCCACGATTTCAATTATCAACTAAGCCATTTCTTTATTTCCGGAAAGTCTCTACTTGGATTCGAATCCCATTACCAGGATTCCTCAACAGGTTTCCACTTGTAACTTCACACACAGAGATTCATGTTATACATAATTACAGAGGATAATCAACAAACACACAAATACGCAAGGTATTCCTCACACAGAGTTTAAGCAACAAATGCACAGTTATACTGAGATAATTTCCTCATATAATTCTACCAAGAAGACCTAAAGTCACACACGGGATTTATAAACAATTCTCCATAACAGATATATATATACATACATATACAGGAGATAAATCTCAGCTAATTCCTACAATTTCATGACAGGCCAGATATTCAGTTCAATGGCCATTACCCTCCTATTCTATTGCTGAGGAGTCTCTCTCCCTCTCTACAGCTCTCTTCGGCCCCTCATCTAACCTCTTCAGGGTTACATTTATACAAACAGTTCAGAAACTCTTAGTATTCCAATTCCTGAATCTAGATTCGCTAACTGAATTAATCCTAAACTGACTCTTCGTATTCCTATCTCAACCAATTCTCATGCTCTCAAAATGACTTGAGAACAATTACAATGTTCTACCAAGTATTCAAAATATTAATAGTTACAGGAAATTCAAGGAACATGGGATCCCCTATGTCTACTTATGTACAAAGAAACTTTTGAGCCTAATGCTCCTGCATCAAAATGACACCGTCAAGAAGTCATCATCAACTAATTGATATCCCTCCTTGAGGGGTCAAGGATCGTTCTTGAAGAAGAAATCTATATTCATCAAGGAGAAGGTTTCTATCATCTATATCAAATTCAAGGAAGCAGCAAGTGGAAGAAGAATCTTAAAAAGTAACTATATGACCTTATTTGAATCTATCAAAATTTCCTTTTGCAAGGAAAGAAACAAATTAGTTGGGGCTTCAAACTATCTTGCATGGAAGAAAGGTATAGATCTAAAACTCATTGAAAATGAGGTCATGGATCATGTCAAAGGACCTATCACCTAACCAGGAAAATAATATTCTCAATAACTTGAAAATTTTATGAAGGGGGATGTTAGGACTCAGAGTATTCTCATTGAATGCATCAAGGATCCCCTCATCCCATATGTATCTAAACTTGAAACTTCAAAATAAATATATGACCAACTGGTAGAGTTATATTCCGTAAGCACTGTAGGGGGAGTTATCTCTCTAAGGCAAGAACTCTACAAGTTGAAGATGTCAAAGGAAGAAGGAATATCCTCATACTTTATGAGGATATCTGAGATCAATGATCAACTTCAAGATATAGGAGAAGTAATTTCTGACAAGGAAATGACTATAGTTGTACTAAATGAACTACCGAAGGAGTGGGGAAACTTTACTTCACGTATTTATGGGAAGAAAGAAGATACTCCATTCCATGAACTGTGGTCACTATGCAAGATGAAGAATACAGGCTAAAGGCAAAATCTGATGTAGGATCAGGTGAACAAAATCATGCATATGTTGTAATGACAAACAGAAAATGGAAATTTGGAAATTTTGGTCCTCAGAAAAAGAAGAATAGCATGGCTAAGATTCAATGTTATGGGTGTCAATAATATGGACACTATAGGATAGATTGTCCTAAGCTCAAGAAGGACAATAAAAAAATATGAAGAGAAGAATCCCATATCACCAAGGAAGTGGAGGAAGTTGAAAAGAATAAGTCCAAGAAAGAGAGAGTAAAATATCTCTACTATGATTGATATACTCTTCCTCGCCTAGTTATTTTCAAGTTTTTGTTTTCAATATTTCCTATTGTAAAATATATTTGTCATTAGAAGTGCATGATAGGATGCATCATGGAATCATAGAAGCATTGGAAGAAAGAGCTCGTGATCATATGGAAGCATGAAAGATAGTTGAATTAGATCTATGAAAGGATATAGCTCTTGGTGACCTCATTAGTAGAATAAGTGGTACTTATGGAAAAAGAAAAAGTCATCTAGTACAAGACTCATCATACATCAAGACGAAACATATGTTGGATTAGGATACTTAAGATCCTCTATTAGAATATTCATCGGAAGTCTCACTAATCAATAGGGAGAAAGTGTTTCATCAAGAATTTGTACTAAGAGGAATTCATGAGAGGATGGTATGATGTCAATAAGCAAGTCAAGGGATTGGAGTTCTTTAATCATGGAATTTGTTGAAGAAATATGACCTAAAAGAAGAATGAGTTATGTATGCTTTCATTGGATAAAATTTGGAGTCATGTCATATGGTTGCAGACAATATGAATGCATGCTCTACTTTGAGAGCATGATCAAAGGAAAGGATCTCCTCTATTGAGAAGATATAGAAAGGCATGGGTCACACATTAACTAGATGAAATAAACATAATATGTCCTCATCTGAAATATGAGGTGGTTGAAAAAAATTGGAGGAACTATGAGCAAAATTTCCTAGAAGAAAATGTGTGAAGAATGAAAGGAAGAGATCATGGAATGTGAAATTATGAAGGCAGTCAACATCCGAGAAAGGAAATATTTAACTATGATATCTCCCGAAAAGATCTAAAGACTTTGATGTAAGTCTGAAAAGGATGGAGACCCTTGACAATGGATATCTTTTGGAGATGGGTAAATATGAATGCAGGTTGTTGATGAACACTAGAAAGATGTCATGATGAAGGAACATCACAAAGGTAATTTTGATTTAATGTCCATTTCATATTTTTGAATAATATCTAAATGGGCTTATTCAGGGCTTCCAAGGGAAGAGTTATAGATGTCTTCCATCGTTGATCACCATGTAGTAGGATGAAATATCCTTGAGGAAACATGGCATGAAGAAGGCAGCATGGCATGAAGGAAGACCAGATATGTATTGATGGATCACTTTTCGATGATGACATGAATGACTCATGGATAAAACTAATGGATGGTCGATGCCCTATGAAGAATTCCAAAACATGAATACTCCTGAATAACGAAAATAAGTTCATAACATCGCAAGGAGGAGTTATTCAAGTGGTTGGTTGTCCCATCATCTCCACCGGAGGAGTTGTTGATGGTCCCTAATTAAGAGGTAGCCTAGAAACAAGTTTCTTACTTGGAAGAAACTTGGAAGCAAAAATTCCTAAGCCAAGAGGAATCCTAGGTACATTCCTTCTGTAGGAATGAGTAAATTCCTTTATTGGAATAGATATGTCCTCCCTAATTAAGAGGGAAAGATAGACACATCATTCTCATATTCACTTGGGAAGATATATAGGAGGATTGGGTAAACATATGGCATCTGATGCTCTTTGAAGATGTGGTAGGGCATCCAAGACAACAGTATTCATAGAGGACCGATATTCTTTGAAGACTCGAAATCCAAGATAATAATAGTCCTAGTGGAACACACTCTGAGAACCCGGGTGGGATATGTTCCGAGAGAGACAATGATGAGGGTGTCTATACATCATTGGTCTCACCAGCGTTTAGCTCAAATCTTGTGGAGAGATATAGATGTTATTTAAGGCCTTGCTATGTGAAAATGTTGGTTGTTATGATGCTAAACAAATGGGTTACCAATCCGACTTTTCTTATGAGAATTATTCATATTGAGAATGACCAAGTACCATTAAGAATACCTCCCTAGTTAAGAGGGAGCGTTGAAAAGTGTGTCTAGGTTTGGTCTTCATAATGACATGTTTAATTGTGATTTTATGTAATTGATGTAAAGAATACAAATAAATTATTGTTTTAATGCTTGTCTCATGGGTTTCATGAGCAAGGAATTTTATTTTTAGTGATGGTTCCCATTGTGAGCCTTTAGGATTTGTCACCGAGTAATAAAGCAAATTTGAGTGTATGTCATGTGTTGGAGTTCCCATGTTTTGGCCAGATTGGCAAGACCAAAAGATGAGACAACATCAGAACCGCTTTGGGGCCCTAGGATCTAGCCCTCCTGGACCCGGAGAGGGATCTCTCCAATAAGACAAAGAATGATATATCTTTGAAGCTCAAGATGAGATGTTAGGCTAGGTATGAAGCACAAAGGGGGGGTTTTAAATGATTTGTTTGGCTGGTTGCTGGGTTGGTCATGAGATCAAAGACTGAGAAAGTGATGGGAAAAAGGAACAAAACAGCAGGATGTTTCAGCAAGGAGAAAAGGTCAAGAAAGTGCCATCCATTGGGCTATGGAGTCATGAAAGGGAATTACTCGCAACAACTAGCCAAAGCTTTCAGAGGGCAAGTCATCTAATACTAAAGGATCTTTTTAGATTAGATGGTGGGATGGAACATTAAGGAAAGAAAGTAAGAGAAGGAAAGCAACCTAATTTCTGTCTATAGATCAGGTCAGAGGTCATTTAACTCCAAACCTGCTTGGACATACTCACAGACAACTTTCAAAGGAGAGACAAAGGGGAAGCTTATAGATCGGACCAGAGTTCATTTAACTCCAGGTTAGCTTTAGCATGCTCCAAGGGAAAACGGAGATAAGTTTAACAGAGAGATCTTAGAAAGGCCAGCTAGTCGCACAAGGATCCTAGTGGACAGGGCTAACTCTAATCCCCAGTGTTCCCAAATCTTCCAGCTTAAACCCAACAAGAACATCTAAAGACAGATTCATTTAATTCATACATCAGCTAGCAGCATAAGGAACTACTACGCTGGTTAAATTAACTGAAAACAACCCTTAGATAACACATTTAGCAGAAAACATAGAAGGCAAGGAGAGCAGAAGCATAGGGTACCTAACAAGGGTAAATCCTATACCATATTTCTGATGCAAGCCAGCAGAAAATGAACATTGTGAAAATGTAATAAACAGAGTTAGAAAAACATCACCAATAGTAATAGACCAGGATCCTGTGAAATGTGATTTGATTAATTGATGCAAAACCAGTCACATACACTGAGCTCAATGGTTGTTACAGTCCCAACTTATCCTCCCAGCCTACTACAATACAAACTACTCTGCTACTTTCTCCCAGTACTGTTCTAATAATCAAAACTGAAACCCTCTAACTACAACGGCAGCAGCTGAACAACCCCCTTTACAATATGTTCTACAGGGTTATTATAGGAGAAAGAATAACAATGGTAGTTGAAAACTTAAATTCAACATTAAATCTCTGAAACAGTAGGAGGGCCGAGGCTCCATTCGGTTTTAATTCTGCGCATTAATCTTCTGCGCTTTTCAGGTGAAAGAGCGGTCTTCGTCAGGCTGCGATTTTACTCAAGGTATGTCTTTGATGTACTTGCTGTAGCCCTTTGCAGAACTCTTGGTGAATAAACCAAGGTGTATGGACAGCTGTGGGGTTCGCCATACCGTGTAACTACTGACAGCATAAGACTGCTGTAGGTGGGGGAAAACTTCTCTTGGACAAAATGTATACTGAAACAATAAGATGTACCGTGTCCGTGCTCAGGAAAAACATTCTGCTGATTGAAACCCTGATTGCATTGTTTCTTTTTTGCACGCTGGACCCTTCATGCAATTCATGATGTCTCTGAACTGCTTCCTTGGCCTTCTAACATCCCTGAAAAGGCTCAAAAAGGTCTTATATTTCTTGCCTCGAGCTCTCTGTTGCTCCCATACTGCCTTTGCTTATACAATTCGAGCTTTAATGGCGCCGGAGGGGGTTTGCAGAGTTAAAACTCTATCCTTTGATGAAATTTATGATGCAGCCCCCTTCCGGACATTTTCTGTAAAAGCGGCTCCGGATTTAGCTTCTTCTGTGCACTGTGCCATTAACACAGTGAATATGAACCATGGCGATTTTCCATTTTCCCTGTAACCCTGCAAAACACGCAAACGAATTAAGAAAACCATGTACAAAGGTGGTGGATGTAACGGGGATGACACGGAAGACCATGCAGACTGGTGAAATGTTTGGATGGTGCAGGATGGCAGAGAAAAATGGTCGTGGCGGAAGTTGGCGGAATGCATTCGGGGATAGCGAGAATGAAACTTTAACGTAAAACATTAAAATTGACCTTGGAATGAACATATATAGGAAACGAGCGAGGACACGATGACAACACGTGGAAAATGACGTGGCGGGAGCGATCAACGGCGGGCCATGCAAATGAATCAAGACCGTTCGATCTCCGGAGGAGATCGACAGTCGGGGACACGGCAGCAGGCGATTGAAACTGGATCGTCCGATCTCGGAGGAGATCGACGGCTGGGAGCGTGGCGGAGGGCGATGGACAGTGGACCAGGGGTACAGAAACCATAGATTAACCCGCGTGCAGCTTCGTTGAGCGATGACCGTTGGATGGGGTGCCTCAGATCGGACGGCTCACAGCGATATCGCTACGCATCCTATACTGAACGATAACGTGCAATGAGATAGCGGTTTTGAAATCGTACAGGAGCCACGTGTCGAACGATGTATGGAATTGCTGGCCGATCGGGAAATACTACCTTCCTCCGAAAGGTGGTGCGATAAAAACCAGCTGGATTTGGCATAGTGCGCGGCAGGGTCCACAGGGGCGGGTACACTCCGAACCGTCAATCTGGCGGGTAAATGAACGGTGGAGATGCGATCTGAGCGGTGGACAGGGCGAACAGTGAACGCTGTGGGGGACGCGACGACCGTCCGATCTATACAGATCAACGGTTTAAAACGCGCCCGATATGGATTTGCAGTGAGCGCTCTTTGGGCTAGCACCAGGTTCTAGCGCCGCGGTTACGTGGAGGAAAGGCTGAGGAGGCTTGGCGGGAAAGGGGCTAAGCCCTATCAATGGGTAGGGGTGGAATTTAATGGGGATTTTGGGGGGGATTTAGGAGGCTTGGGGGAGGGAAATTGGGGTGAAAGGGGAACTTTGAAAAAGGGAAAATGGGATGCAATGGACAATCTTGCAAGGGTAAAAAGGGGTAAATGAAGGCTTTTTAGGAACACAATTTGTCACAATCAGAGGGGCTTCTTGTATGGAAACCAGCAGAGGAAATTACATCACAGGGCAAAGGCACAGGAGACTTCAAGGATGATGTGTCTCTAGGGGAGATGCATTCATTGAAGGCTCAGAAACATTTTAGCCCCCTACTTTGCCTGTCAAAAATTTACAGGGGGCTAACATCATGTATGAAGGACCCTTCTTGGGCATGTTACATTTTTGTATGAGTCATTCAAAGAGTCAAAAGACCCTCCAAGACAAGCATAAGAAAATCTTAGAAATTTGGCTTCAAAATAGAATAAATTATCTCCTCCAAACAACACATTAGCTCACCCTCCAACAAGTTGGCTTATTTGATGGGGAGAAAACTATAAATAGGGCAGCTCGACCTCATTTCAAAATCATTTTTTCAGTTATCATCAAGTCTACAATCAGAGGTGTGAATTTCATCAAGAAAGCCCTTAATCAAGCGAAGGAAGGGAGAGTAAAAACCGAAGTTGTTTCTGATTTTTTTGGGTTGATCTTCTCCACATGTGTGAGGAAGAAAGAGTTTTGTTGCAACAGAAGAAGCCGAGAAGAATCACAGTCCTCCTAGATAGCCAAGTTGAAAGAAGGGAAAGTCAAAGGAGAAGTGGAGACAAGAAAAGAGGATACTCTATCCTAAGCAAGGATATCAAGGACATTTCTCTAGAATAAGGTTTTGAATTAGGGTCAAGAATTGCATACCTAATTCAAGGAGGTTGAAGAAGAAGCTGAAAACAAGAAAGGAGCATAAGGTTGACTATTGTTGACTAAGAATATCATCAAGGGAACTTGTGTCTTGATCTTGGAGTGAAAAATAGGTCAAGGGTCTTGGTCTTGGTATTTGTCAATTGAAATCTCTATAAGAAGAAGAATTTGTTTGGGTTTTCCTCTCAAGTGGGAGAGGTTTTGGCCCTAGCTAATAGTGTGTATTTTGTCTCTTGTATCTTTATGGTTTAAGCATTGGTAGTTGTTCGATGAATAAGAACACTATAATAACATAAGTAAAAGAAGATCATAACCTAAGAAGTGAAAATCATTCACAAGCAGTTATCAAAAGAAAAGAAATCACCTAATACTTGATGCCCGAGATTTCTCAACAAAAAAGAGTCGTAGGCATAAGATGCCTACATTTTGGATTGTTTAATACAATTATTTTGAAGTACAACTTGAATTATGTAAGGGACTTGGCCCATATTCCAAAATTTTATAATATAAATTATCTAGTTATTCCTTAACAAAAAAGTATGCATTAACGGCTTATTTTCTTAAAATGTTTTACAAAATATTGGCTATCATTGCAAAATAAAATAGTAACCCTTATTGGTGTTTTCATTTTGTTCTTAGACTTCTCCCATGGGGATGAGGAAAGTAGATTCAAAGCAAACTCTAATTAAATAAAATTATTTAGGTTTGTGAGGATGGAAATAATATTAATTGCATCATTAATAAGTCAAGTTGACTAGTCCTTGATAGAGGAGGTGGTATGGCCAACTAGTAATTAGAGTGGATTTGTTTAACAATGTAGCTAGCTAACGCAAAAGCAATGTAACTAATGGTACTAAAAATTTATTTTAAGGGGGATTTCATTTTTTTGTATATTTGATTGACCATAAATTATAGGTGTGTGAGGGATTAGGCCATTTTAGGTGTTTTTTCCTGCGTGAGAATCATTAATAGATTTGGTAACCAATTTGGTGGTTCAGTTTATGGGGTTATGGGTGTTGGATGTGTGTCAATGAGTGGAAGCAAGATATGGCATAGGATCATTAATAGATTTGGTAACCAATTTGATGGTTCAGTTTATTGGGTTATATGTGTTGGATGTATGTCAATGAGTGGAAGCAAGATATGGCATCTAGTTGATGGGAAAAAGTTCAAAAGATCAATTGGCCTTCCACTAGAGTGCATAAGAATATTATGCAATATTTATTTTTCATTAAAATTTAATACCAAGTGGTTAATAATTTATTTTCATATTGTGAAGATCTTCTTGGTGGAATATGCTCGAGAGAGCAAGTAGTATGTTGTCACATGGTGATGGAAGGGTCAAGTTTCTCCTTGAAAATCAATAATGAGGCAAGTCACCATTGCAACTTCT
Source organism: Pinus albicaulis (assembly GCA_034641835.2). Classification (NCBI taxonomy): domain Eukaryota; kingdom Viridiplantae; phylum Streptophyta; class Pinopsida; order Pinales; family Pinaceae; genus Pinus; species Pinus albicaulis. Next base: position 820,986,240 of record CM076575.1, read on the forward strand.
CTTACATGTTATATTTTGTACATGATGGCATTTCTATTGATTATAATAAATGTAGTTTATGGTTGTGGTTAGAAAAGTAGATAAGATGGGATTTCAAAGGACAAGTCTAAGGCCATTAAAAAATCAAGTTTGGCTGGGGAATTAGACGAAAAATATGATCATAAAATTTCCTTCCATTCTTAGGAATTATGGCCAGCTAGAAATTCATAAAAATAGGCTCCACGCAATTATGGCATACCAAAAATCCATAACCAAAATGCTTCTCTAAGACCATTAGTCAACACCATTGAGAGGCTTTGTAAGCTTACAAAACACCTAGGATACAACAGGATATCTTTTAGGGATTCAATTATTACACCTATGTATGGTATTCTAGGTTAATATTCTTATTTGAAAATTCATGTATAAATAATGTGGGTGGATATTAACAAAAACATATAATATGCTATTAAAATTAATAAATTATTGACAAATATTATGAATTTAATCCTATATATGTACAACTTCAAAAATTGGGTGAATATTTTTTTAGAACAAAAAAAGAAGTCAATTAATGAAATTTGGCCCCTTAAAAATTCCTTGGCATACAATCTCAAACCATGTGTGGATAATAATTATCCTTTGTTAAACATAATAAAATTTATTCATTAACATGATTAAGAACATTTAAGGATAAACCTAACAATATTTTTATCAGCTTTGACATGGATTCACTCTTATTAATATTTCAATGGATAAAGTAGTTCAAGTAATTAAAAAATAACAAACCAAAGCACCAAAAAGATAGTGGAGATGTTTTCAAAATCAATAATTTGTAGTTTTCAATGTAAGATATATGAGAAAAGATGTGTAGTAGCAATGGGTTCTCTTCTCTACACTAGGCCTCTAGGCCTCATTGTGGCCAATTTTTTCATGGAGCATTTTAGGGAAGAAGACCTCTGTTTCTTTCTCCCTTCAATAAAAAGTTACCAATAAGACTTGAAAAAATGGATGTGTTCCATTTTTTATGTCTTAACGAAAAGAAAATTATGTCAAACAATCCTTGGCACACAAGGTATTTAGGAAGAAGACTACACCAAAGTTTGGGATCCTAACACTTTAGCCACAAAAGCCCTTATGAATTTTGTATGAGGAATATTTAGAAATGAAATTCCATATTTTTTATGTCTTCTTTAATGATAATGGTTACATGAAACATCAAGGTCTTCCAACATGTTGGAAAAGAACATCATAATAAAAATTTGATTTCCAAGGTCTTCCTTCCCTACGTTCAAAGAACTGCCAATAAAAGAACAATATTAGGGTGACTTTAATAATGAATTCCTTAAATGTGCTAATGATCTCATTGATCCTACACAATAAAAGGGTGTATATATGTTTTCTTGCTCATGTGGGGAACCCTATATGAAACTCTATAATAATGAAATCAATCATTTCATCAAAAACAAAATCAAATAGCATGCAATCAAAAATATTTATAGCCAAACATTAAGACAAGACTAGGCACCAAATCTACATTGAAGATTGCAAGGTCTTGGCCAATATCAAACACTATTTAAAATACAAAGACGCTATGGAGATTAAGAAACATCCTAATAACATGAACCAACATTATGTCGAGCAACTTAGTCTCAATGTAACTTGTATTTCCACCATCATTAACTTTATTGACTTAACAATTAAAAATCAATAACGATAATAACTTAAAATCTTAATTTAAAATTATTTAAGCTAACATTTTTAATTATAACTTTTAAAAAATAAATGAGATAGTTTATTACATATCATTAGATTTTCTCTTCACAAATTATTCCAAATGATGGACTGCAATTATTTGTTCCAAAATTAAAGATGGGTAATTATTGGAAACTTCATTATTAAAATTTTATTGTGTTAAGAGCTCTAGAATCCAGTATGGAAGAGATATTGTAATGTTCTATTATATTATATAAACATTGACTCAATCAAATTACATAAAAAAAATAAATTATATATATATATATAGAGAGAGAGAGAGAGAGAGACTCAATCTAATTACACTAAAAAAAATTTATTAATTGCAATATATCAAATATCCAAAGATCAAATCTCTCAAAATACAAACCTTTCTTTAAAATTTATACTCGGAAATCTGCAAAAGAGTATGAGAAGTCACTAATGAAAAAGAATCAATAAAAATCAATAGTTTTGTTTTCACATGCACTAATGCATTAGCTCATCCAAATACAATGATGTTCAAATTATTCGATACCACAATTAAAATATTAGCAAAACATGGGAACTATATAGCATAGAAGTATTGATTGCATTTGCAAAAACATGACACTTCCCATTCTACTTATCATTTTACAAACCGAGAGGGATCTTCATGTACAAACTTTTTTTAGTTGTTTAAATTGTATTTTTGAATGCTATATAGAGTATATATAGGACCAAATATAGGTTTTAACCATAAAAAAAATTAATTTTTCATGATATATACATAAATTTTTTAAAAATCTATAATACATATAAAATTGACATTAAACTATTTTACATAACCTGTACATAGAAGGCCATCCCATCACATTGGGAACGGATCATGGATGCAAACCTCCTTTCTCAAGAGGGTGTACAGCAGGCTATGGGAGTCTGGTCCATAAAATAATTTGAAGGGGACTCGATCCGCTCCTCGGATCAGCAACCCTATGTTCATTAACAGGTTTCGACCAGATTCTGGGTCACACGGCTTTCACTATGTTAGTTGGTTTTTTGTTTTTCTTTTTACAATCTAAACTTTTGTTTCAACAGGCCTGGTCCTGCATAAACATTTTTTGTCTTTTTTGTTGGAAGTCCTTTGCTTCTCAACTATCATACAAAATTTATGTATATCCACTCTTACGAGCTATTTTCCTCTATTGAACGGGCTCGCGTTGTTACGTTGTCTAAATTTTCTTCAAACTTTAAAAAGTTTAAACAGGTGGTTCATTTTGGCCTCTCTCATCTCCCTGTGTGGGTTGTTTTCCTCTTGTAGAGGAGGCCCGGGTTTCCAAGAGTGGCGCAGTAACTACTGTTATTTCACTACTATGTGGGGTGGGAGGAAACATTGTTATGTTATTTTTCCACAACACAGTAACTCTGACTCTTTCTTGTTTTTTTGCGGGATAAGAGCATACAATTTTTTGAATGTCATTGGAAAAAATAACATGTACATAGAAATATTTATAGTGCAAATGGTTTTTTAATTATTAATATATTTTTACATATACATCAATATTAATTTGTATTAAAATATTTTATTGGTAAATATTTTTTTATATACAACATTAAAATATCTTAGTTAAACAATTTATATATATATATATATATGAGATTGATATCCACATAAATTAGTTAACATATATTTTCAAATAATTTATTTAAATCTCGAGTTCAAATATTTTTGAAAAATACAATATTTAAACATTTTGCACATTTCTAATTATTTTATAGCATATTCATTTTTTTATTATAGCATTACTTTTTTGTTTAAAACATTATTTTTATTTTTATTTTTAAATTAAAGAGACATTTGTCAATTGACAAACTTACACATCTCCTCATTCTAAGCTATAAAATGAGCCTCTCGGCTCAATCACGAACTCAGATGAATGTGAAACAAACAAACAATACAATACATGCATTCAGATAAACCCAACAAACAATAAGTGAATCTATAACAGAGATAAGAACATCTACTCATAAATTGTATACATAGATGTCAATACAATAACTGCATAATCAATGCATCGTGTCCACTCAACCAATGGGCCTACAAAAGCCTACATGTACCTAGATAATCATAAAAGAATGTAACTTACAATGCCCGACATCTGACATATCGAACAACAAACCAATAGTCGGGGAGCATTACAAAATGCCAAAAAAAAAATTGCCATAGCAAAAACGTACATTTGGAATAAATATCTTGATTGTCATTTTCTTTACTAATATCATGATTGGAAATTATAATGATCGATGTGGTGCACTTGTACAGTTCTGGGACCCTTCCCATGGTATTCTCTTCGTAGTTCTTAAACTTGCATTGACTGCATCCTTCTCCTGTAATAGCCACTGCATGTTTCACTCTCTGTATTTAAAGCTTCTTTCTGCGCGGTAATCTAACTCATAATAGATTGGATTAAACATTTGGAAATATGGCTTCATACAGGTTTGATATAATCATATTATTTGGTAAAATATTAAAAATGACTAACTTTATGGCAAGTCCCACTAACAACCAATTGTATTTCTCCCATGTAAGTAGGCATAACATTATTGTTAATTTTGGACAACTAGGTCCAAACTCCATGTTGTGATGCTCAGATGAAAATACCAATATTTTCAATGGATTTCTCTTTCGGAGAGGTGCAAGATCGATCTAAAGATCATCTTGATCCAATGAGCAGAACATTTATTTTGAATTTATTCAAGATATGTGCTAGTCAGCCTTAAGGTTTTGTGCATCGGCAATTGTGTCACACACCCTCACTGAAGGATATATATTGGTCAACGTTGGAGGACATTTTCACTCATCTCATCCTCACACGTTTCTCTCTCCTCCTCTGATTGGTTCGATGACCTTGGAGGCTCTTCTCTCCACACGTGGAAAAATTTCAACAGCAGCGCTTTTCTGATTTCAGTCTAGGGTTTTTGCAGCGACTTTGACCAGCGTTGACCACCCTCACTGATGGATATATATTGGTCAACATTGGAGGACATTTTCATTCATCTCATCCTCACACATTTCTCTCTCCTCATCTGATTGGTTCGATGACCTTGGAGGCTCTTCTCTCGACGCGTGGAAAAATTTCAGCAACAACACTTTTCTGATTTCGGTCTAGGGTTTTTGCAACAACTTTGACCAGCATTGACTTTGGTCAACGCAAGGTCAAACAGACTTGAAACTCTCCCAAAAGTTTGATTTTCCAAATCCACATTTTTTTGCACTATTCCCGAGGCTAGATGTTGACTTTGATTTTTTGCGTTGACCTAGCTGTTGCTGTTGTTTGTGTTGACCGTTCACTGACAACGTTGAATTTTGAGTTGACCGTTTGGTTGTCCCATAGGGTTGTGTGACATTGTTGTTTGGCTGACCATATTGAGACTTTGATAGTTGAAGCATCTTGTTGACCCCCGTAATGCACCAACACACTTATATATTTCTGGCTTGTCTTCTGTCGATCTACTGGTATGTTCTATCAGCGTTTTACTTTATTGTTTATGTGATTGTTGTCTGCTATTGGGAGAAAAAGTGAAGTTGCATCAAGCATAGAATATCTACATAAAATTACTTGGTATCAGAGCTTAGGTGAAGACAAAGCCCTAGTTTGTAGCAATCACCGAAGAAGAGGATGGGTTCCTCAAACTACAATGGCTTGAAGGCTAATGACAAATTGACTGAGAAGGATGACTACCCCGCTTGGAAGATGACATTGGATCTTAACTGGGAAGACCAAGATGTCATGGACTATGTGCAAGGTAAAATCCAAGAGCCTCCATCCACTACAACTGTTGCTGCCAAAACAAAGTATAAGAAGGGGGAGATCAAAGAAAAGTTGATGATCAGGGACTCAATTCACAAGAGTCTGGTTGCCTACATCTCTAAGTTGGGCACATCCAAAGAGATGTATGATAAGTTGGTACACATGTTCAAGGCCAACAATTTGAATCAAATCCTATTCTTCAAGAATCAATTGAAGAATTTGAAGAAAGACATGGATGAGTCTGTTCAATCATATTTTTTGAAGCTGACCGAGATCAAGAATAATCTGATGGCTATTGGGGAGACAATAGTTGATTGAGAGATGGTACTCACCGCACTTGGAGGTCTCTCATCCGAATGGCATATGTTCAACACTACCATTCTCAATAACAATGTGATGCTGACTTTGGCAAAGTTCTATCGAGATGCGTACAAAAAGAGACAAGAATGAAGGAATGTAAAAATGAAGGAAATGTTGTCTTCGTTGCTCATTCTAGAAAGAAGAACTTTGGTGGTCCAAAGAACAAAGGAAGAGCAGGGGGCCATGAGAAGAAAGGCAAGTGTTACACTTGTCACAAGCCAGGTCACTATGCTAGAGAATGCCCTTTCAAGAAGGATTCTCCTGATGATGATGACAACAACAACCGAAGGAATGGCAATCAAAGGAACAAGTTGTTCAAGGGAAAGAGGAAGGCTCCCTCCGGCGGAAATGGTCAACCTTTCAAAAGGTCGAGAAATTCCAAGTATGAGGAATCAAATGTTTTTGATAAAAGAAATGAATTCATTCTTGTATCTGCCCTCTCTGTTGCATCTCCACCCGACACTACAGATGTCTGGTTAATAGATAGTGGTGCCTCAAGGCACATCACTGGGTTCAAGGAAGCACTTTCTGATATTGTTGAGAAGGATACTAATCTGGAAATTATCCTTAGGGATAATGCCACATATCCCGTGAAAGGGACAGGAACTGTGACCCTCCACTTGTCTCAAAGTCAAGTCCTCCGCTTGCAGGAGGTACTCTATGTACCTGATTTGAAGAAGAACCTTGTGTCTATATCGGCCATGGAAGAAAAAGGTTTCAATGTGGCATTCATTGATGGGAAGGTGTGTATCTGAAAGAAGAGTTTCAAGGAAGCTATCACGATTGGGTTTAGAGTTGTTACACTCTACCAGGTTGGAGGAAGTCCACTAGGAGCGATGACGTGTAATACTATCCGACAGACTGAACTATGGCACCGGAGGTTTGGAGACCTTCACTACAAGGCACTTCCCGAAGCAAGGAAGGTGGTGACGGGATGCCCGAGTTCTCAAACAATCATGAAGGTGTATGTCAGGGTTGTGCCGAAGGAAAGCATACAAGGGTACCTTCCCCTCAAGTGTCACAAATACATCTGATGTCTTGCAATTGATACATTCTGATCTGTCTAGGATGCTGCCCGTGACATCCTTGGGAGGATGTTCTTATTATATGGCATTCATAGATGACTTCTCTCGCAAAACCTGGATACACTTCTTCAAAAAGAAGGATGAGGCTTTCATGTGGTTCCAAACCTTCAAAGCCTTGGTGGAAAATATAACAGGAAAGAAGATCAAGATATTGAGGACCGATAATGGCACTAAATATGAGACGAACGAGTTCAAGAACTTTTGCAGAGAAGCTAGCATCGAGAGGGAGACCACCACTGTCTATACTCCTGAGCAGAATGGCGTCACTGAACGAAAGAATAGAACCAATGTGGAAGCTACTCGTGCCATGCTATGTGACCAGGGTCTACCGAAGTTTCTGTGGGGAGAAGCTGTGAACATTGCTGTGTACATACAAAACCGATGCCCGCACTCCGCTCCGGACTCCAAACCTCCCGAAAAGGTTTTTTCTGGTAAGAAACCTGACGTCTCAAATTTTAGAGTTTTTGGATGTCCTGTTTATTTTCATGTGCCAAAGGAGAAGAGGAGCAAGCTAGATGCTTCTGGAAAGAAGGGAATGTTTGTGGGCTACAGCGAAACTTCGAAGGCCTATAGAGTATATGTTCCTGGTCAAAGGGAATTGGAGATATGCCATGATGTTACCTTTGACGAAGATGCTTCCCTGAGGAAAGTAGTCAATCTTTCGAGATCCGAGGAAGATCATGAAGCAAGGCCTGGAAATCAAGAAGGACCGAAGGATGAGACAATGCTCGATGTTGAAGGACCGATGGACTCGATTGATCCACCTCCTTCGATGGGGAAGAGGCCATCGTGGCTCAGGGACACTCTCGAGGATGCCAAGGGGCATATGGCCCCAAGGGGAACATTCCCTGAAAGCAAGAAGCCGAATAGATACCAAGGGTATCTAGTAGCCATGAGTATTATTGTACAATCTGAGCCTCAATCTTTTGAGGAAGCCGTAAAGCATCAAGTCTAGAAGGATGCTATGCACGAAGAGTATGAGTCCATAATGAAGAGTGATGTCTAGGATGTGGTTCCAAGACCAGAGGACAAAGCAGTTGTCACCTCGAAATGGCTTTACAAGATCAAGCATGGATCTTATTGAAGTGCTGAAAAGTTCAAGGCAAGATTCGTTGCCCATGGCTTCTCTCAAAAGGAAGGCGTAGACTATGATGATATATTTGCCCCTGTGGCCCAATATACCACCATCCAATCTATCATAGCTCTTGTTGCTACGCAAGGATGGAGTCTTCATCAGATGGATGTGAAGACCGCATTTCTGCATGGTGCGATAAAGGAAGAGGTGTATGTGCAGCAGCCTGTGGGGTTCAAAGTCCAGGATCGGAACACCCATGTCTGCAGGTTGAAGAAAGCCCTCTATGGGTTGAAGCGAGCACCCAGAGCTTGGTACGAGAGGATAGATAGCTACTTGATGAAGTTGGGCTTCACTCGTAGTAATGATGATCAAAACCTTTACTTCAAGGATGGTAGAGAAAAGCTTCTCCTTCTAGTGCTATATGTGGACGACCTCTTCCTGACAGGTGCTGACCCTCTCATTCATCAGTGCAAGAGGGAGGGAGCTGCTCAGTTCCAGACGAAAGACCTAGGACTGATGCATTACTTCCTAGGCCTGGAGGTCTGGTAGAGACCTGGCGAGATTTTCCTTTCTCAAGGAAAATAAATTATGAAGCTTCTAGAAAGATTTGGTATGGTGGACTATAAGTTTGTGTCGACATCGATGGAGCTCAAATTTAATAAGATCAGTGGCAGCGCTGCTGGGTCCATGTTAGAAAATCCTATCGAGTATCGTCAACTCGTAGGGGCCCTGATGTTCTTAGTGAACACCCGTCCAAACATATGTTTTGCAGTGAACACTTTGAGTTAACATATGGTTAAGCCTCATCACACTCACTGGGTTGGTGCCAAGAATCTATTGAGATATCTTGGGGGCACGATAAACCATGGGCTAAGATACACTGCCGGGAGCGTGACACTCCATGGATATACTGATGTCGATTGAGCTGGCAATGTGGTGGATCGTAAGAGCACATCAGGATGTTGCTTCACACTTGGTTCTGCTTTGATATCATGGATGAGAAGAAAGCATAAGTCAATGGCTTTAAGCACCGTGGAGGTTGAATACACTGCAGCGAGTATGGCCTATTGTGAAGCAGTTGGGTTGCGAAAGCTCTTTAGTGAGTTGTTCGGGCATGTGCTAGAGACCACTGTGATACTCTCTGATAACCAGAGTGGGATTCAGTTGTCCGAGAATCCCGTGTTCCACAATCGATCCAAACAAATTGATATCAGGTACCACTTTATCCGAGATATGGTACAAAAAGTTGTTGTAAGACTCGATCATATAGGAACTAATGAGCAGGTCGCAAATATTCTCACAAAGCCCCTAGGGAAGGTCAAGTTCCTAACCTTCCATGAGAATCTTGGTATCATGGAACGACCCTATGCTGAGGGACCTGTTGAACGATGAGCTTTGGGAGCTCTAGGGGCTTTGGGGATAGCTTCTCGGATCTATAAGCAACCACAAGGCTAGGCTTGCCGAACCTTATTGGTGTGCTTATGCCCCACCATTGTGATGATTGAGTTGGTTCACCTCTCATTATTTGTGCCCCGTATGCATCCTACCCATTGAGTTCAGGGCTCATGGGCAGTACCTCTCATTTGGCCAGTGAGGGGGGAAAAGCTAGAGACTAGTAACAAAGACTGATGGACGCAACAGAGATTGTCGCAACTCTATCTAGGATGGCACAGTCCAACCACTTGATCTGGGATCAATTATAGTGAGGTTTTGAACCTTCAACTGACTTTGGGTCAAGTAAACCAACTTCGGGTTGGTATGAGACTCTTTGTGAGTCCTATAGAGGTTTCAAACCTCTGAGCTGAATCTATCAGCCGGGAATGATGCATTTGTGACTGACCCACTTTCGTTCTGAAATAAAGAAGCCAAAAAAGCAAGTTACGGCGGGATGACGCACGATGTTTGGATTGCACAGGTAGATGGATTTCTCCTTAATTGAGAGGGAGTGTTAATTTTGGACAACTAGGCCCAAACTCCATGTTGTGATGCTCAGATGAAGATACCAATATTTTTATTGGATTCCTCTTTCGGAGAGGTGCAAGATCGATCTAAAGATCATCTTGATCCAATGAACAGAACATTTACTTTGAATTTATTCAAAATATGTGCAAGTCGGTTTTAAGGTTTGGTGCCCTAGCAGTTGTGTCACACACCGTCACTGATGGATATAAATTGGTCAACATTGGAGGACATTTTCACTCATCTCATTCTCACACATTTCTCTCTCCTCATCTGATTGGTTCAATGATCTTGGAGGCTCTTCTCTCCATACGTGGGAAAATTTAGCAGCAGCGCTTTTTTGATTTCGGTCTAGGGTTTTTGCAGCAACTTTGACCAGCATTGACTTTGGTCAACGCAAGGTCAAACAGACCTGAAACTCTCCCAAAAGTTCAATTTTCCAAATCCGCATTTTTTGGCACTATTCCCGAGGCTAGATGTTGACTTTGACTTTTTGCGTTGACCTAGCTACTGTTGTTGTTTGCGTTGACCATTGATTGACAATGTTGACTTTTGAGTTGACCGTTTTGCTATCCTAGAGGGTTGTGTGACATTGCTGGTTGGCTGACCATATTGAGACTTTGTTGGTTGAAGCATCTTGTGGACCATCGTAACGCACCAACACACTTATATATTTCTAGCTTGTCTTCTGTCGATCTACTGGTATGTTCTATCAACGTTTTACTTTATTGTTTATGTCATTGTTGTCTGATATTGGGAGAAAAAGTAAAGTTGCATCAAGCATAGAACATCTACATAAATTTACAATTATCAAGTAAGCGTAGGCAAAAATGATTAGTTAAGCTGCCACTAATAGCGGTGGTATTGGGTATTTAAGAATAAGGTTTCTAAAAATTTAATTTAATTATCAATAATAATTAATTATTAAGTGGATGGTAGAGATTTGATATCCATGTGGATAGTAAACATTTAATATCCACAGAATATTATGAACTATTTTTTCACTGTTTTTTTATTATTTTAATTAAATTGATTAAAAAAAAATTCATATAAACAAGTGTCAAGTTGTGACTTTTTGAACCTATAATATTGATAATCCATTAAATCATAATATTGTAATAAAACATATTTATAAGTTAAGAATCCCAATAAATTATAATATTGTAATAAAACCTATTTATAAATTAAGCATCCCAAAAATTAAAAACTGTATATAATATTTAATTCTTTTTATAAAATATTTATAAGTTAAGAATCCCAATAAATTATAATATTGTAATAAAACCTATTTATAAATTAAGTATCCCAATAATTAAAAACTGTATATCATGTTTAATTCTTTTTATAATAAATAATAATGAAAACTTGGTTTTTTTTAAGCCACACTACATTATACAGACCACATATAATTCTGATACATTGAAATCCCTTGGTAATTCTCGAAGACCAACGAGGAAGGGTGAGCCCCAGCTCCATATTTCCCCTGAAATCAAGTTTACCTTATGTATTTTAGGCCACGTTCTGGGCAGTAATTGCTATTTCGTCCAGATTTGATTAAATATTTGGTAAGATGGCTTCGTCTTCTAAAATGACCGACTGATATATTCATGATTTTTAAGTATAAATTTGGAGTCACCAAATTTATGACATGCCCTTGAACCAATCGGTGAATTAGTTACAACGTCCAACAACTGTATCTCTCCATCCAACCTTATCGAAAAATCGGAAGAAATAACTGGTTAAGCTGCCACTAATGGGTATGGTAACTCATGTCGCAATACAAGTTTCCCGACCTCAAATCTTACCTTTCGGTTCAAGTTTTGGGGTTTTATACTTACGGTCCCGACTGCAGAGAGTTTGTTATTTCTGTGCCCTAGAATTTCCAAGCATTTACATAGTTTTTCTTGTATCTTTTTGACATGATTTCCATGGGAGTCACTCCTCTATCCACAGACAGTGGAATCTCCAAGATAAAGATAGGCAGCACTTGAATTAGGCCCATTTCACCCTGTTAGTTGATCAGAACAAACTAATCACCAGCCCATCCATAAGCTTCTTGAGGGGCTACACTATTAAACCATGCTTGCACGTTGTATTCATGTGGTAAAATGAAATAAAAGCTATAAGAGCTGCAACAGCCTAGTCGGTTGTTTTTCTAGCCATGCAGCTAAATATTGTCAGAACCTATTGTAGATTAATTTCACAATGAACAAAAACTAAGAACAAGAAAACTAGTGATCAATGTATGATATTTAAAATGGAAAAGAATCGTGCTAATATAAGCACCCTTCGCCATGATGGAACATAATTAAATTGAATGCCTCTCGGACTGTCTGTCTCTTACAATGTACAGCCATGTCTTCAACCACGTGTTTGTCCAATGTTTTATGATATCGGCAGAGTCTTGAAATAACAAGAGTTCAAGTAGAGGCGTATATAAAGTAATAAGAATAGGGCAGGGCAGGGAATAGTGAGTTACACCATTGGTGTCCTCTTGGAGGGGCCACCCAGCAAAACCCACGAGGTTGCACAAGGCATCATTAAATTCACCAAATTCTTGTGTGTTGCATCTACCACTGATCACCAAATAGGTTGCTTCAGATCTGCACAGAGTCTGAAATATTAGAAGTTCAAACACATGCCTGTATGGCCACCCAGAAAAACCCATTAGTCTGCACAAGGCAGCATTAAATTCACCCACTTCTCTGTTGCATCTACCAGTAATCAACAAATAGGTTGCTTCACATCTGCACGGAGTCTGAAATATTAAAAGTTCAAACAAAGAGTAAGAATAAGAATAAGAATAGAGGAGACAGGGAGTTATCCATCCATTCGTCTCTGTTGTTCAGTCTGTAAAGTTTAAACAAATAAATTCACAAACAGAAAAATAGTGCAGGAAATACACAGGATTTACATGGTAAAACCCTGACAACTCTCAAGGAAACATCCACAGGCAAGGCAATTAGGTTTTATTATTCAGGAGAAATATTACATTCCGGCTTACCATACAGCCTCCTCATCTCTCAGAACATATATGACGTAGACTCTTACCATAGTTTTGGTAAGTATATTTTCGTTAGTAAAACTCAATAACCGCAACAACGTTTACTTGAGTAAACACAAAATTGCATTTACTAATTGTTGTCAAATTTTAGTGATCTCCCACCTTGACAACAATTTTCCCAATGCCTTGTCAAAGTCCTATCACCTTTTCTACAAACCAAGAGAAGAGAGATACCACCAAAGCTTCTCTATCAGCACCGGTTTTGTAAATATGTCTGCACAGTTTTCTCTCAGTGTGGACCTTTCTGAGATCTACTCCACCTCCATCAATAATATGTCTTAGAAAATGGTACTTTATATCAACATGTTTGGTCTTTCTATCAACTGGATTTGTAGCCAAATGTAGTGCACTTTTGACTATCACAAAATACAATTACACTACTCTGCTTTCTCCCAAGTTCGACCAAATTGCCTCTTTGCAAGTATGTAAAACAAAAATGTATTCTGCCTCAATGGTGGATAAAGGAATTGTTTCTTGAAGCTTCAACATCCAACTGACGGATTCCCCTGCAAGAGTAAAGACATATCCTGAAGTGGACCTCCTCCTGTCCAAATCACCTAAAAAATCTGAGTCAGTATATCCACAAACAAAATATTTACAACCATTAAAGGTGATACAATAATAATTGGTGCCTCTAAGAGACCAAAGCATCCATTTCACTGCAGCCTAATGCTCTTTTCCTAGATTTTCCATTACCCTGCTGACAACCCCCACTACATGTGAAATATCAAGTCTGAGTACAAACTATCACATACATCATACTTCCTACTGCACTAGCATATGGTATACATGAGACATATACTCATTTTCCTCTTCATTACGAAGACATAGGCCGGAAGAAAGCTTAAAATGGGAAGCGAAAGGGATACTAACCAGCTTCACATTGTTCATTCCAGACTCCTCAAGTATTTTCTCTACATACTTTTGCTGTGAAAACCTGAGCTAAACATTTTTCTTGTCCCAGTGTATTTCAATGCCCAAAATCTGTTTTCCAGCTCCTAGATCCTTCATATCAAACATCCTCGTCATCTGAACCTTCAACGTGTTGATTTCTTCCATGCTATCACTTGCAATGAGCATATCATCAACATATAACACTACGATAGAGAATATGTCATTCAAACTTTTAAAGTACCCACTATGATTATACTCACTTCTAGTATAATTCCGGCTCATCATGAAGGTATCAAACTTCTTGTACCATTGCCTACTTCAGGCTATACAATGATTTCTTAAGCTTGCAAACTAATCTTTCGTTGTGATATCTCACAAAACCATCCCATTGTTACATATAAAACTCCTCATCCAAATCTCCACACAGGAAAATTGTCTTAAAATCTATTTGTTCTAACTCCAAGTCAAGCAAACCAACTAGTGCTAACATAATGTGAACAAAAACAAGTTTAACAACTTGTGAAAAGATTTCATGGAAATCTATACCTTCCATCTGTGAGTAACCTTTTGCAACCAGTCTAGCCATATACCTTTCAATATTACCATCAATGCCTCTTTTCAACTTGAAGACTCATTTGCATCCAACAACCTTCCTATCTCTTGGGAGTTCTACTAGATCCCACATATTGATTTTCTCCAAGGCATCCATTTCCTCTTTCATCGTTGCTTTCCATTTGTCACTATTGATATCATTTACTTCTTCCTGATAACAAGAAGGTTCTTCCACATCAATATCCAAAGCAGTAGATGAAACAAATTCGATATACCTTTTCGTAGCTTTTCTCTCCCATGTAGTTTGGAACTTCAACACTTTCCTAAATGTCTTTAGCATCTACAACTTCTTCATCTCCAGAAGCTTATGAATTTGTTGATTTGGTGCTTTTTCTTGTTTCACATCTTCTGTAGGATCTGATTTAGTAAGAGAAGGTTCATTAAATATCACATCTTTTCTAATGATGATTTAGCAGGAAGTAGGATCCCACAACCTATATTCCTTAGCAAAATCATCATAACCAACAAAATTGTATTTCTTTGATTTAGGTTCTACTTTAAAATGTTGATTCTTAGGAATAAGAGCATACGCATCACAACCAAAAATCTTTAAATTCAAATAATCACAAGGATGACCTATCCATACCTCTTCAAGAATTTCACGGTTTATTGCAACAGATGGTGATCAATTCAATGGATAACATGCAGTACTAACTTCTTCTGCGCACAACTCCTGCTGCAAACCAGCATTGCTTAGCATGCTCCTTGCTCTTTCCAGAAGAGTCTTGTTCATGCTTTCTGCCAGACCATTTTGCTGAGGAGTATTAACTGTGGTTTTATGTCTTATGATCCCAGCCTCCTTGCAAAATTCTTCAAATTCTAAAGAAGTAAACTCACCTCCTTTATATGTTCTTAGACATTTGAATGTCCAGCTAGTTCTCTTCTCTACCATAGTTCTAAATTGTCTAAAAGTTTTAAACATGTCAACTTTTCTTTTTAATACATAGACCCATACCTTTTAGAAAAATCATCTATAAAAGACATAAAATATGATGATCCTCCAAAAGAAACAGTAGGGAATGGTCCCCAGACTCAGGAATGAATATAGTCAAGAACACCTTTACTGCTATGACTGCCTACTTTAAATTTTTGTCTACACTAAATCCCAAAATATAATGTTTGTAGAAACTTTTGTAATTTTTCGTAGATGTTCTATGCTTGATGCAACTTTACTTTAAACCAAATAGCAATCACATAAACATGAAAGTAAAATGCTGATAGAACATACCAATAGATCAACAGAAGACAAGCCAAAAATGCACTTAACTTGATCAGCAAAATATGTGTGTTTCGGTGCGTTACAGCGGTCAACAAGATGCTTCAACCAGCAAAGTCTCCTCACAGTCATCCAACCAAGAAGTGTCACACAACCCTCTTAGACAGCTCTACAACAGTCAACCCAAAGTCAACAAAAGTCAACGTTGTCCAGTGAACGGTCAATGCAAAACAGCAGCAACAAAAAGTCAATGCATCCAAGTCAAAAGTCAACATCCAGCCTCGGTTATTTGTGCCAAAAAATGCAGACTGCAAAGATCGAAGTTTTGGGAGAGTTTATGGTCAAAGATGCGCTGAAAACCCTAGAACAGATCCGAAACCCTCGCTGTTGTTTTCCCACGTGTGAGTGAAGAGAAGCCTCCAAGTGTGAGATCGAACCAATCAGATGCAAGAGAAAAATGTGTGATGAGAGATAATGAAAATGACCTCCAACGTTGACCAAAATATATCCATCTGTGACGGTGTGTGACACATCTGTTGGGGCTCCAAGCCTACATTACAATTCTGGCCGACCTTGCACATAAGTGGAATTCAAAATAAATGTTCTGCTCATCCAATCAAGATGATCTTTAGATCGATCTTGCACCTCTCCTAAAGAGGAATCCAATAAAAATATTGGCATCGTCATCTGAGCATCACAACATGGAGTTTGAACCTAGTTGTCCAAAATTAACACTCACTTTCAACTAGGGAGAACTCCATCCACCTATGCCATCCAAACATCGTGCGTCATCCCGTCGTAACTTGCTTTTATGGCTCTTTATTTCAGAACAAAAGGCGAGTCACACAGACATCACTCTCGGCTGACAAAATCAACTCAAAGGTCCGAAACCTCTATAGGACTCAAAGGAGTCTCATACTAACCCGAAGTTAGTTTAACTGAACCAATGTCAGTTGGAGATCCGAAACCTCACTAGACTTGATCACAGATCAAGTGGTTGGACACGTGCCATCCTAGACATAGAGAGTACGACAATCTTCGATGCGTCCATCGGTCTTGCAGCTGGTCTCTATATTTTCCCACCTCATTGGCCAAAATGAGAGGTACTTCCCATGAGTCCGGAACTCCATGAGTAGGATGCATACGAGGCATAGATCAAAGAGAGGTGAACCAACTCAATATCATAACGGTGGGGCAAAAGCGCACCAACAAGGTTCGGCAAGCCTAGCCCTGTGGTTGCTTATAGCTCCAAGAAGCTATCCCCAAAGCCCCCTATAGCTCCCAGAACTCATCGTCCAATAGGACCCTCAGAATAGGGTCGTTCCATGATTCCAAGATTCTCACGGAAGGTTAGGAACTTGACCTTCCCCAAGGGCTTTGTGAGAATATCCATGACCTGCTCATCAGTTCCTATATGATCAAGCCTTACGGTGCCTCGCTGTACCATATCCCAGATAAGGTGGTTCCTGATATCAAGATGCTCGGATCGATCGTGGAACACGAGATTCTCTGACAAATGAATCCCACTATGGTTATCACAAAGGATAATGGTGGTATCTAGCACATGCACGAACAGCTCACTGAAGAGCTTTCGCAACCAAACAGCTTCACAATAAGCCATACTCGCTGCAATGTATTCAGCCTCAGCGGTGCTCAAAGCTACCGACTTCTGCTTCCTGCTCATCCCAGATATCGAAGCAGACCCAAGTATGAAGCAGCATCAAGATGTGCTCTTGCGATCCACCACACTGCCAGCCCAATCGGCATCAATATATCCATGGAGTCTCAAACTCCCACCAGTGTATCTCAGCCCATGGTTTTTCTTGCCCCAAAGATATCTCAAGAGATTCTTGGCACCAACCCAGTGAATGTGATGAGGATCAACCATGTGTTGACTCAAAGTGTTCACTGCAAAACATACGACCGAACGGTTGTTCACTAAGAACATCAGGGCCCCTACGAGTTGACGATACTCAATACGATTTGCTAGCACGGGCCCAGCAGCGTTTCCACTCAAATTCTTAAAGTTGAGCTCCATCGGTGTCGACACGGACTTACAGTCCAGCATTCAAAATCTTTCCAGCAACTTCACAATGTATTTTCCTTTAGAGAGGAAAATCTCGCTAGGTCTCTACCAGACCTCCAAGCCTATGAAGTAATGCATCAGTCTTAGGTCTTTCACCTCTAACTCAGAAGCAAGCTCCCTCTTACACTGATGAATGAGAGGGTCAGCACCTATCAGGAAGAGAATGTCCACATAGAGAACCAGAATGAGAGGCTTTTCTCTAACAACCTTGAAGTAAAGGTTCGGATCAGCATTACTTCGAGTGAAGCCCAGCTTCATCAAGTAGCTATCTATCCTCTCGTACCAAGCCCTAGGGGCTTGATTTAACCCATAGAGAGCTTTCTTCAACTTGCATTCATGAGAGTCTCTATCCTGGACTTCGAAACATAGAGGTTGCTCCACATACACCTCTTTCTTTATCGATCCCTGCAGAAAAGCGGTCTTCACATCCATCTGATGCAGACTCTATCCTTGCATAGCAGCAAGGGCAATAATAGATCAGATGGTGGTATATCGGGCCACAGGTGCAAATATATCATCATAGTCTACACCTTCCTTTGAGAGAAGCCTCAGGCAACGAATCTTTCCTTGAACTTTTCAGCACTACCATCAAATCCATGCTTGATCTTATAGAGCCATTTCGAGGTGACAACAGCTTTGTCCTTCGATCTCGCAACCACATCCCAAACATCATTCTTCATAATGGACTCGTACTCTTCGTGCATAGCATCCTTCTAGACTTGATGCTTTACAACTTCTTCAAATGATCCAGGCTCATATTGTATGATTGTACTCATGGCTGCTAGATACCCTTGGTATCTATTCAGCTTCTTTCTTTCACGGAATGTCCCCCTTGGGGCCATATGTCTCTCGACATCTTCGAGAGTTCTCTTCGTTGAAGGAGGTGGATCAATGGGGTCCATCAATCCTTCAACATCGGGCATCATCTCATCCTTCTGTTCTTCCTGATTCCCATATCTTACATCATGATCTTCCTCAGAGCTCAGAAGATTTATCACTTTCCTGAGAGAAGCATCTTCATCAAAGGTAACATCGTGGCAAATTTCCACTTCTCTTTGATTAAGCACATAGACTCTATAAGCCTTCAAAGTTTCACTGTAGCCCACAAACATTACCTTCTTCCCAGAATCATCCAGCTTGCTTCTCTTCTCTTTCAGCAGATGAAAATAAACAAGACATCCAAAAACTCTAAAATGTGAAACATCAGGTTTCTTACCAGAGGAGACTTCTTCGGGAGTTTTGGAGTCCAGAGCGCAATGCGGGCATCGATTTTGTATGTACACAGTAGTGTTTGCAACTTCTCCCCATAGAAACTTCGGAAGACCTTGGTCACATAGCATGGCACGGACAGCTTCCACAATGGTCCTATTCTTTCTTTCAGCAATGCCATTTTGCTCAGGAGTATACATGGTTGTGGTCTCCCTCTTGACGCCAGCTTCTCTGCAAAAGTTATTGAACTTGTTCATCTCATATTTAGTGCCATTATTAGTCCTCAAAATCTTGATCTTCTTCCCTTTTTGATTTTCACCAAGGCTTTGAAGGTACGAAACCACATGAATGCTTCGTCCTTCTTCTTCAAGAAATATATCTAGGTCTTGCGAGAGAAGTCATCTATAAACGTCATGTAATAAGAACATCCTCTCAAAGATGTCACGGGCAACATACCAGATAGATCAGAATGTATCAATTGCAAGACATCAGATGTCTTTGTGACACTTGAGGGGAAAGGTCCCCTTGTATGCTTTCCTTCGGCACAACCCTGTCATACACCTTCATGATCATTTTTGAATTCGGGCTCCCTATAACCACCTTCCTTGCCTCGGGAAGGGCTTTGTAATGAAGGTGTCCAAACCTCTTGTGCCATAATTCAATTTGACAAATAGTATCACATGTCATAACCCCCAGTGGACTTCCTCCAACCTGGTAGAGTGTATCAACTCTAAACCCAATCGTAAGAGCTTCCTTGTAACTCTTCTTCCAGATGCGTACCTTTCCATCGACGAATGCCACATTGAAACCTTTGTCTTCCATGGTCGAAATAGACACAAGGTTCTTCTTCAAATTAGGTACATACAATACATATTGCAAATGGAGGACTTGACCTTGAGATAAATTAAGGGTCACAGTCCCTATACCTTTCACAGGATAGGTGGCATTATCTCCAAGGATAATTTTCAGATTAGTATCCTTCTCAATCAAATCAGAGAAAGCTTCTTTAAACCCAGTGAGGTGCCTTGAAGCACCACTATCAATCAACCAGACATCCAAGGTGTCGGGTGGAGATGCAGCAGAGAGGGCAGATACAAGAATGAATTCATTTTTCTTATCATCAACAAATATTGATTCCTCATACCTAGAATTTCTTGACCTTTTGAAAGGTTACCCATTTCCATTACGACCAGATGGAGCCTTCCGCTTTCCTTTGAACCTGTTGTTCCTTTGATTTCCATTCCTCTTGTTGTTGTTGTCATCATCATCCCTGGGAGAATCCCTTCTATTAGGGCATTCTCTAGCATAGTGGCCAGACTTGTTACATGTGTAACATCTTCCTTTCTTTCCTTTGACCCTAGCTCTTCCATGGTTCCTTGGACCACCATTGTTCTTTTTCTTAGCATGAGCGGTGAAGGCAGCATTACCTTCATTTTCATATTCTATCATTCTTGTTTCCTCTTGAGTACATCTCGACAGTACTTCATCAAAATCAGGAATCACATTGTTATTGAGAATGGTAGTAATAAATACATGCCATTCAGAGGGGAGACCTCCAAGTGCAGTGAGAACTATTTCTCGATCAACTATTGTTTTCCCAATGGCAAGAAGGTTATTCTTGATATCAATCAACTTCAGAAAATAATATTAAATGGATTCATCCCTGCCTTTCTTAAGATTCTTTAGTTGGTTCTTAAAGAAAAGAACTTGATTTGCATTGTTGGCCCTGAACATGTTGATCAACTTATCATACATCTCTTTAGATGTGCCCAGCGCAGAAATGTAAGCAGCCAGACTTTTGTGGATGGAATCCAGGATAATCAGCTTAGCTTTGATTTCCCCCTTTCTATACTTCGTCTTTGTGGCAACAGGTGCAGATGATGGAGGCTCTTGTATTTTACCCTGCGCATAGTCCATGACTTCTTGATCTTCCAAGATCAAATCCAAAGACATCTTCCAAGAATGAAATTCAGACTTGCCAGTCAACTTGTCATCGGCTTTGAAGCCATTATAATTTGAGGTACCCATGAGTCCTTGACAAATGCTACTTCTTCGGTGATTGCTCTCAATACAAACTTTGGCTTTGTCTTCACCTTAGCTCTGATACCATGTAAATTTTCGTAGATGTTCTATGCTTGATGCAAATTTACTTTAAACCAAATAGCAATCACATAAACATGAAAGTAAAATGTTGATAGAACATACCAATAGATCGATGGAAGACAAGCCAAAAATACACTTAACTTGATCAGCAAAATATGTGTTGTGGTGCATTACGACAGTCAACAGGATGCTTCAACCAGCAAAGTCTCCTCACGGTCAGCCAACCAGAAAGTGTCACACAACCCTCTTAGATATCTCTACAACAGTCAACCCAAAGTCAACAAAAGTCAACGTTGTCCAATCAATGATTAATGCAAAACAGCAGTAGCAGAAAGTCAACGCAGCCAAGTCAAAGATCAATATTCAGCCTCGGTTTTTTGTGCCAAAAAATGCTGACTACAGAGATCGAATTTTTGGGAGAGTTTCGGGTCAAGTTGACCAAGCGTTGACTTTGGTCAACGCTAGTCAAAGCTGCACTGAAAACCCTAGAACAAATCTGAAACCCTAGCTGTTGCTTTCCCACGTGTGAGTGAAGAGAAGCCTCCAAGTGTGAGATCGAACCAATTAAATGCAAGAGAGAAATGTGTGATGAGAGATGATGAAAATGACCTCCAACGTTGACCAATATATATCCCATTTGTGAGGGTGTGTGACACATCTGTTGGGGCTCCAAGCCTAGAGTACAATTCTAGCAGACCTTGCACATAAGTGGAATTAATTCAAAATAAATTTTCTGCTCATCCGATCAAGATGATCTTTAGATCAATCTTGCACCTCTCCGAAAGAGGAATCCAATAAAAATATTGGCATCCTCATCTGAGCATCACAACATGGCGTTTGGACCTAGTTGTCCAAAATTAACAACTTTAATTCAGATATTTCAAATTTGGTAGTAACTTGTGATCAATCAATACTTGAAGTCCCTTCTTGCTCATATGACCTAGTCATTGATGCCATAAACGAGTGGACTCAATCACCTCCTCAGATGCCATTGTTGCTTCGCTGATCTGAATACTTCCCACAAGCTTGTAAAGGTTCTCTACCTTTGTAGCCTTCATGACCACTAAAGTGCCCTTGGACACTTTCAACATTCCAGCTTGACTTATGAACTTATAACCACTAAAATCCAACACTCCCAATAAAATTAAATTTTTCTTCAACTCAGGTATATGTCGTACATATGTTAATGTTCTCACGATACCGTCAAACATCTTGATTTTGACACTCATAATATGTTAAATTTGGAAACTAGGGCCAAATTCCACCTTGGGACAACTCATTTGATGGAGATGATGATTTTGCATTGGATTCCTCTTTTCGAGAGGTCCAAGATTGATCTAAATATTATCTCATTCGAACAAGCAAAAGTGTAATTTTGAATTTATTCTTTCACATGTGCAAATTGTTCAGGTCGGCCTCAGTTTAATGTAGGCTCAAGAAGCACAATGGACGTATCTCTTCACCCACAACGAACTGTATAAATAGGAGTGACATCTCACCTCATTTGGAAATCATTCACTCACACATTCTTCTCTCTCTCTCCATCAGATTGGTTCGCACAGCTTGGGTATCCTCTCTCTTTCTCACACACGTGTCGCTGAAGGACGAATTTCTGGGACAGATTGCAGGCCGAAATTTTAGACTGTTGACCAACATCGACAGAGTTATTCTTGACCTTGTTTGACTGCAATTTGAAGGTCAAAATTCCAATTTTGAGAGGCCGCATTGACTGGCACTAAAACTAAGAAATTTTGGGCATGTTGACCAGCGTTGACTGTAGTTTGACTGCAGAAAATTGCAGCAAAATTTCTCTCTCCTTTGACTGAGTTTGACTGAGTTGTTTTGGGTTGTATTTGACCTCCTGTTTAGACCAAGTTTGACCAAGGAAGACCAAGCTGCATTAAGGAAGGTTTGTTGTTGATTTGACCAACGTTGACTTTCTTATTAGGGTTGAAGTTTCACTGCAGTTGACTGCAGAATTTGACAGGGCTGATTTGATTATGTATTGGGCAAGGGAATCTGATTTTTGTACTCTCTCTCTCTAGTGAACTATTGAATAATAATAAGAAGAATTAATCAAAGGGTTTCACCACATTGGCGTTTTTCCCTAGAATCCGCCATATTCGGTGTTATGTTGTCTTGGCTTGTCTTCTGCAATTGTTTTTATGTTCTATCTGCTTTACTGTCAATGTGATTAATGGTCAATATGATTGCTACTTAAAATAATTGGATATTGTTATTGGGCTGCTAATGAACATTGAAGTAAATTGTGCTAAGCATAGAACATACCATTGTTATCTAAAATTAACATGGTATCAGAGATCAGGTGAAGGCAAAGCCCAAGCAAGAGAGAGAAAAGCAATCACTAAGATCTATTGGACAAGGACAAAGTCTCAATGGCTTCCTCATCTTACATCAAATATGAGGATAAGCCACTTACCCCATGAAAGGTATAGGGACTGCCACTCTTCACTTGAATCAAGGTCAAATCCTTCATCTACAAGATGTATTGTATGTCCCTGATTTGAAAAAGAATCTAGTATCTATTTCTGCGATGGAAGACAAAGGCTTCAAGGTAGCATTTGTTGATGGGAAGGTACGTATTTGGCAAAGGAACCCGAAATATGCATTCAAACTTGGATTTAGGGTTGAAGGTCTCTATCAAGTTGGCAGGAAGACCTTTGGGAGCTATGACTTGCGACACTTCTCTTCAATCTGAATTATGGCACTGGAGGTTTGCTCAGCTTCATTACAAAGCCTTACCTGATGCAAGGAAGATGGTCACAAGTATGCCTGAATTTGAAGCGAACAAAGTTCCTTCTCAAGTTAAATACTCGAGAAGACTTGGAATATAAAAATATCCATGAGGATACAAATATTATTATATAAAATGTATGATAAATTGATGATGAATGTTACAAATGAGGCCTGCTTATATACCTAGGCAGGTGCCTCTTCACGGAATGTCATGTCTCATTTAGACATGCCCTTCCAACCTAATTACTAATTAACTAATTAATCAGTATTTATATTATTTTATTCATTACATTGCTTTCCTCCTCAAAAAGCTTTGTCCTCAAAGCTTGTTGATGAAAGGCCTTGATTTATTTTCCTGCTATGAATGTCTTCTCGTCTCGAGATAGTCATCCTTGTCGATACAAGTTGATATGATCATCTAAGTGACAAACAAAATTGTCACACTGAGAAGGGATCAGACCATCCTAGATTAATCTCCTACGGAATCTTGCGATGAGTGGCAACTTGTGATGAATTGTTATCACATGAGTGGATTGCACTGACATTAGTATTCTTTGGAACATTAGTTTTTTATTTCTGTTCTGAATACGTAGCTTGATCGAGTTTCCTATTCTCATGATTCGGATGTCGATAGGGAACTTTTTTGGTTTGACTTTCCCTTATTAGGTGTGTGGCAACTTTTTTATTTTCTTATGGCGAGGATGTTGTTGAGTTGGTTATAGAACCTTCACATGGGATGTTCATCGTCTGAACTACAACATCTAAGTTTGTATTTTCTTCAACTTGTTTGTCTTCTTCTTTAGTTGTGACATTCATTGCATTAGTATCAGTTTCTTTCTTTTCAACTTGGACCTCTACATTCGATGCTTTATTTTCGACAAGTTGTCGCACCTTGTTTTCTAATGACTTCTTATCCTTTAGCTTCTTAATTTGCGTTAGTAATTTTTCGTTGTGGTCCTTGAGGCGAGCAACTTCATTTTTGTTAGTGGTGATTTTGTCAATTTCCTTTTGCATATTTTGTATCACCTTTTTACCTTCTTGAAAAATTACTTTTGAAATTGCTTGTATGTCTTCAAGCATCAGTGAATTTGGCTTCAAGTTAATGTCCTGTAGCGTTATTTTCTTCTTTTTGTGGGAGAATATCAGAAACTTTTTTTTCGTATTTAGAATAAAGAATCCTAGAGTTTCCATTCATGGTGAACCCAACACAATGTCACTATCATTAAAAAGTAAGGCTTTCACGGTAAATTGAGAGATAAAGGTATAATCCCCAATATTTAGTTGTAGGCTTTTTACGTCGTATTTTTTCTTGTCAAAAAAGTCTAATTTTTCAATTATATTTGAGTCAAGAATCACCAATTGGTTTGCAATTTTAAGGTTTATATAATTTTTATCTTCCGCGGGTGATATAGCAATAGTGACATATTTTCCAGCGAGATTTCTTTTAAATTTAAACAGGACTTTAGCATCAATGGGTAAGGTTTATAAAAATCTTCCTGCCTTCATTTCTGATTTAGATGTCATTTTCCTTTTTGAGATGAATATTCTTCAAATTCACCCTTTCTATCTTATACTCTTCGTTGCTTATGACTTTTTAATAACTTCAAAATACCTTTTTCCTCTACTTTGTAGATGTATCTTAAATACTTAATTGAAATATTTTCTTTTAATATTTATTTCAAAATCTTTCTTTTTAGAAATCTATATATATTTAAAATACCTTTTATTTTTCTATCCATTAAGCAATAATAAAGCTTAACAACACATTAAGATTTGACTTTTCAACAAATGAGGAAACTTAGGTATTGTTCACTATGTTGTAATATATTTAAAACTAAATTTATTTGAGTCACTATTTTCTCTTAGGGGTTAAGGGTCATTGTTGTACGGAGGGACATGATTTTGTATGGATGTCACAAATTTTTAGTTTAATAAAATTCGCAGTGAGGTGTAGAAAATATAGTGGTGTGGTACAGAAATTGGTGACTGATTCAAAGAAGATGGCAAGCGAAAGGAAGCGAATCAACGGGGGTGCGTATGGTTGGTCGATGGCACGATGGCGGCTATTGGGCAGTCAAATGGGGGCCACTTTACAACAGCGGCAACGGTTTGAATGACAGACAACGAAATAAAGGAGTGGATGGCTTCAGCTTGCGACTTGGGCTTTCGACGATGGTGTTGGCTTTGTTTTCAGACGTCTGTTGATTCGAGATGTACCAAGCTACGATGGCTCGAAACAATGTGGAGGATGAGGCTTTTAGAAGGAACGATGTGCGTCGTTGGTTATGTAAGGTATGATTCTGCAGTGAAGCTTGCCAATTTTAGTGCAGATACGACGATTATACAGTGGCAATGTAACGTAAGGGACTGTTGGCAGAGTAAGGCCGATTGTTCCTGTCTAGTTGTTGTAGCAGGACGTTATTTCCTGGTCAGCGACAGTAGCAGGGAACGCGTCTTAGGTTTCGTCAGGCTGCAGTGCCTAGAACGATCGACTGTGATTGGATGCAGTCAAGGTGGAGGCTAACAAGGACTTCGCACAGTCGTCATCTCACTCTGTGTCTGCCGTGGCGAGTTAGTTGATTGTTGTCAGGTTGTTAGCCCTATTTTATTATTTGCGTGGGAGAGGTAATGTGAATGTATGTTTTGATTTTATTTTTTTTGGTACGAAGAATATCGAGGTTTCAATTGTTTACGTTTCGTACAGGGCCACATGTAATTTTTTATAACATAAATATAATTTTTTAATATTTATTTTTTTAAACTTGTCTTTGTATGTATGTATATGTACTTTTTTTTAATATATATCCCTTTTCTTTTTTTTGTAATATATTTTGACTCTTTTTTTTAAATATATATTTCTTCATTTTTTCTTTTTCTTTTTACAAAATTTCCCTTTTTTTTCTTCAATTTTTTAATTTTGGTCAAAGGCCTAATAGTGAAAATGGAGAAACTCCAAGATTGGTAGTGAAACGCTTCGACGGCAATGAAGTTGACGATTTTTATGGTTAAAGACCTGGATCGGAGAGTGTGGCTCTGTGCAGCGGTTAAGCAGTCGAAGGCTCGAACTGCTTTGAAACTAAATGAAGCGAACAAAGTTCCTTCTCAAGTTAAATACTCCAGAAGACTTGATTATAAAAATATCCATAAGGATACAAATATTATTATATAAAATGTATGATGAATTGATGATGAATGTTACAAATGAGGCCTACTTATATACCTAGGCATGTGCCTCTTCACGGAAGGTCATGTCTCATTTAGACATGCTCTTTCAACCTAATTACTAATTAACTAATTAATCATTATTTATATTATTTTATTCATTATAGAATTCAACATAGATCATGAAGGTGTTTGTAAGGGTTGTGCAGCTGGAAAACTTACAAGGGGACCATTCCGCTCGAGTGAGAGTCAAACCGCTGACATTCTTCTATTGGTCCATTCTGATCTATCTGGTATGTTGCCTGTAACATCTTTGGGAGGATAATTGTACTATGTTATTTTTGTGGATGACTTCTCTCACAAAACATTAATCTATTTCTTGAAGAAGAAGGATGACGTGTTCAAATGGTTTCATTCTTTCAAAGCCTTGGTTGAAAAGCAAACAGGGAAGAAGATAAAAATATTGAGGACCTACAATGGAACCGAATGAGTCAAATGAAGTCAATGACTATTTTAGAGAAGCTAGCATTAAGAGGGAGACCACTACTACATATACTCCTAAGCAAAATAGAGCTGTCGAAAGGAAGAATCGAACAATCATAGAAGCTACTCGTGCCATGCTTCATGACCAAGGCCTACCGAAGTTCTTATGGGGAGAAGTTTCCAACACTGTCGTATATGTTCAAAATAGATGCTGACATCAAGCATTGGACTTCAAGACACCCGAAGAAGTTTTCACCGATAAGAAACCTGATGTTTCTTATTTTAGAATTTTTTGTTGTCCCATATATTTTCATGTGTCGAGAGAGAAAAGAAACAAGCTAGTGTATCTAGGAAGAAAGGAAAATTTGTGGGCTACAGTGAAACTTCAAAGGCATATAGAATCTATGTGCCTGGTCAAAGGGAAGCTGAAATAAGTCATGATGTCACCTTTGATGAAGATTATGCCCTTGGAAAGGTCAAAGGTCTTCTTATCCCAAGGAAGGGCAATGATGATGATGCAAGAAAGCAGGATGAATCTCTTTCTGATGATCTGATGCCCAATGGATCCCATTGATTCACCTCCTGATGAAGCCTCTACCTCAAGGAAAAGACCTTCATGGCTCAAAGACACTCTCGAAGATGTTGAAAGACATATTGCTCCAAGAGGGACACATTTCGTGAAAGTAAGAAGTCGAACAAGTACCAAGGGTACTTAGCTGCTATGAGTACCATTATTCAATCTAAACCATGTACATTTGAAGAAGCCGTGAAGCACCAAGTATGGAAGGATGCAATGAATGAGGAATATGAATCGATCATGAAGAATGATGTCTGGGACGTGGTTCCTAGACCCAAGGACAAGTCTCTGGTCACTTCAAAATGGCTCTACAAAATCAAACATAGAGTTGATGGAAGTGTTGAGAAGTTCAAGGCCAAGTTCGTTGCTCGAAGCTTCTCTCAAAAGGAAGGAGTGGACTATGACGAGATATTTTCCCCAGTTGCCCGATACACCACCATCTGATCTATCATCGCTTTTTTTGCCTCTCAAGGATGGAGCCTACACCAAATGGATGTCAAAATTGCTTTCTTGAATGGTTCACTTAAGGAGGAAGTCTATGTAGAGTAACTTGAGGGGTTCGAAGTTCAAGATCGAAAGACACATGTATGCAGCTTGAAGAAAGCCCTCTATGGGTTGAAGCAAGCCCCCATGGGCTTGGTATGAGAGGATTGATAGCTATCTTATGAAGTTGGGATTTACAAGGAGTAAAGCTGACCCAAACCTATACTTCAAGGTTGAAAAGGATGGGCTTCTCATTATGGTACTTTATGTGGATGATCTCCTTTTGACAGGTGCAGACCCTCTCATTTATCAATGCAAGAGGGAGAGTGCTTCCGAATTCGAGATGAAGCACCGAGGGTTGATGCACTACTTCCTACGCTTGGAGGTTTGGCAAAAGCCAGGTGAGAATTTCCTTTCTTAAGGAAAATACATTGTGAAGCTACTCAAGAGATGTGGGATGGTGGATTGCAAGTCTGTGTCCACTCTGGTGGAACTCAACTTCAAGAAGCTATGTGGAAGTGTTGATGGGCCTGATCTGGAAAATCCTTCCGAGTGGGGGCCCTGATGTTCTTGGTGAACTCTCATTCAGACATATGCTTCGCTATGAAGACATTGAGTCAATTTATGGTCGAGCCTTATCACATTCATTGGATTGCTGCCAATAATCTCTTGAGATATCTCCATGGCACAATCAACTATGGTTTGAGATACACTGCCAGGAATTTGAGGCTACATGGATATATTGATGCTGACTGGGTTGGCATTGTGGTGGATCGTAAGAGCACATCTGGATGTTGCTTCTCATTGGGATCTACTTTGATATCTTGGATGAGCAGGAAGCTAAAATATGTTGCTTTAAGCACCGCCGAGGCCGAAGTTGTTTGGTTGAGGAACCTCTTTAGTGAGCTATTTGAGCATGTGTTGGATACCATCGTGATCTAATATGACAACCAAAGTGGGATTCACCTTTCAAAGAATCTCGTGTTCCAGGACCGCTCCAAGCACATCGATATCAAGTACCACTTTATCTGGGATATGGTACAACGGGGAGCAATAAGGTTGCATCACATTAGGACTGATGAGTAGATCGCAAACATTCTCATGAAGCCCTTAGGGAAGGTCAAATTCTTAACCTTCTGTGAGAGACTTGGAGTCGTGGAAAGACCCCCTCCTATGAGGGTCCCGCATGAGTTATACATTGTGCTCTGGGAGCTCCTGGGGGCTTGGGGTACTTCTGGGAGCTCCTGGGGGCTTGGGGTACTTCTTGGAGCTATGAGAGACCATAGAGTGAGTGGTTCACCTTCCCCTAGTGGTGCACTATGTACAAGGTGAGTGGTTCACCTTCCCCAATGATACCCCATGATGGTTAACATGTGTGTATGGTGAGTGGTTCACCTTCCCTTACTGCGATTGCAAACACATCTATGTAGGGTGAGTGGTTCACCTTCTCTTATGGCATATGAGCAGGATGAGTGGTTCACCTTCTTCTACTAATGCCCCAATATACATCCTAGCCATGTAGTCCGGGACTCATGGGAAGTACCTCTCATCTGGCCAATGAGTTGGGAAACGAGGATAAGGACCATAGCACTACCGATGGACACATCGTGTATTGTCTTACTCCTTGTGTCTAGGATGCATGGTGTTCAACAACTTGATCTGGGATCAATTGAGGTTCTACCTTTGGACTAGCTTTTGTAAGTGGAGAGTAGCAAGGTCTTGTGACTCACTCTCGATCAATTCTTCTTCATTATTACTTCATGGTTCAGCAGAGCAAAAAAAAGCAAAGATGACAGAGATGGTACATGATGACAGGATGGCATGATGATCAGTGACAGCAGTTGGATTGGCAAGTGGAATTCTCCCTAGTTGAGAGGGAGTGTAAAATTTGGCAACTAGGGCCAAATTCCACCTTGGGATAGTGCATTTGATGGAGACGATGATTGCATTGGATTCCTCTTTTCGAAAGGTCCAAGCTTAATCTAAAGATCATCTCATTTGGACAAGCAGAAGTGTAATTTTGAATTTATTCTTTCACATGTGCAAATTTTTCAGGTCGGCCTCAACTTAATGTAGGCTCAAGAAGCCCAATGGACATATCTCTTCACCCACAACGAATTGTATAAATAGGAGTGACCTCTCACCTCATTTGGATATCATTCACTCACACATACTTCTCTCTCTCCATCAGATTGGTTCTTACAACTTGGGTATCCTCTCTCTCTCTCTCTCTCTCTCTCTCTCTCTCACACGTGGCAAAAGGACGAATTTTTGGGACAAATTGCAAGCCGAAATTTCAGACTGTTGACCCACATTGACCGAGTTGTTCTTGACCTCATTTGACTGTGATTTGAAGGTCAAAATTTCGATTTTGAGAGAACACATTGACTAGCACTAAAACCGAGAAATTTTGGGCATGTTGATGGTTTGACCAGTGTTGACTTTAGGGTTGACTGCAGTTTCACCACAAAAAATTGCAGCAAATTTTCTCTCCTTTGACCAAGTTTGACATCGTTGTTTTGCGCTACATTTGACCTCTTGTTCAGGCCGAGTTTGACCAAGGAAGACCAAGTCGCATTAAGGTTTGTTGTTGATTTGACCAGCGTTGACTTTTTGGTTAGGGTTGAAGTTTGATTGCAATTGACTGCAAAATTTGACTGCGCTGATTTGACTGTGTATTGGGCAAGTGAATCTGATTTTTGTACTCTCTCTCTCTACTGAACTATTGAATAATAAGAAGAAGAATTGATCAAAGGGTTTCCCCCCATTGGGGTTTTCCCCGGCATCCGCCATATCCAGTGTTCTCTTGTCTTGGCTTGTCTTCTGCAATTGTTTTTATGTTCTATCTGCATTTACTATCAATGTGATTAATGGTCAATGTGATTGCTACTAGAAATAATTGGATATTGTTATTGGGTTGCTAAGAAACATTGAAGTAAATTGTGTTAAGCATATAACATACCATTGTTATCTAAAATTAACACAACACCAACAATTTTACTAGAAATATTATTACCCATAAAAGACAAAACCACCATCAACAACTTCATAAGTAGAAAACCAATCCTTATGTAAACACATATGATGAGATGCACCATAATATAATAGCCAATCTTCATAATATTTAAGAGAATCACAAATTGACAACAGTTTATTGATCATACCTGAATTTGATTCAACTCAAATTGCCTCTCTTTTTTAATTCTCCTTGGATTCTTGTCTTTTCCAACAGTCTTTCTTGAGATGACCTGATTTGTTGCAGAACAAACATCTTGGTTTGCTCTTTTTGTCTTTTGACTTTGACCTAGAAGAACCTCTTAATTTGTCCCTCTACCCACCATTGCTTTTAGCGTCAAGGTTTCAACACTTGATTTCCTTCTCACTTCTTCAAACAACAAAAGCTCTAACAACAACATCAAATTCAAGGGTTCTTATTGTCCTCAAGCTGACAGAGGTTGCAAAATGGTCGCAAGATTCAAGCAATAAACACAACAATGTAACTACCTTATCTTCACTATCAAGTTTGGCATCTAAATTGTTTAAATAGCAAATAAGATTATTAAATACATTTAGGTGATCTGCAATTTCCGCACCTTCTTTCATCTTCACGCTGTACAACTGCCTCTTTAAGTAAATTTTGTTCGTCAAGGATTTGGTCATGTATAAACCTTCCAACTTGGTCCACAAGCTTGTGGTTGTCACTTCTATTATGTACATTTTATTAATTATTAGTTAAATATAGTTGTCTTAGGTTTATTAATGTGGAAGGGCATGATCAACGATCATGCCTCTTCGTCAAGGGACACCATAAGGCTGTATTTAAAGCCTTGCTGATCCCCACTTGTAATCATCTCATCTTTTATCAATAATAATATATAATTATCAAGCTTACCAAAGTTTTTACACTCCATTGGTATCGAAGCAATCGCTCTTCAGGATCTGTGTGATCACCAAGAATTAAGGAATTACAAGAAAATTCCAGAATTGCAATTTTTTTTAAATCGAGTGTTTGTGGGCAGCATTTGTTTAAAAAAAAAAAAAAAAAATTACATATTTTTAAATCCCCGTTACACTTTCCACCCGACATTCTCCCTCTACGCAAACCAACCGCCACCCCCCTCACCCGCTCCAACTCCCTCCCCAACCCTTGACCCCTCGGCCTCACTCACCCGCCTTGCACCCCGTCTCTCACTGCACTCCCCCACAGCCATCTCCCCATCCATCGCTCTCTCGGTCGTTGCTCACCTCCCCTCCCCCTCGCAAACACTCCCCTGTTAAAGTCGCCCCCTTCCCAACTCCCTTCCCCGCTCGGCCTACCAACCCCTCGCTTCCCCTCACACTCGACCTTACGGCCCTCACTCCCTCCCCCTCGCACCATATCTCCGCCCCCTCCCTTGTGGCCTCCACTCCTCACTGCACACCTCGCTACCCTTCCCAATCTCCCCAACTGCGGACTACCTCACACTCGGCTTCGCTCACCATATGCTCACCCTCTACGCTCTACCCAACCGCCCCCTCACCATCACTCACCCCCCTCTCCATTACATACTTGCACTGCAACCCAAGCCCCATCCCTCCCTTCGACCACCGCTCCCTCACCCAGCCACACCCCACGCCCCTCACACTTCAAATTTTTTAATTTTTAAAATATTTTTACAACCTGCCTCCCACAAATTTTTTAAATTCGGTCCTTTTTTTTTTATTTTTTGTGAACCATCGTGACCATAGGGTGTGGACATTCAAAAGTAAATACAATTTTTTTAAATATATATATAAACTTAATTTAAAATTAATTTTATATAAAAATTAATGTAAAAAAAATTAATTTAACTAATTAATTAAAAAAACAAAAAACAACAAAAAAAAACAAAAAAATATGGCAGAAAAATATTCACCCCCACATACGCGTTCAATGTCTTCATCAATGTCGATGGCCGATTTCCAAAAAAATTTGTTGGATCTTGAGAAACAAATCAATAATAATTCCAATGACTTTGGAAAAAGATTAGTCAGTCTCGAAGGTAGAGTTACAGGAAACTCCAACGATATCAAAAAAGTTCAAGATATGACAAATCGATTAAAAAGACAAATGTGGCTAAATCATAACAAGGCCACAGAAAATCTTAGCGAAACAATGAAAAAGATGACAGAACTCTTTGATAAGACAAATGATAAGATAGATAAGATAATTCAGACACAATGACCCATATCCCCTAATATGGAACAAAATCAACAGAACAATTCCGCAGATTCAGGGAACTCAGAAGAACATCAGGAAAAAACCGATTCCCCAAATCATCATGAAGATAGTAATGCAGATTCTCAAAATAAGCAGCTTTAGAATGCATTTGCTAATCAATACCCATTTCTCGTCCCACCGTTAGCATATCATTGAAGAGCAAAAATCGAGCTACCTAAGTTTGACGGTAATGAAAAAAATAGCGTTGCATTGCCTAATAAAGCCGAAGAATATTTTGAGATTTATGACATTGATAGTGATAACATAAAAATTAAGCACGCTTCCACGAAAATGGAAAGAGAAGCATATAATTGATATATGTGGTGGAAAAAGACGACACTTGCTATCAGTTGGAGGAAATTTAAGGATGCATTCTTTAAAAGATTCCAAGGTATAAAAGAGGAAAAGTTTTTTTCAACATTCATCAAATTACGGCAAAAAGGAGATGTGGATGAGTACACTCGAGAATGGGAGACCTTAGCAACACGAGTATCGGGATTGTCAGAATCTCGTCTAATCTAGTCTTTCATCTCAGGACTTAAAATCCATATAGAAGAAGAGCTCGAACTTCACGACATTACATCAGTAGAACTAGCAAGGCAAAAAGCAAAAGTTGCTGAAAAGAAATTTGAAAGGTTATCGTGGTCAAAATCAGACAGAGTATATTCGAGACAAAGATTTCCTCAATCTGAAAAGATTTCCACCCCATCTTCGTGAAGAAGAAAAATCTGACGTGGAAATACAAAGGATGAGAGAGGGCAAGTGCAAACATTGCGGTGAAAAGTGGGACCCTAAGCATAGCTGCGCAAAAAGAAACGAGACAAAGAATCTGTATAATTGTGAAGCAACTAGTGACTCTAACAATGATGAATCAGATGCAGCACTCCAGAACTAGATGACGGAAGCATTACACAAATGTCCTTATCAGCTATGACAAGTGTATCACAACCTCACACACTAAAACTAAAAGGACATATTAAGAAGAACAACGTAATGGTTCTCCTTAACACTGGCAGTACCCACAATTTTTTAGATTCGACCATGGCCAAAAGACTCAACATCTTTACATTTCCCATGCCCAATATGAAGGTAATGGTGGCCGATGGTAAGAAAATTGAGAAGGTAGGGAAATGCCATTAGGTCAAATTGCAGATTCAAAATTTTAATTTACAATCTCCATTCTACACCGTGCCATTACAAGGAGTAGATGTGGTCTTAGGAATTCAATGGCTACAAACTTTAGGTACTTATTCTGCCAACCATCAGAAGCAGTTTATAAGCTTTAAATGGAAAGGGCAGAAGCACAAGTTGTATAGATTCCAAGCCCCAGAAAATCACATCGGATCGTCATCTCAGATGATGAAGATGATTCGAAAAGGAGTGCCACCCTCTATAGTACAATGTCATCAATTAGAAATGTTATCCACAAAAAGGAACCACGAAGAGTCTCCAGAAGTACAAGGAATAGTTCAGAAACACGAAAAAGTCTTCCAAGACCTACCAATAAAAATACCTCCTAATAGGGAACACGAACATCCAATAGAAGTCAAGAAAGGACCCGACCCTGTCAATATCAAATCTTGTCGCTATCCACATCACCAAAAGATTGAACTCGAGGAGATGCTCCATGATCTTTTAAAAATGTGGGAAGCAAGAGCCCGCCTCTCGAGAAACCCAGGCGTTCGTCACCATCCTTATGTATGCTTTGAGGACAAAGCATCTTTAAGAGAAGGGCAATGTTATGTATATTTTATTAATTATTAGTTAAATATAGTTGTCTTAGGTTTATTAATGTGGAAGGGCATGATCAACGATCATGCCTCTTTGCCAAGGGACACCATAAGGCTGTATTTAAAGCCTTGGTGATCCCCACTTGTAATCATCTCATCTTTTATCAATAATAATATATAATTATCAAGTTTACCAGAGTTTTTACACTCCAACTTCTTCGACAATGTTAAAAAGAACATCATCAATGAGACACAACCAAATTGTATTGAGGGCTTTGTCATCTAAGTCCTCCCATTCATAATTGGTCATTGTCACGGGCTTCTTACTCCTACCACCTAACGCCTTATGCAACCCTTGTTGAACTAGTAAATTTTCAACTTCAAATCTTGCATTCGCCATAATTCTTTATACAAAAACTTCTCCCAGAGAGATCTAAATTTATCTCCAACCTTTTTTAATGAACAAAAAATGTCCAGAAAATCCCTTTTAAAAAACCCCATTTAAAAAGTTCATTACTTATTCCATAAACCCAACTTTTTTCGAAAACCCAAAGCCCTAGTTCTTTTAAAAAATTTTATTCTCCTCAAAAGATATTAATTCCACAATTTTTTCTTTAACGAGTTTTTCGTTCTTCAAGCAAAAAATTTCCTTCAAAAAAGTGTTGTTAAGGTTTATAAAAAAAATACCCATTCCTTGTGAAAATGACATCTATGTTGAAATTTGGTTATCGGAGGACAGATGGTCCCCTGAGGCTTTGATCTTTAGCCGAGGGAAAAGTGTCCAAAAGAATTTAATTATTTTTCTAAAGTGACTTTATAAAGTTATAAAGTCAAATCTAATTTAAAAGTGACTTTAAGTGATAAAGTTACTAAAGTCTAATTTTAAAGTGACTTTAATAAAGTCAATGTAAAATTAGAAAGGAAAAGTGACTTTGGAAATAAATGACTAAGTGGGTCTTTATTAAAGTGGGGTGAATTAAAAAATAGAAAGTGAGATTTAAATGAGCATTTAATCTCAACCCTAGATCTAAAGCTATCTCGGCCATTGGATTTAGGGATTCCCCAAAAGTCACTTAGGGTTAGGTTAAAAGAGGAAAAGGAGGGAAAAAGTCATTCATTCTTTTATAAGCAGATTGAGAGAGGAGAAGAGAAAGCTAAGGAGATTTTCTGAGCAGTGAAAAGAAAGAGGGCAGTAGTGAGTTGATTCAACAAAAGGTACAGCAGCATTTATTGGCACAAATACCAAGGCAGAAAATCCATACAGCAAGAGAGAGACACAGTTTCCAAGAAAGGAGGCACAAAAATCGAGGAAGAGGGCAACAGCGTTAAGCACGCAGTTCGAGGCAAAACTAGGCACGAATATCGAAGGAAAAAAAAGTACTGTTGTTATTTTTGGCATAAAAATTAAGAAAAGGACAGCAACTACAACACGATTTTCCATGTAGTTTTTGGGCTCAAATTTCGAGGAGGGCTACTATACAATCTGTACAACATCGTACAGCCTGTTTTGGCATGCTTCCCGAGGTGGTCGTGCAGCATTTATTGCCGTCATTAATGTTGTAATATTTTTTGTTTTGCAAGTAGCTGATTTGGCACAATTTCTGAGGCAGTGTGCAAGCACGGAAATCGAGATAAGTCTGTAAATTTGGTTGCTAGAATTTTTACTATGTTTTTCTGTTTCACTGTAAAAGCAATATTCAGAAAATTAAGAGAGTTTTCGAACTGGTTTTCCCCAAGAGTTGTAGGGGGTTTTTCCAGGGCCACATTGACCAAAAATCAGTGTGTCTATTTTCTATGTGTGGCTGATTTATTTTTCTAAGTTTTTATTTCTGCATTTCAGCATTGTGAAATTTCCAGAATTAGTGTTTTCATAAAATATTTATTTTTTCCAGCTTGTTGAATGTATGGCTATGGAAATGGGCATTTAACTTTATGGGAGAAATAAGGAGAAACTGAAACTGGGGTTGGTTATCAAATTTCTATAATCTAGGATTTGAGTCTCTACTTATGCCTATAAAACTTCAATGTTCGACCACGCTTTTGGCTTATTTCATTGTGTCGCCTCCTTCACGCAACAATCGGTTTCTAGTTTATTTCGCAACCTCCTTCACGTGGTGATTGGTTCTACCTCTGTCAGCGTGCGGCAACATCTCTGCTTCGTTTCTCCCAAAAAAATATGGCATTTCTCTTCACAGGCTCTTTTATGGGCAAATTTAGCCTATATTCATTCTTTTGGTTGTGAGACAGAGTCGGCCCGTCTTGCACTGCTAAGGCATTGTGGATGGAATGGTCTAGTTGTAGCCCAAAAAATCTCACATCCATTTCTTTGTTTATCTTTTGCCTCCTCTCTCACAGTGGCCAAGGTTTCGCACTCTACTCATAGATCTCAAATAAAAATTGTTGGTCGGCTTTCCCTCTACCACAGTGATTTTTCTCCCAAGCCCTCTATGTGGCTCTCTATGTTTCACAAGTTCACACAACTCTGATCTCTACTACAGTAATTTTGCACCTGAGCTCTTTGCATGGATCTCTGTGTTTCATGACTTCACATGACATTGATCTTTGTCACACTAATTTTGCTCCTGAACCCTTCGCATGGCTCTCTGTGTTTCACAGCTTCACATGACTACACGGCTCTGATGCCACTTATTGTTTAAACTTTAAACTCTGTAAACAAATTCATTCACAAACAGAAAAATGGCATACAAAATTATGCGCAAAAAATACACAAGATTTATGTGGTAAAACCCTGACTACTCTGTAAGCCACAAAGAGATGGAGCAACAGCTACAGCAAAAGACCCCCACAGTGACTAGGGCCTAACCAGTTGTCGTAGCATTGCCCTCTCAGTCCAGTTGCAAAATTAGCAATCTATAATGGTGAATACCTGTGTATCAGTGGAGAAATTAGTGAATTTTGACGAAATGGCAACTAATTCTGCAAGTCCTTCTCCTCGAGTAGATCAATCTAGGGTTTCTTACAGTACCATGCTAACATCTAGAAATGTCCTTTTGATTGTCCCTGGTGCACCTGCTTTTGAAGTCCCTCTTAGGGATGAAGCTATCAAAATGTGAAATATTTTTCGGATCTTGGTTTGGTCTACAAATTTAATGGGTTATGGCTGCGGTTGACTGATCTACATAAGCGGATTTCCGACACATGGAAACCCTTTTTGTCTCAAGATCTGAATATTTCCCCCATGGCTTGAGTTTTTTTTTTGTTATTCTCTTCGCCAATCACAAGGATAAGAAGATCATCTGGGATTCTAGGCCCCAATTCTGGGGTAGCGTTGGCCTCTTCATGCAACCTATTCCCCTTCTTTTGACCCAATTACAACAACAATCTCCTTCGCTCTAGTATGGGTAAGGCTTTGGAACCTACCCCTACATCTTTGGAATTTCTCTATATTTGCTACTATTGGCAATGCAATAGATAAATATTACAATTGTAGCACCAACTCTGAGCATTTCCCTAAATCCACTTATGCTCGAATATACATGGAGATGGCTTTCCACAAGGGTTTTCCTGTCGAGATCAATTTAACGGCACTAGATTATGTATGGGTTCAAAAAGTTGGATTATAAAAATATTTCATTTCAATGTTGAGCATGTTAGAATGCAAAATAACAGACTTCGGAAAAGTAGTTGGAGACCCAAATGGTGGGAAGGTGCGCAAACAAAACATTATTTTTTACACAAGGAGGAAAAAAATTAAAGACATGGAGGAAGTAAAAGAAAGTCAGGAAGAAGATAAGAAGATTTGTCGGAGGAAGAAAAAGACAATCAAGAAGAAGCGCAAGTCAAAGAGGATCCACCGAATTCAAAGACAGAGGAGGACCAAGTCTAGTAAACCATAGTGAATTTAGGATCCCCCATTGAATTCTCAAGAAATGAGTTTGAACAAAAAAAACTTGGGCTAATTGGGGATATGGACAAAGTAGCGAAGATAGCAAAGCAACACTACATATCCACTAGAAAACATGGATTGGATTGAAGTTGGAAAAGGGGGCAAAAATATCTCGCCAAAGAAAACGAGAAGTCAATCAAAATCCAAACGGTAAGTTGTAATGGAATGCAAGTACATTTGAATCCTGAGAGTTTTTTGCAAAATTTTCAGCTGGAATGGGAATTAAAGTATTGTATCATGGAGATCTCGCTTAAGGGTTTGAATTGAGTCACCATGCTCAATTTCAAACCCACAAGGGATAGTGGCAACTCTAAAGAAATGTCATGATTATGGGCCAGATCCCAACTTTCTCTTTTTTTAACGAAACACTCCTATATGTTCCTTTATAAAAAATTAATAATAATAAATAAAAACCTGACAACTCATCAAGAAAACAGGGAAGGCAATTAAGTTTTATTATTCAAGAGAATTATTAAATTCATGCTTACCATGCAGCCTCCTCATCTCTCGAAACATATATATAACATTCATGCTTACCATACAGCCTCCTCATCTCTCGAAACATATATATAACGTAGACTCCGTTACAATATTTTTGGTAACTATATTTTAGTTTGTAAAACTAAATAAGCGCAACAACATTTACTTGAGTAAACATGAAATTTACATTTACTAATTGTTGTCATATTTTAATAGTCTCCTCTTGGAGGAACCACACTGTTAAACTTAAATCATGGTAAGCAAATTCTGCAACGCAAATAAGAAATCCTAAACAATATTAAACTTTAAATTGATAACATCTATCAAAACTGTAAATTCTGAATATTATATACTATAAATATATCACAATGAAAATATGACAACAAAGTACACAAATCCAAAGTCACAATTGTGCATCTGTTTTTGAACTTATAAAAATTACAATGCTTACAGCTCGAAACTCAATTTCTCTAATAGTGTATATCATAACAGTGAAGACACTGCCAAATTTTATAGAATAAGAAGGCAGAGGTTTACGAGGCAAGAGCCTAATCCTAGGTACCTAAGACACAGTGTCTAGCCTGCATGAATAGATCACTATGCCTGACTAGTGAAAGATCACTGTGCCTAGACTAGAATAGGACAAAACCCTCAAGTAGAGATCCTCCCTCAAAATTTGGAATCTGCATCCTTATCTAAGAATGGAACCACTCCATAACTCATACCTGCTTTTTCTAAAACTATAAAAGCAAACTGAAAATAGAAAAGGTATTCACTACCCGTGAAATGACCGCTAAATCTAGAAATATGCTAAATTCAGCCCACATACAAGCTGCAGGCATGAATGTGACCTCTAGCTCCATACATCACTATAGCTCTACTGGAAGAGCAAACCAGTGGTGCACCATCATCAATATACCTCTCTTGTGTGCACACATCCTAAGGTATGATGGATCTGCTAAAGCATGCCATTGCATATTTGCCATCATTGTTGCGCCATACTAGAGGAGAACAGAAAATGAGCAACACAAATAGTCTCTTAACATATGCAGCGAAACCTTAGCATGTGCATAAGACAGCCTTCAATTTCTTCTGTGCTGTATCTACCATTGCTCGGCAAATGTGCTTGTTTCATATCTGTGGAGAGTCAAAATATCAAAAGATCAAGGAAAAGCATATACAAATAACTAAGAATGGACCAGAGCAAGGACTAGTGAGTCACCACCCATTGGCGTCCTCTTGGAGGAACCAATCAGCAAAACCCAAGAGTTTGCAAAAAGACAGTTTCAGTTCACAAATTTCTTCCACGCTGGGCCTACCACAATACACCAAACGGCTTGCTTCATATCTGCATAAATATGAAAATATTATGAGAGAGTTTAAACAGAACCATATATAAATATAAAATAACAGAGCAAAGTAGTGATCCATGAGTTGCCCACCCATTGGTGTCTTCATGGAGAAACCACCCAGCAAAACCTGAGAGTGTGCAGAACACACCCTTCAATTCACCAATTTCTTCTGCACCGTATTTACCACTGCTCAATAAAAAGGCCACCATTACTTCTTTGAGGCCCCATGCCCTCACTGTTGAGTTGGTGGGACTTGTGAAAAACACAGAAATTTGCGCTGGTGAGAGCTTAGTATAAATAATCCTCAAATTAGTCTCTTCCAATATCTCAATCTTTGAAGCTCAGAAACACATCGTGTGTGTTTCTGAAAAACTGGAAAACAGCAAATAAAAAATATATATATCAAAAACATGAAAAAACTGTTGCATGACAATACCTGTGCTAAATTTAAAGATAGTTTAAAAATGATAATATCACAGGTGATTTAACTAAGATGGCAAAGATGGATGGTCGGCAAGATGAATTAGATGATCACATGGTCAGGTATAGAACGACAATAGACAATAACCATATAAAAAAGGTAAGGTGCTTTACACTGGGTATCTGTTTGGGTTGTATAACTAAAAATCATAGTTTGAACAAGAACTTAGAAATAAACCCTCAGTAATTTGCATAATAGATCTTGTGTCAAGATAGATTATGCCAATACTAATATAAACCATTCCATGGAATCTCAGCAATTTATTTAATATATCTGGGGTTTCCGATTTAACTATTTAGTAGATTGAGATTAGGTTAAAATGGATCTATCCGATGCGAAAAAAAACAGTATTCCAGGGAATCTCAGCAATTTGCTTAATAAACATGGGTTTCTGAGTATTTTATTTAATTGTTAGGGTCGGATTAAGGTATATCTATTATTATCCTAATAAAATCACCATTGCATAGAGCGGCTTTAAATATCTGAGGCTTCCTAGTAATTTGTTTAATAGTTCAGGGTT
The DNA here is from genome assembly GCA_034641835.2 of Pinus albicaulis. Taxonomy (NCBI): domain Eukaryota; kingdom Viridiplantae; phylum Streptophyta; class Pinopsida; order Pinales; family Pinaceae; genus Pinus; species Pinus albicaulis. The sequence goes on from CM076575.1 coordinate 821,028,578, forward strand.
AGGTTAAGATGGAGATATGCTGATCCTAATAAAAACATCATTGCATAGAACTTCTTCAATTAACTTTATGGATCTGGGTTTCCTAGTAATTATAGATCTAAGGTTTCCTGTTAACATATTTAATAGAACTGAATTAGTGTAAAAAGGATCTATGCAGATGCGAATAAAAACCATTCCATAGAACCTCAACTATCTATATTCACCATCAACTACATTGCAAATTTCAAATAAGATGGAAAGAATGCTTACCAGTATCTTTCCTTTCGGCCTCAAATGATAGGAGAACGGGTCTGACTCGAATGCTCACCAATTCCTGGTCGGCATAGCTATTAGCACGGCCTCGGCACTTTCTCAGAAGGATCATAGTTCGCCGTATATTTTCCAGTAAGAATACCTCTTTCTATGCAGATCATATCATATAGATTGTAACGGAGGGCAGGAGAAGCGCATTTATTGAGCAGTGCACTCGATTCACCCGTGAAATAAGCACAATGTTACCCTAACCAGAGCTATCTTAACATGGATAAATTTCATGGATTTGAACACTCGTTTAAGCTGTGTTTTCTTCTCCAAAAGTCAACGACCCTATTAAAAACTCGCAAGGTGCAAGCGTATGTGGAAAGAAAGTTAAAGAACGCAGTCCGTCTTTAAAGGAACGCTGAGGGAAATGTGGAAAGAAAGTTAAAGAACGCAGTCCGTCTTTAAAGTAACGCTAAGGGAAATGTGGAAAGAAAGTTAAAGAACGCAATCCGTCTTTAGAATCAAAGAGGTCTTTTATTTTTCTTCCAAAACCAACTGTCTAATCAGAGTTAAAAGTAATTTTATTTTTAAAGTTAATAAAGCAGGTGTTCTTTTTTAAAGGTTCAAAATAAAAATGTTACTAAAAACCACTTTTTTTTTTAAATTCACAATAAAAATGGCAATAAAAACAACACGCTATTATAAACAATTTTGTTTATTAAAATAAAATATTAAATATTTTTTATTAATTTTTTTTTGAACTTAGAAGTGTTTTTCTATTTTCTTTTGATAAAAATAAAATGCATGTTATAGAAATATACAATTGGTCGTTTTAAAGAGTTATAGGTCATCCAAAACTTAAATGGCTTAAAGCGGTCTCTTACTCTGGTTAAGGATTTATTTTCTATCTTTGCATCCATAAACATATAAAAAAAGTAAATGTTATTCGTTTTCATTGCAAAAAAACATAATTTAGAGAAATCAGTCCTCAGAAGACTCTATAGGAGTCGAATCTTTAACGCCGATCTTGGCATATCAACCTGATGCATGCTGTGCAACTGCATGTCGATACGTCTGAGTCGGACGTTCTGGTGGTGTTGTTGTAAATTGATCTCCTAGACATCTCTGCGAATTTCCGCCAGAATTGAGGTTGCATTCGGATTTCCCCCGATCTTTTGGACTGTGACAGACGCCTTCACCAATAGACATTTCAGGGTCCAATAGGTGTGAATGGAGTGTTGGAAAAGAGACAGTCTACTACAGGTATTACCCGGATCAGTTAAAATTGGGTCCATATCTTCCTCGGCCAGTTATGCTTCCTCTTTTGCCCTTGCATCATGTTCCTACCCGAAGATCAAGGATTTGATATGGTTGGGAGTGCCATCCGAGTAAGCTTGAAATAAGTTCTCCATTTCCTCTTTAGTAGACTTCCATCCTCATCTGGTTGGTGCAGCTTTGACTTTCCCCTTGGCTTTTGCTTCTTTATTGGTCGACTGAGCTTTAACCATTGTTTTCAAACCCCGGTCTTCCAACAAATATCTGTGCAAGTGAGAATTGCTAGGAATAATTGCAGTAGTACAGAGCATGGAAATATCAAAGTTATATGAAGTGAAAAGAAGAGCTTGGTGTTGTCTGGGAGCCACCGGATACTCGACATCCCTACCAGGAGAGATACCAACTTGCGCGGCTGACAACGCCTTAACAGACAGGTAGGACACCACCTTTCTGAAATTGATGTGCCCACTCTTTGAATTATTAACTCTAAACCTAATACTATGGAACAGACGCAACAGAACCACCAAAATAGCCCCAACTACAGAGAAGACTCCCCTTTTAATTTGGATAATAACAGCATGACAAACAGCAATAGCTCGAAAAACCCAGACGAAGGAACATATAATAACTTTTACCAGCCAAAAAATTAAAATTCTGAAAATTCTAAAAGTAAGACCCATGGTTTTAGCCAGAGCACTGACCTGCTTCCCACCCAAACCATTGCAACCAAACATTACTAACTCACCACCCACAGGAAAATCATTATAGGCCATTCGATCAATTTCCCAAAGGTGTTGACTGCCATAATAACCAGACATGCAAAGGCCAGAAAAAAGAAGGGTACCAGAGAAGGTTGGGAAAACAACAATCTGAAGCCAGAGACGAACATGCAAGGCCATTACTACACGATGCAAAAACTTCTACAAACAGACATGAATTAATGAAGTTTAGCCATGCAAGGCCATTAGAAAAGTCAGAGCAAACAAAAGTAACAGAGGCAGTCGCGAATTGAGGGTGGTAGCACTTAATTACGCCCTTCTCGGGAAGGTGAGTGGCCAAAGTACCCACCAGAACCCCACAACTAAAGTGCAGAGAAGAGGAAGCATAAACTTCATTAAGAACTAGGAAAGAAACGATAGCATCTTTAAGAACCAGGTAATCCCGGGCCACAAATTGCAGAAGGAACGACACGTTGAAGTTAACAGAGCTCTCCACTGACCGCGTAACTTCCTTCTTATGCTTTGCGCTCCATCGACTGCCATACACCAAAAGACGGTAGAAAGAATGTTCATATGTCGCTTCCACCTCCCACGGCCACACTTTTCCCTAGACTTTTCTGACAGGCCACTTGACGTGCGTAGATGTTTGGCATGCTTCATTAATTCTGTCATTAAGCTCTGTGGGTGGAGCCACCCACCATTGTCAACACGCATCATCATCGATGTGGGTTTGACGATTGTTGCGTACACCCGCCACATCTCTCCCCACGTATCTCTCCACACAACGCCACTTGGCACCCCGATCAGGGGTAATTTTATTTCATTTATAATTACAATACAATTTTGAACTAAATAGTTAAAATAACAATACATCCTAATTAAAATCACAATTGAAATTACATCAAAATCACTCTCAAAATAAATCTAATAAAAACACTTTACAAAGCAGTCACAAATCTCAATAAATTGAAAATCATACTTTTAAATGGAATGGTTTAAAAAGCAATAATAATAAAATAAGAAAAATGCTTACAACACAAATATGCCAGTAACTCTGCAATTTCAATAGATTTTAAATCTCAAATATGCCAATAATTTTGCAATTTTGACTCGGCTTAATTAATATTACCTCGTTATTGGCTCGAAGTTAGCAACCGAGTTCTCATTTTCGAGTAGCAAGTTCAAGCCTATTGAAAGACTTGAACGTGTGATTATACCTTTGGCTTGATAAAACACATTTTTCTAGTTTTGATTTCCAGTCCTAAGTGAGCTCTATTGTAGCTACTACCTACAGCTACGCAAGTGGTAGCTATGTAGCAATTCTTTAGAGATCTGAGTGAGATTTATTATGGAGTGAGTGAGAAGGATCTGATACTGAAATCGTGAGAGACCACTCTAAGTCTGCTAGGTCCCTATATTACTAGTGTAGTCCCTTATTAGTGTAGCCCTCTTATTGTTATTGTTGTACCCTTGTAGTCTCCATATGGTTATTATTGTGCCCCATAAAACCCCACTATTGCCATTGTTGTGCCCTTACAGTATTATTGTTAGGTCGGCTAGGATTATATTGTGACCCCATGGACTCCTATATATAGAAAGGAGGCTTTGTCATTTGAATCATCCAATAATTGTTCATTTATGTAATGTAAAGGAGGTTGCGAAGTGGCTAATTTCTAAGGTGTTGATCTCTCTTTTCTTCTATTTTTGTAGTTGGTTTCATAACATTTGGTATTAGAGCTTTGGATTCTAGGGTTTCGTTGCTTCAAACAGGCCATCATGGCATTTTCGCTATAACTTCTTTTCTACGAAGTTGCAGACGTTAAAAAAAAACCCATTTGCGAGGAAATCCTGAGGAAGGCCATGTAAAAATTTCAGATCTTGGTTCGTAATATTTTTGGAGATATGATTTGTGGAAGTCAGGGTTTTTGCAGGCTCTCGAATTCCATCTCAAAGAGGTGACCTTGGTAAAATCGCCATAACTCTCTCTCTGAGCATTAAATTGGAATTCTGTAAAAAGTGGCCGAAAGTACACATACTCTAGTTTCATGTGTATGAATTTCAAAGTCGGAGGATGTAACAGCGACACGCAGCATGCCGTATAAGTTCACTCTACTAAACCAATCCATAATCAGGTCACTGTGGGAGATTAGGCATAACTTTTCCTTGAAAAATCCAAATCAGGTCAGACTTGTGGCATTGGAAAGAGGACTTAGAGGGCTTCTACATAAATGCATGGAAGCTAAGGTGGATGGTTTGAAGAATGGCATGGAAGCTAATATGGATGGCATGGAAGCTAAGATGGATGACATGGAAGCTAAGATAGATGAAAAAATGAAAGACATGAATAATGATCTAAAAGCAGACACGGAAGGTTTGACAAAGTTGATACAAGAAATGATTCCTAATGGCGAAAAGGTAGTACATGAAACACGTGATGAGAACAAAATAAATGTTAATCGTGATTTCATAAACTCTAATGTTGGATTGAAGACCCGCCATATTCTAAAGATCGATATGAGGAAGTTTGATGGCAAGGATCCCGTAACATGGATACTGCAGATGGAGCAATATTTTGATCTCCATAATGTCAAAAACACACAAAAGGTACACATTGCAACTTTAAATTTAGAACAGAATACATTTGTATGGTATCGATGGCTTTTCTCTTGTAAATTGTCGCTTGGTCAATTTTTACAGAGGAAATGATAGCACATTATGAGGATACAAAGAACAATGCCTTCTTTAGCCAATTGATAAATCTCAAACAAAAGGATTCAATGGTGAATGTTGGGTATGTGTTAAATTCTTTCCACGACTAAGCATGCATCGAGGCGCAGTCTGGGAGGGGGCATTATCCCCCACTATGAGAATTAGAGCGGCACCACAGTAGTATGGTCCTTAATTTCCGGTGCAGTGATCGTGCATCATGGTTTTGTGCATGGACACCACATAGACTTTGAGTCTGATGGTTTTAAGCCTGGTATTTTGTAGATCTGGGTGAAACCTTCGGTTATATTTCTAACTCGGGGTTAATGGATTAGGGTTTATGTATCCTTGTTATATTATATGTATATGTTTTTAGGTACTAAAAGGAATATAATGAAATATCAAGCTGGTCGTCCCGATTTGGGATCCAAGGGAAAATCTCTGTGTTTATCTATTTTATGTTTTATGCTCTCGCTATTGTTTATTTTCTGTTATAAGATTCGTGTGTAGATAATTTCTGTTCAGGGTTAAAACCTATAGTGAAGCACATTGAGGACTTCCAAAAATTGAATATAAGGGTAACTGATATTCCAGAGGAACACATGATTGATGCTTCATAGGGACTCTAAAGGATAACATCCAACATGAGGTTCACCTTTGGGAACTTGATTCATTGGAGAAGGCATTCAGGTTGGCAAGAAAAATTGAAAGTAAAATTATGGTGACAAGGAAGCCTACCACTCACATCTATAAATATGGAAGTGTTGCTACTCCTAAAATTAACTACAAGGTTGACTTTTATAATAATAGGAAGAAAAGAAGAAAAAAGACCGCTATAGATGTGATAGAAAATACACTAAGGTCATAAGTGTCCTTCAAAATAAATTATTTTACATAGATTGTGAAGAGGAGGAAGAAAATGAACAAGAAACTTCAAAAGAAGAGGATATACACTAGGAACCAACCCTAGAGAAAGAAGAAATGAGTCCAACCATATCCTGTAATGAATTGGCAGGAATTACCACTCCTCAAACTCTGAAGGTACAAGGACATTTCAAGAAGAAAAATGTAATAGTGTTGATTGATTCAGGTAGTACGCATAATTTTTTCATTGTAAGGTAACCAAGGAATTAATTACTTCCTATACCCAACACCAAAGTGTCAAGTAATGGTTGCAAATGGAGGGACTATAAATTGCTTTGGAAAAATGCCATAATATCAAGCTAGCCATGGGGGAATATGTATTGAATATTCTAATGCTTTCCATTCCAATGGGAGGTGTTGATGTTATACTAGGAGTACAATGGTTACAACCTTTGGGGACGATAGCTTTTAATTTGAAAAAAATTTGGAAGAAGGAAGTTGATACAGTGTCCCTTGAGAGGGGCATGTTAAGTCCCTATATTAATAGTATAGCCCCTTAATATGTTAGTGTAGCCCCCCTTATTGTTATTATTGTACCCCTGTAACCCCCATATTGTTATTATTGTGCCCTTAAATTATTATTGTTAGGTCGGCTAGGATTCAATTGTGGCCCACTAGGATTATATTATGGCCCCATGGACTCCTATATATAGAAAGGAGGTTTTGTAAATTGTATCATCCAAGAATTGTTCATTTATGTAATGTATTGGAGGTTGCCCCCTCGAAGTGGCTTATTTCTAAGGCATTCATATCTCTTTTCTTCTCTTTTTTGGAGCTGGTTACACAACATTTGGTATCAGAGCTTTGGATTCTAGGGTTTCGCTGCTCCAAACAGGTCATCGTGGAATTTTCGCTATAAATTTTTTTCTACGAAGTTTCAGAAGCTGGAATTTTTAGGGTCTGTTTGAAATCTGAGGAATATTTTTTAAAATTTCAGATCTTGGTTCGCAATATTTGCGAAGATATCATCTGTGGAAGTTAGATCGTTTTTCAAGCTCCTAAACAGGTCATCGTGGAATTTTCGCTATAAAAATGTTTCTACGAAGGTTCAGAATCTGAAATTAGTATGGTGCGAAGCTGAAATCCTGAGGAAATTCATCAAAAAATTTCAGAGCTTGGTTCACAATATTTTCAGAGATATGATCTGTGGAAGGTAGTGCTTTTTCAGGATCCAGAATTGCATCTCAAAGAGGTGATCGTGGGAAAAGTTCAATAAATCTCTCTCTGGAGATTGGATTGGAGTGCCGTCAAAAATGGTTGCAATTACACAGCCTGTAGTTTCTTGGCTATCAATTTCAGAGACAAAGAACAAAACAGTGACACGTGGCAAGTCGTACAAGTGTGCTCTATTGAACCAGTCTAGAATTAGGTCATTGTGGGAGATTGGACGCAACTTTGTCTTGGGGAATCCAAATTAGATCAGACCTGTGGCATTTGAAAGAAGCTTCAGAGGGCTACTACAGAGCTGAATTTTAGATATTTAAGATTTTCAATTACAGAGATAATTCAATTTCAATATCGAGCTCCTCAAAGCAAATAAAAGGTATCAATATTGGATTCTAAAATGGCCCCTAAAAAGAATTCAACACCCATTAATCCTTTAGAAAGATATACTATGACGCATGAAGAGGAAGAGTTGCAGTATGAGATATCAAAATTACGGTACCAAGTGCAACAAGTTTCGATGTTACGAAGAGCAATTGAAGATGAAATAGATGGCTTAAAAGCAGAAATGGAGGCTAAGTTGGATGATTTGAAGGATAAAATAATAGCAAATATGGATGACAAATTAGTGGAAGATCACATCGAGCATCAACAACAAGTTCTCGAACTCTCAAAGGATAACCCAACTTTGGTGGAGAATCTAATGAAACAACAGGAAGATCAACATGACATCGAAAGAAGTTATGAAGTAGTCATAGAAACAAGAACTCGACAAGTACGATCAATTTCAGAGTATCTCAGCAAGTGGAAGAACTTTCCTGTAGAATATTTCACATGGGAGGATGAGAATTTTATACAGAAACATCAAGAAATAATCAAGCGTTGAGGACAACACTTGTTTGAAGGAGAGGGGCATGTTAAGTCCCTATATTAATAGTGTAGTCCCTTATTATGTTAGTGTAGCCCCACTTATTGTTATTGTTGTACCCTTGTAACCCCCATTTTGTTATTATTGTGCCCTTAAATTATTATTGTTAGGTCGGCCAGGATTACATTGTGGCCCACTAGGATTACATTATGGCCACATGGACTCCTATATATAGAAAGGAGATTTTGTAAATTGTATCATCCAAGAATTGTTCATTTATGTAATGTATTGGAGGTTGCCCCCTCGAAGTGGCTTATTTCTAAGGCGTTGGTATCTCTTTCTTTCTCTCTTTTTGGAGTCAAGTTACACAACAACAGAAAGATAATAAGCTCTAATGTCATGAAAAAACTTCTAAAGAAAGAACAACAAGGTGTAATTGCACAATTATGCTCACTAGAAGTTCCAACATCAAAATCATCTATTTCTGCATATCTCCAACAAGTCTTGGACAATCATTCCAAGGTGTTTGAAACTCCCAAAGGACTCCCACCTATTCGTGATCATGATCATGCTATTCATTTGATTCCAGGAAGTGTTCCTCCAAACATCAGGCCTTACAAATATCCTTATGTCCAAAAGAGAGAAATTGAACGTATGATTTCAGAAATATTAGAGGCAGGTATAATTCAACCTAGTCAAAGTTCTTTCTTCGCTCCAGTACTATTGGTGCACAAGAAGGATGGACCATGGCGCATGTGTCAGGATTATAGGGAGCTCAATAAGCTCACTATTAAAGATAAATTTCCCATTCCTGTCATTTATGAATTATTGAATGAATTACATGGAGCAATTTATTTTACCAAGTTGGATCTTCATTCAGGATATCATCAAATTAGAATGAAGACTGAAGATATTATGAAAACATCATTTCGAACTCATGAGGGTCATTATGAATTTTTTATCATGCCTTTTGCCTTACCAATGCACCTCCTACTTTTCGAGGGTTGTTGAATTTCATTTTTAAACCCTTCCTTAGAAAATTTGTGTTAGTATTTTTTGATGATATACTAATCTACAACAAGTCTTGGAAGGATCATGTTCAACATGTTGATAGGGTGCTCAAACTATTGGAGGAGAAACAATTATACGCAAAAACCTCCAAATGTTTCTTTGGAGTACAAGAGGTGGAATATCTGGGTCATATTATATCTCGAGAGGGTGTTAAGGTAGACCCCAACAAAATTAAAGCCATTAAGGAATGGAAAGTCCCCACAATCATAAAGCAGTTGCGAGGATTTCTCGGGTTAACAGGGTATTATCACAAGTTTGTTAAGAATTATGGGAGAATACTAGCACATCTAGCAACATTATTGAAGAAAGATGCATTTACATGGACTCTTGAATCAACTAAGGCCTTTGAACATCTTAAAGAGGTAATGTGCCTAGCACCGGTCTTAGCTACAACAGAATTCACAAAAACCTTTATTATGGAATGTGATGCCTCAAGAAATTCAATTGGTGCTATTTTGATGCAAGAAGTAAGAACCATTTCTTTTGAAAGTTGTCCAATCAAAGGAAAGTATTTACAGAAACCAATTTATGAGAAGGAAATGATGGCAATACTACATGCACTAAATAAATGACGACCTTACCTTATGGGAAGACACTTTAAGGTAAAAAATGATCATGATAGTCTTAAATACTTTTTGGAATGAAGAGTATCTTCAGAAGAGCAACAAAAATGGGTCACAAAAATTTTGGGTTACGACTTTGAAATCATCTACAAAAAAGGGAAGTTGAATGTTGTTGCAGATGCACTCTCAAGAAAGGATGAGGAGGTGGAAGCATTTCTTTGTGCCATTTCTATTATCCAACCAGATTGGATAACATAATCAAAGGAGGAATGCAAGAATGATGAATAACTATGGACACATTCAAAAGTTGCAGCAAGATCCCAGTGCACTCAAGATTTTTAAAAACTTACCACAGGGTGAAGAAATATTTTTTTTGGGATGACCTTAAATCTAATATTCAAAATTTTGTGGCAGAATGTTTGGTTTGCCAACAAAATAAAGTTGAGACACTTAAGACCCTGGGTCTTCTACAACCTTTACCCATTCCAAGTCAACGTTGGGAAGAGGTTTCAATGGATTTATCATAGGTCTACCTAATTCCGAAGGAAAGAGTGTCATCATGGTGGTAGTTGATAGACTTACCAAGTATGCACACTTTTGTGCGTTGACTCATCCATTTAAAGCAAGTACAGTTGCTACTGCATTTATGGAAACAGTTCAAAAGATACATGGAAACCCAAAGATTATTGTAAGCGACAGAGATCCCATTTTCACTGGAAATTTTTGGATTGAATTATTTTCTTGTTTGGGTACTCAACTAGCCTATAGATCATCTTATCATCCTCAATATGATGGGAAAACTGAGATAGTGAACAAATATTTGGAAGGATATCTGTGTTGTTTTGTATCTCATAAAAAACACAATGGGTCAAGTGGTTACCTCTGGCTGAATGGTGGTATAACACTTCCTTCCATATTGCAGCGAAAATGACCCCATTTATGGCACTTTATTGATATCATCCACCATCCATCACATCATCTTTAAGAGAAAATTCTAAGGTTCAAGTAGTGGAATATCACATCGAGAATCAACTACAAGTTCTCCAACTCTTAGAGGATAACCTAAATTTGGCACAAAATCGAATGAAAAACAGGCAGATCAACATTGCAGTGAGAGAAGTTTTGATGTAGGAGACTGGGTATTTTTACGGCTACAACCAAACAAAAAAATGTCAATCAAGCAAGCTAAGAAGGATAATAAATTATCGCCAAAGTACTATGGTCCATATAAGGTGTTGCAAAATATCGGTACTATGGCATACAAATTGAAGCTTCATGTTTCTTGTCAAGTGCACCCAGTTTTCCATGTTTCATGCTTAAAGAAGGTTATAGGTGACAAACTTCCAATTCAAACAATATTTCCAGAACTTGAAGAGGAAGGGAAAATCATATTGGAACCTGAAAGCAGTCATGGAAACAAGAACTCGATAGCTACGAAATCGATCAATTTCAAAGTTTCTCATCAAGTAGAAGAACTTACACACTGAAGATTCCACATGCGAGGATGAGAATTTAATACAAAAGGATCTAGAGCTACTCAAATGTTGAGGACAACACTTTTTTGAAGGAGAGGGGCATGTTAGATTCCTATATTACTTGTGTATTCCCTTAGTAGTGTAGCCCCCTTGTTGTTATTGGTGTACCCCTCTAGTCCCCATATTGTTATTATTGTGCCCTATAAAACCCCATTATTGTCATTGTTGTGCCCTTACATTATATTGTTAGGTTGGCTAGGATTATATTATGACCCCATGGACTCCTATATGTAGAAAGGAGGTTTTTTCATTTGAATCATCCAAGAATTATTCATTTATGTAATGTAAAGGAGGTTGCCCCCTCGAAGTGGCTAATTTCTAAGGAGTTTATCTCTCTTTTCTTCTATTTTTGGAGTTGGTTTCATAGAAAAGTCCTTTCCTTTCCCAAGTGAAGTCGTACCACTTGTGTGCATAAACCAACCTAGAGCTAAAGGCCATATAAGGCTGCCTAGACAGATATTAAATCTCATAATTCCTAACTATCTTTGCTGGATAAGAAAATATATATATTAAATTCACCAAACTCACACTCACTTCAGATCCAATATCCTCAAGATGAATTATTTGGTGATAGTTCTTATATTCAACTTTTTCAAGATGAATTAGGTGATAGTTCTTACATTCAACTTTTACATATAAGTTTTTATTTGTGAATTTCAATAATGAAAAATTAAAATTAAAATATTTGAACCAAATATGAATGTATTTAATTATGTGTTTTGGTTAAAATATATGAACCAAACAAGCAGCTCAGAAGGCATGCTTTTTCGAGAGGAGCGTTTGGATTTATGTTAACAACACGGGCATAGTAAAAAACCGTGTACTTGCTGAAGACATGTTTTTTTTTTCAAGAGGAGCGTTTGGATTTATTGTAACAACACAGACATGGTCAACAACCGTGTACTTGCTGAAGGTGTGGAACATGAAATGATAAACCAATTTTCCACCAAAAGATAAAAGAGATTTCTCATCACTCTGCTTAAGGGTTTTAAAGGCATCCACTTTGAACATTCCACATAAATTGGTCTTCTTCAAGTTAAAATAAACACAATCTCCCCATTGAACAAAGGAAGCACATGATCTTCGTTCTTTAGATCTGTTACACCTGCTCCCATGCTTTCCACTATTCTAAAATTCATTACAACTATTCTGAAATTCATCACAGGTTCTCAATTAACATTCTCTTTGTTTATGTTGAAAACAACACTACATTAAAATTCACTTACCCTATAGCCTCATGGTCGAATATGCGTGGTGATAGGTTCTCATCCTGCCTGGCATGTACAAATACTAATAGGCTTAGCCTTGAAATAAGAGGAATCTATGGAAAAAATTTTAATGGGGTTCAATGGGTTACAACATTTAATAAAAAACAACTCTATAAACTTTGGCATGCACTCCACGTGGTTGTCGTTGTCATGAAAGGATCTGAGTAATTGCAAACGTGATTGTACATACTACAAACAACAACATTGACTTTGAAACCCTTTATTTCAATGGTCATTGTTTTTAATGCTCTAAGATTGCATCTCGATGGGGCAAGGCACTTGCAGGTTTCAACTTCTAGGTTCGATCTCTTTGGAGGCTCTGGAACTCTGAAAAAACTTTGAATTTATAGCGAGACTCTCGTCCCAGATTTCAGTGAAAGTGGTGGATGCATTCAACAGCGAGGAATCTGCTCCATTCTTCGGCTTCCTTGGGGCCACCACAACGTTCGTGTTCTCATGCATGGGGGCTACATATGGAACTGCGAACAATGGCATGGGTGTGGCCTCCATGGGTGTGATGATACGGGAGATTGTGATGAAATTGATTGTTCAGAAAAGTCCTATAATCTTCGAAGGAATGCTTCTCGGGGTCGAACAGGATGTCTCGGTGTTAAATTTAGATAACCATGGTGTGTTCTATACTTAAATGCAATTTTACTTCAATCTTCTTTAAGGCCCAATTTAGATTTAGCAATCACATAAACTTGAAAGTAAAATGTTGATAGAACATAAAAATAGATCAAGAGAAGACAAGCCAAATAATGTATCCGAATTTGTAATTCTCTTTGTCCAGCAAATGGACAGATAAATGTTTGTTACAACATTCAACATGATCCCTAGCCAGCAAAGTCTTGATTTTGTCAAACCAAATTCTCCAACAGCCAAATCAACCTTTCTCCAAGTGTCACATGCACCTCTTAAAGACAACTTCAAAAGGTCAACGCAAGTCAACCCAAACTGGTAAACGCAAAAGTCAAAGTGAACACTTATCCTCGATTTTTGTGCCCTCCGATGCGGCCTCAAGAAATCGAAATTTTTGTCCAAAAATCGAAGTCAAAATCCAAGAGTTGACCCAAAGTCAACGTTGTCCAGAAACCCTAAAAATAGTCTGAAAATTACAACAACTTCTTCAACTTCAGATTCACACGTGTGAGGGAGGGAAGCCTCTCCAAGGCTATATGAACCAATCAGATCACAAGAAGAATGTGTGTGATGATTTGATGATGAAATGAGCATCATCTATCTCCAATTTATATCCATCAATGAGGGTGTGTGACACATCTGTTGGGCTTGTGAGCCTACATTACAAATCTAGCCGACCTTGCACATGTGTGGAAAATAAAATCAAAATATATGTTCTGCTCATCCAAACAAGATGATATTTAGATCAATCTTGCACCCCTTCGAAAGAGAAATCCAATAAAAATATAATCATCATCATATGAGCAGTGCAACATAGAGTTTGGACCTAATTGCCCAAAATTAATACTCCCTCTGAACTAGGGAGAACTCCATATGTCCACATGTGCCATCCTGTCATCAGTACCATCATGTAATATCATCATCGTCATCCTGTAATCCCGCATAATCTTTCTCTAACATGCTTTGTCGGCTCTAAGGGCAAACAAATGAGAGTGAGTCACAAAGACATCACACTCTGTTGACCCGAAATCAACCTATAAGGTAAAAACTCAATAGACTCAAAATAGTCACATACTAACCCGAAGTTAGTTTACTAACCCGAAGTCAATTTAGAGGTAATAACCTCATCAGACTTGATCCTAGGTCAAGGTGTTGGACACAACCCATCCTAGAATTAGAGAGTACGGAAATCTCTGATGCGTCCATTGGTCTTGCTATTGGTCTCTATCCACATTTCCCACCTCATTGGAAAAATGAGAGGTACTTCCCATGAGTCTGAAACTCCATGGGTAGGATGCATGTGGCGCATAGATAAAAGAGAGGGTAAACCAACTCAACATCATAACGGTGTGGGAGAAGCACAACAAGGTTTGGCAAGCCTAGCCCCATGTGTGCTTATAGATCTAAGAAGTTATCCCCAAGCCCCTGGAGCTCCTAAAGCTCATTTTCCAACTCAAGCAGGACCCTCACAATAAGGTCTTTCCACGATTTCAAGCTTCTCATGGAAGGTTAGGAACTTGACCTTCCCCAGGGGCTTCGTGAGAATATCCACAACCTGCCCATCAGTTCCAATGTGAATGACCCTTTCGGCACCTCGTTGTACCATATCTCAGATAAAGTGGTACATAATATCAATATGCTTTGATTGATTGTGGAACACGAGATTATCATAAAGATGAGTCCCACTCTAGTCATCACAAAGGATAACGATGGTATCTAGCACATGTCCAAACAACTCACTGAAGAGCTTCACAACAGGCCATCCTCGCTGCAATGTATTCGGCCTCAGCAGTGCTCAAAGACACCGAATTTTACTTTCTGCTCATCCAAGATATCGAAGCAGAACCCAAGGTGAAGCAACATCCAGATGTGCTCTTACGATCCATCACACTACTAGCCCAATCAGCATTAGTATATCCATGGAGTCTCAAGCTCCTGGTAGTGTATATCAGCCCATGGTTGATTGTGTCGTGAAGATATCTCAATGGATTCTTGACACCAATCCAGTGAATGTGATGAGACTCAACCATATGTTGACTCAAAGTGTTCACTGCAAAACATATGTCCAAACAGGAGTTCACTAAGAACATCAGGGCCGCTACGAGTTGTCGATAGTCGGTGGAATTTCCCAGCTCGGGCCCAATAGCGCTTCCACACAACTTCTTAAAGCTGAGTTCCATCAGTGTCGACACAGACTTACAATCCACCATACCAAATATCTCTAGTAGCTTCATGACATATTTTCCTTGAGAAAGGAAAATCTCGCCTGGCCTTTGCCAAACCTCCAAGCCTAGGAAAAATTGCATCAATCCTAGGTCTTTCATCTCAAACTCAGAAGCTATCTCCCTCTTACAATGATGAATGAGAGGGTAAGCACCTGTCAGGAAGAGATCGTCCACATAGAGAACTAGAATGAGAGGCCTTTATTTATCAACCTTAAAGTAAAGGTTTGGATCAACATCACTTCGAGTGAAGCCTAGCTTCATCAAGTAGCTATCGATCCTCTCATACCAAGCCCTGGGGGCTTGCTTCAACCCATAGAGGGATTTATTCAACATGCATACATATGAGTATTTATCTTGGACTTTGAACCCCAGAGGTTGGTCCACATAAACCTCTTCCTTTATTGAAACATGCAAAAAAAAAGTCTTCGCATCCATCTGATGGAGACTCCATCCTTGCGTTGCAGCAAGGGAAATGATAGATCGAATGGTGGTATAGCGGGCGATAGGTGCAAATATGTCATCATAATCTATGCCTTATTTTTGAGAGAGGACTTGAGAAACAAATCTTGCCTTGTAATTTTCAGCACTTCCATCGGCTCCATTTTTTTTTATCTTGAAGAGCCATTTTAAGGTGACAACATATTTTCCCTCTGGTCTCGAGACCACTTCCCAGACATCGTTCTTCATAATGGACTCATATTCTTCATGCATAGCATCCTTCCAAACTTTATTCTTTACGGCTTCTTCAAATGATCTAGGCTCAGATTGTACAATTGTACTCATGGCTGCTATATACCCTTGGTACCTATTCGGCTCCTTGCTTTCACGAAATCTCTCCCTTGGGCAAATATGTCTCTCAGCATCTTCGAGAGTGTCCCTGAGCCATTAGGGTCTCCTTTTATTAGAAGGAGGTGGATCAATAGGATCCATTAGTCCTTCAACAATGGGCATAGGTTCATCCTACGGTTCTTCCTACCTTCTAGCTTCTTCTTCTTCTGCTTTGTCTTCCTTTGAGCTAGGAAGATTTCTTACTTTCATGAGGGAAGCATCTTCATCGAAGGTCACATCGTGGCATATCTCTACTTCTCTTTGACCATGAAAATAGATTCTATATGCCTTCAAAGTTTCACTGTAGCCCACAAATATTCCCTTCTTCCCAAAAGCATCCAGCTTGCTTCTCTTTTCTTTCGACACATGAAAATAAATAGGACTTCCAAAAACTTTAAGGTGGGAGACATCAAGCTTATTACCAGATAAGACTTCCTCAGAAGTTTTGGAGTCCAAAGCAGAATGTGGGAATCTATTTTGAACATACACATCAGTGTTCGCAACTTCTCCCCATAGAAACTTCGGAAGACCTTGGTCATACATCATGGCACGGGTAGCTTCCACAATGGTCATGTTCTTTCTTTCCGCAACACCATTTTGATCAGGAGTATACACAGTTGTGGTCTCCCTCTGAATGCCTACTTCCCTGCAAAATTCATTGAATTCATTTGACTCATACTCAGTCCCATTATCGGTCCTCAAAATTTTGATTTTATTCCCGGTTTGATTTTCCAACAAAGCCTTGAAGGTACAAAACCATTTGAATGCTTCATCCTTCTTCTTTAAGAAATATATCCAAGTTTTTCTTAAGAAGTCATGTAATGGGAACATCCTTCCAAGGATGTTACGGGAAGCATACCAGATAGATCAAAATGTATCAATTGCAAGATATCTGATGTCTTTGTGACACTTGAGGGGAATGGTCCCCTGATATGCTTCCCTTCGGCACAACCCTGACATGCCTTCATGATCATCTTTAAACTTGGGCATCCTTGCCACCACCTTCCTTGCTTCGGGAAGGGCTTTGTAATGAAGGTGTGCAAACCTCTAGTGCCATAGCTCGGTTTGAAGATTTGTGTCACATGACATAGCCCTCAACGGACTTCCTCCAACCTGATAAATTGTATGAACTCTAAAACCAATAGTAAGAGCTTCTTTGAAGTTCTTCTTCCAGATGCGCACATTTCCATCAATGAATGCCACCTTGAATCCTTTGTCTTCCATTGCCAAAATGGACACAAGGTTCTTCTTCAAATCAGGTACGTACAACACATATTGTAAGCGAAGGACTTGACCTTGAGATAAATGAAGGGTCACAGTCCCTGCCCCTTTCATGGGATAGGTGGCATTATCTCCAAGGATCATTTCTAAATTAGTATCCTTCTCAATCAAATCAAAGAGGGCTTATTTATAACCAAAGAGGTGCCTTGAAGCACCACTATCAATCAACCAGACATGCAGGGTGTCAGGAGGAGATGCAACAGAGAGGGAAGATACAAGAATATATTCATTTTTCTTATTATCAACAACATTAGACTCATCATACTTGGAATTCCTTGACCTCTTGAAAGGTTGTCCATTTCCACTTTGATTAGAGGGAGCCTTCCTCTTTCATTTGAACTTGTTGTTCCTTTTATTTCCATTCCCCCTGAAGTTGTCCTTGTCATCATCCCTGGGAGAGTCCCTTCTATTGGGGAACTCTCTTGCATAGCGACCAGTCTTGTTACAAGTGTAACATCTTCCCTTTCTTCCTTTGGGCCATGCTCTTCCATGGTTTTGATTTCTTGGGCCACCATGGTTCTTCTTATTTGCATGAGTGGTGAAGGCAGTAGGGTCACCTCCATTTCCATTAGAGGGATGGTCTCTATCCATCATTCTTGTCTCCTATTGAGTGCATCTCATGAGCAATTCATCAAAATTAGGAATCACATTATTATTAATAATCGTAGTATTAAATACATACCAGTCTCGGGGAAGTCCTCCAAGAGAAATGAGGATGAGCTCTCGATCAACGACTTCTTCTCCTATGGAAAGGAGATCATTCCTAATTTATGTGAGCCTCATAAAATATGATTGGATGGATTCATTTTTTCCCTTATTGATATTCTTCAACTTGTTCTTGAAGAAAATCACTTGATTAGTATTGCTAGCCCTGAACATGCTAACCAACTTATAATACATCTCCTTATATGTGCCTAGCTCGGAGATGTAAGCAACCAAGTGCTTATGTATTAAATCCCTAATAATTATCTTTGCTTTGATTTCCCCTTTTCCATACTTCATCTTTATTGCAGCCGATGCATTTGATGGAGGCTCGTGGATCTTCCCCTGCACATAATCCATGGCATCTTGATCTTCCAAAACCAAATCTAAAGACATCTTCCATGCATGATAATTAGACTTGTCAGTAAACTTATCATCAGACTTGAAACCCTTGTATGTGGAGGCCATTGATCCTTGATAGGACTTCTTCTTCGGTGATTGCTTTTCACACTATCTTGGGCTTTGACTTCACCTCAGCTCTGCTTCCATGTTAAATTTAGATAACCATGGTATGTTCTATGCTTAAATGTAGTTTTAATTCAATCTTCTTTAAGGCCTAATTCATATTTAACAATCACATAAACTTGAAATTAAAATGCTGGTAGAACATAAAAATAGATCAATAGAAGACAAGCCAAATAATGTATCAGAATTTGTAATTCTCCTTGTCCAGCAAATGGATAGATAAATGTTTGTTACAATAGTCAACAAGATGCCATAGCCAGCAAAGTCTTGAGTTGGTCAAACCAACTTCTCCAACAGGAAAATCAACCTTTCTCCAAGTGTCACACACACCCCTCAAAGATAGCTTCAAAAGGTCAATGCAAGTCAAACCAAACTGGTCAACGCAAAAGTCAAAGTCGCAGTAAAAGTCAATGCTTCTCCTTGATTTTTGTGCCCTCCAATGCAGCCTCAAGAAATCGAAATTAAAATCCAAGAGTTGAACCAAAATCAACATTGGTCAATGTTGTCCAGAAACCCTAAAACAGTCCGAAAATTACAACAACTTCTTCAGGTTCATATTCACATGTGTGAGGGGGAGAAGCCTCTCCTAGGTTGTACAAACCAATCAGATCACATGAAGAATGTGTGTGATGAGTTGATGTTGAAATTAGCATCATCTCTTGCCAATTTATATCCATCAATGAGGGTGTGTGACACATATGTTGGGATTGTGGGCCTACATTACAAATCTGGCCGACCTTGCACATGTGTGGAAAATAAAATCAAAATATATGTTCTGCTCATCCAAACAAGATGATATTTAGATCAATCTTGCATCTCTTTGAAAGAGGAATCCAACAAAAATATAATCATCATCATATGAGAAATGCAACATGGAGTTTGGACCTAGTTTCCCAAAATTAATAGTACTCGGCCTGTTCCGGACTAGAAACCTCGCCGTGTTTGTTTTCTCGCATATTATTTAGAGTACTTCGATCCAATAATCTAGAGATGAGGGGTGACATATTTGGTTTTAAAATTAAACCCTTCTCAAGTACGGTGGGAGTTGCAAGTATCATCGGAGGAAACTTTTCCAAGGCGCCAGGAGGAGGTAAGAGGCATGGAGAGGAATGATGTACTGTGGGAGTCGGGAGGATTTGCAAGTATTATCACATCCCAGACAGCTTCTTCCAAGGCGTTGGGAGGAGATAATTTGTGTGGAGAGGAACGACGTTGAAGTACCACATAGCGGAACCCCAAAACCTGAACTGACCTTGAACCAAGCAGGAAAATTATAAAGGAAAGACCAAGTGATTAACCATACATGTGGTAAATACATACTTGTGCAAGAAAAATGGTGAGGTGAAGGCAAACGGTGAGGCGGGGTGAGGCAAGCAGACGGTGAGGCTTTTGAGGCTGAGGTAAACGGTGAGGCAAGCAGTAAGAGAATGACATAACCTCCTCCACGTGTCAAATTTTAATTGTAGGAAGGACGACAAAATTGAAGCCATATTATTGGTTGGGGTGAACAGTGTTTGCACCCCAACCTCACAGGGGAAAAGCCTTTCGGCGTAATTTTTTTTTAAAATGAATTAAATTTTAATTTTATTTTAAAACATTATTGTTATTATTAATTATAAAATAATTAATATATTAAAACAAACACACACACAAATATATATAACATTATTTATTTTCATTGCAATCATGGTTTTCCCTCTTACTTGTTGCAATCATTAAGGGACTTTGATCCACCCCAAATTCCCTTTTACATCTATGCGTAGCGCGTATAAACAAAACTTAACCCAAAAATACTCAAAATTTCTTTATCCCAGGGGACCCTACTCCAATAGGCCCCTAACACAATCTAGTAACTCGTCCCGAGTCACTCTGGTCCAGCTGCCTGCATTTTGTCTTTGAGCACCTACACGAAATGTTGAAATGGAAAAAGGACTTCGGCACTTTATGCTGCAGCGCTATGCACTTCTTCTATCGATTTCGTTGTGGTTGGTCCTTCGGCTTCCAAGATTATGTTGCATTGGGTCTGCTGCAGATTTTTGAGAGCTCCATCAATAGTCTGTGAGAGTTGCAAGGCCTCATTTTCCCATGGCTTCATTTGCATGTCTAGCAAGTGTTCTCTACGGCGCAGTGTGTTGATTTCCATCTGAATGGCATGACTCTCCTGTAATCGAGTGATTTTTTGAGCGGGCACAAGGGTCGGCGCAATGACCCGAATTTCATCAAACTATTTCTCTTTGGCCCGCAACTATGCCGTCAACTGTCGAATGTCAGGGTCATCTTAGACGGATGTCCAAAGGCCCATGGAGTATTCAAGTAGCTTACTGCAAGCATCCATGGCAATGGTGATGCTAACATTTGACTCCTGCACAACTGCATTGCGTTGGGCGCGCACCTTTGAAGGTGTCTCTGGATGCAACTTCATTTGAAGGTCTGTGATCTTTTTCTCTAGCTCAGCGTGGACTATTTTGATTTATGACCGCGAGGCCTTTAGTGTGGCTACCAAGATTTTTAACTTGACTGTTGGTGTAGCTGTGGCAGGTACTGTAACTTCGGGTAGGTCAATACATAATCAGTTGATCATGGATTCCACTACAGCGCGCTGATTTTCGGCAGCCCGCACTACAAGAAAAAAGGACAATGGTGAGGTTCATGCTTGTGATGGACCTTTAAGGTCCATCACCAATGTCACATACGGTGACAGTCCTTTAAAAGCGTCGCTGTAAGTGTATATAGTGATGGTCCTTTAAGGTTCGTAACCAAAGCCATTTTCAATGACACTTTTGGTGAGGGTCGTGAAAGGGCCATCACTAATTCTCTCTTTGGTGACACTTCTAGTGACGAACTTTTAATGACCCTCACCAATGCTCTTTTTGTTACTTTTGGTGATGGTAAAAAAATGTTTGTCATCATTGATCATTCCAATGAGTTTTTAATGACGTTATGTGCCTGTTAATATATTTTTTGTCAAAATATAATGATTTAAGACCATTATTATGGAGTCTTTTTTATAATATTTCCAAGACCATAGTGGTTAGAGTGAGTCAATTTTTTAAGAAGTAATTAATGTGTATCATTTCCCTCAAGTAATGACTAGTCAAATAGAGTTTTCCTATGAGTCAACACATGATTCATATCTATTAAGTTTATTATCTAGCAAACTCCCTTTAGATAAAGTTCCACTAGTGTGTGAAGTAAATATATTATTTAATACATAATCAAGCTCTATCAATTCTATTAATGAGAAAGACCTAACACTTCTCAACAATCTGGCACGCCTTAAATTAATGCTTTAGCACACACTAACATTTCTTAACACCTCACATGCCTTGGAACATCTTTGCACATAGAACATCTTGTCACGACACTGACGCCCAAACACATGGTGGCATGCGCTAGCACAACATAGAACTCTCCTAGCATGTAGTCCCTAGCATGCCCTGAAACACCTTGGTTGAATGCATTGACATACATTAGCACTTGGAACACAATGCCACTTGGCATGTATTGGGACCTATTATTAGTGTTCCTAGCATGCCCCTTTTGAGAAAGATAAAGTCCTAAGTTATTAACCCTCTTATTGGTTCTTCCTTTTGTTGCCTTGACACTTCTTGACACATATTGACATACCTTGGCACCATGCACATCCTTAGCACCTGGAATGTATTGGCATATATTGGCACTATTTGGCACATATAATTATCACACTCAGGAACTCCCAAGCACACTTTGGGACTTCTTGAAATGCCTTGATATTCCCTAGCATTCCTTACCAATGCTTAACATACCTTGTCACTCCCTTCTTGGCATGACAACTAGCACTCATTAACGCTAGTCCCTGGCACACATTCCTCATATTCATTAACTTCCATGAATTTTTACCTAGTGCTCCCTTAATGTTTTGTCCTAGTACTCCTTAACACTCCTCAACATGCATTATCACTCTCTAGCACACCTTAACACCCTTCAACATGCCCTTCCACTTCATAACATGCATAACAATCCCTGACACATATTGGCACTTGCACGTGTTGGCGCTTGGAAAGTCTTAACATGTATGGAATACATTGAGATGCCTTGGTATGATTTGGCATGGTTTAATATTAAATTTATTTGAGATCAACTATTGGAAAGTAGATGAGAAGCAACAAATTAGGAAGACTTGGCACTTACAATGCACTAAGACTTTTCACTTGGAACCTATTGGCGCCTAGTGTTGGTGTGCCTAGCATGCCCCTCTTGGAAAAGGTAAATTGATGACTTATTAACCCTATTATGTGTTAATTTCCTTGTATTTTAACTTTTTTCTCGCTTTTGTTGCCTTGACAGTCCCTTACACGCATTGAAACACCCTTGCACATATTGGCATGCGTTATCACTTAGCACATCTTAGCATGTTTGACATGCCTTCACACTATCTGGCACATCTTAGCATTCCCTAGCACGCCTTGGCATTCATGTCCTCACAACTATCCTTTACATTTTGTCACGACTTGGGAACCCAATCAATTCCTTGGATACTACAGTTCATGTGACAATATTGGCCTGCTTCAACCACAACAACTTGACCAATTGCACCTACTACAAGTAGATTGTGCCTTGTTCACCTAAGAACTCCCTATAACTCATGTTATGCCACTCATGTCGAAGCTCAACTTGTCCCACTTAACTAGTTACCAAGACAAAGATCACATGATATATCCATGGCCATAAAACAACTAAGCAACATAGCTTACATAGGAAATATTTCACATGTATGTTTAGATCATATAAACAGTAGAACATTAACTGAGAGTTTGCAAGAACCACAAGATGCACAAGGCACACAAGATATAAGCCGACACAAGTGAGTGCCCCAAAAATTATACACAACAATGAACAATATGCAATTATATATAATAATTTAAAACATGAGCATGTAGCCAAAGTGTGCCACATCTCATATAAAAAAATTAGCTAAAGGAAAAACAATGTTGTGCCTAGCATAAAGTGATCTCCCTTTGTCTAAAACTGCTATGTCGAGCCTCGTATAACAACTATAGGCTTGCCTCTTGCAAATTCTATTATGAACTTCTCCTAATATACTTCGTCCTTAGCACACTTGAATTCGCTGACACTCCCTGTCACACACTCTTATTCGTTCCTTTCCATGCATTTTGACCTAGTTATCCCTTGATATGCCCCGACACTCCCTAACACTCTTCAACATGAATTGACATTGTCCTAAATGTGTTAGCATGCCTTTTCATTCCTAATTTGCATGCCCTGACCCTCCCTAGCTATCATGCCCTCACAACTACCCTTAATTAATTTGCAACTTGAGAACCCAACAAAGCCCTCGCTTGACTACTAGAGCTTGACCAAGTTACAGTTACTACAACTAGACTATGTTGTTGAATTGTGTAGTTTGGGAGGTACTCCATAAGCCTAGTGAGATGGGTTTGGGTGAGTTTGGTCATAAAAGGCTTTGTGGGAAAAGAAGCCAAGCAAAGGGATTTTGGACCCAAGATGGGGTTTAAAATCTAAAAGAAAAGAAAAAAGGAAAATTAATATTTCCTAAGGTCTAAGTGGATAAAATTCTTAAGTTCTAGAGGATTTCGAAGAGGTCTAGGAAAAACTATTTGAGGAGGCCTTAGGATGAGAGAAAGAACATCAAGTGAGAAGGAGATCATTTTATCAAGGGGGCAAAGAGAGATGTAGTCCTAAAGTAGGTCAAGTAAGAGGGCCGAGTAAGGGTTACTAAAGGGAGGCCATGATCATCCTCCAAGAGCAAGATCATCATGTGAGGGTTCACAAGAATGTTTCATACTGTAATGGTTTGTTTGAGCTAGGAAGTAGGATGGAATATTGTTGGTTCTCTTCTAGAAGATCGAGCTTAAGAGAGGTTGCTCATGAGAATATGGGCATGTGATTTCAACAGTGTCTTTATGTGAAGGGCGCATCAAATTTTGAAATGTTGAAATTTGCAACAAGAAACAGTGAAATTGGAAACCATAAAGGACCAAAAAAAAAAAATGTTCCCACACTTGTGAGGAATTTTGAAGCACCAGGAGTGAGGAACGTGGGGCATATAATTTATTTTTCCCTTAAATAAATTGTAATTTCATCTCATAACAACTTGTGTCAGTTAACTAAGTCATGATGACTAAGTTAGCTCAATAAATTCGAGTTGAGGGTCTAAGATGAGGCATGTATATGGATTCTAATATTTTTGGGGTCAAGTTGCAGTTGATCCATTAGTGGGGTGCAGGTGTGAATTAGTTAACTCAATTAAATGAGTTAAAATTGATTTAACTAGTTCTAATTGAGTGATGAGCTAGTGAGAGGTCGACCAGTGAATTAAATTAGATTTAATTCACAATGAGTGATCAATAAGATAACTGATACTTCGATATTAATAGTTGCACGCATCTCAATTCTGAGGAAGACCTAGTTGAGACAAAGGTTAAAGGAAACATAACTATCAATTGTATTTATATAAAATTTCCCATGTACAATTATAAAGTCATTGGGATGCCATGATGGATTGCACAATCAAGGAAGACTAGTTTTCCTAATTAATAGGGAGCTAATTCCCTGGTAATAGCATGAGAAAGGCAGGCTCAAGGAAGGTTGATAATTGGCTAAGTATTAGACTGAGTTTGCCTAGATTAGTGGGAGACAATTGGCAGAGTGTTGGAGAATATCATGAGAGATTAAGCATTGTATTGTTTCATGATTCCTTGACTTAATACACAATAGAGATAGAGGTATTTTTAGCAGTTGCTTTCCACAAATACATCTTGTGTTGTGCGTTTGATAATTTTTTTCTCTTACTTATATGTGATTGTGCGATCGTATTTTGTTTCCACAAATTGTAGGAAGGATTCAGTATCTTGTTTTAGTACATTACAAGATCATAGTGAATCTCGTTGGTTAGATTTTATACACAGTATTAGAGCATGAATTTTTTGAGTGTTGAGTTTTCAGAGAACATCTGAAGATTTTAGTGTAAAAAAGAAATAGCATATTTGTATTCCTTGCGAAAAACTACCGAAATGGAAAAAAATTGGTCGAATCAGAGCTCGGATGAGGGAGATATCGTCGATTTAAAATTAGCTATTTTTTAGAAACTTTTGTAACGGCGAGACAATTACAATGTGCGTGAGTCAAGAACCTATATGTACTTCAGATACCATATGTGTTAGTGTCTTAATTTCAGTGATAAAAAGTACTCTTTTCATATTTAGTTGGTAGTGGTTCTAGGTCAAAATTTAATGTTTCAAGTCAAGTTTCAACTAAACTTTCGTTCACTGAAATGTTGTCTAGGTCTAAATGCTACTCCCTTCACTCCCTTCATGGTCATCATCATTTCAAGTTCATGTCATCCATTATCACCTAGGGTCTTAGATCAGTCACCACATCTCCATCTAGGTCAAGTTCTAGGTCTCTTTTATTTCACCACCACAATGTCCAATCATGTTATAAAAGAAGGCGAACAAGTTGTCATTTTCACCATACATATCATTTACATTGGGAGTTAGCAAAGATAGGGAAACAAGTAAAGGAAATTTGCCTTTTATATAATAAGTATGCTACATGGTCAAAAGAGCTCCTCTCTCATGCTCACAACTCTCCACAACCATCCAAAGATTGGCAATTTGCTATGTTTTTCCTTTCAAGCTCCAAGAAACCATCAGAAGGGTTATTTCATCATTTCTCAAGTTTTAGAGGCTTCCAAGTCCGTAATTGATCATCCATCACCTTTCATTCGACTCAATTTCTTCAGCAAAAGGTGGATTCCCTCTTCTAGGGTTTTCAACTACATTTTTGGTTTCATTGGTGTTTAGCTTGATTTAGTTCGTAAAACCATAATTTCATCATCTAAAACCCTCATACATTATCCTTACATCATCCACATGCCTTATCAAAGAATTACCTATCACTCATTCCTCTCATAGCTATATTTTTCACTCAAACCCTAGTTTTCACTAGGTTTTTGCAAGGAAACTAGGAAAACTCTGTATTTTTAACATTTGGGAACCTTCCTCATACCCATTTCCATAAATTTCACCTAAATATTATTGCTAAATCATCACCCTACCTTCTAAATTTTTTGGGGATTTTTCCCTACTTCTTTCTACCTCATTTATGCCCCTAAAGCCACCCTACCACCATCCTCTGTTTTCTTAATTCTACACCTTCCCTACCCATATCATCTAGCTAGGGTTTCATATTGTTGAAAAAAACCATGGAGGGAGAAAATAAGATTCATAAGGGAGGCCACCATTCCAGGTTTGAGCCATCCAACATGCAGGAGATCAATTCCTTACAATTCATCAAAAGGTCATTTGTTAGGTTATATTGCACACATGGACAATTTTACTTCAAAATTTGTTTCTGAAGTAATGGAGATGAATTTTAAAAAAGTGAAAGAGGTTTGTAAATAATAGGAAAAACAAAAAAAACCTCCTTCATTTTATGCACAAGTGTTATGATTTGAGATAAATTCCAAAAATACAATTGCTGTAGGTCATTTTTTACAGTTTTGAACAAGTTGTCTTCAAGTCCATTTTTCAGGTGTTTGGTGCAGGTGTTTGCAGTTACTAATGACTCCATTTTGTATAAAACATCCTAATATTTACAACCATACCACTTTCAGCCCAAAAATACTCTTGTAAGGCCTCCAAACTCCCTCTCAAAGTAGGTGTTATGCTTCTGCAAAATTTGAGTGATCAACTTCAAACTTGGATTATGAGAAAATGGGAAAGTATTTTGGAAAAAGGAAGGAGGTTTATGTTTATAACATGCGAAAGAACAAAAACCTCTCTACGTTTTGCAAAAAACATTATGGTTTGAGATATATTGATCCATATTTAAGACCTATTTTTGCAAAAACGTTTTTGAAAAATCTGGAAATTCTGCCTTCATAGAAGCGTAGGGCCAAGGCGCTACGCTTTTTCTCAGGACACCTAAATAAATTTTTTCTTATATGGTTGGATGAATTTTGATTAGTAAATTCCATATCTGGAACTATTTTTGCATGACAAGCTCTAATTTTTAAGAAAAAACCAAAAAACCACCATTTTTCTATGCTTTTGCCAGTGGTTTTGACTAGGCGTTACATTTTTGGAGTGAGGTTGGAGAATAAAATTTTGGAGGCCTTCCTGTGGCTGTTCTCTCAAAATTCAATATTTTATGGAAATTAGACACACATGGATAATTGACATATCTTTCATATTTGGATTTTGAGCCCTAAAAGTCCCTCAAAATCACCTACAAAGTGGCGCTACGCTTATGCAAAATGGTGCTACGTTTTTGTCAACAGCTGCTACGCTTCTGCATTGGATTCCCTTGGGACACTTTTTAAGCTAGAAAAAGTCAGAATTTTAAGGTTTATCTGTCCTTTGAGCTGTCATTGGAGTGATTGTGTTTTTTTTTCTTCTTATCACGAGGAGACATATAATTTAATTTGGGAGACACACACTCCTAGTCTTTAGCTGAATTTGAGGGAATGGTTTCTAACTTCCCTAGATTCTAGGAAGTGACTCATATCATGTAATTATGATGCATTTTGGATGGGATTTCGACCCTATGGGGTGTCAATGTTCTTATTTTCTATAAATAGTCCACCTCAAGTCATTGTAGAGGTTGGATAGTTGTTTTTTGCAGTGGAGCTATTGTACAAGCTTTTGCTAATGAAATCAAGGACAATGTTGTAGACATAGTGTTGAGACCCCTGTGGTATGCCTTTGAGAATTTGTTTTTCCCTATAAAATCATGATGTTGAATGTTATGCTACTCATATTTCACATATATTCTTCTTTATGCTACCTCTTATCAATTTAGTGACAAAAAACATGCTTTCCATGCTTTGTTTTTCATAATATTTACGTGAAATTGTTTCTTTTATTTTGATGAATGAATTCAGTTTATTGCTCATTATGACTCTCTCTCAGTGAAATATATACACAATGACAAATTAATCATGCTTCTTAGCTTACCTACCTAGCCTTAACCTTACCTATGCAACTAAACCTTTGAATTTAGACCAAAACTCTAGACCTAGTCTCCTAATTGTCATTTCCTATCTAGCACAAGAAACATCAAACAAAAACCCTATTTACTAAGCTTATATACCTAGCCTAAGATCATTAGATATTCAGTAATTTCATTGACTGCAAAGTGGCATTGAGAGAGCCCTCTTTGGTCTTGGTAGCTGGGCTAGCTACCAGACCTAAAGGTTGGTTTGAGGTTACCTCCTTCAATTCCATTCTCAGCCTTGGGATATGGGGGGAGTGATAACATTTTTGGCACCGTTGCCAGGGAGAGAAGGTTAAATATTTCCCGAGAAAGAACGAAAAATATTAGCTCTAATTGCTGATGGTGAACAATGGTCAAGGACAAGAATGTTTTTCGTCTTTCACCTGGTGACTCCAGTGTCAAAGAATCCAAAGGAACAAAGTCTTCACGGCGACTCCACTGTTAAAAAACTAGTAGCTTGAAGAATTTTTTGGTGACTTCATTGTTTTCAAGATGGGTTCAACTAGAAGAAGGAATGCCAGATATGATTCTAGGGATCAGTCTCATATCAATGGCTTTCGAAAGCCTAGCATACCTTGTCACTCCCTCCTTAGCACACCTAGAACTCGTTGACACTCCTTGTCACACACTCTTATTCATTCATTTCCATGAATTTGAGACTCAATGCTCCCTTTTGTTTCCCTAGCACTCCCAAACACTCCCTGGAATGCATTGGCACACCGTGGCACCTGGCACACCTTGGCATGTTTCTGTGGCCTCTAGCATGCCTTAAAAATGCCTTTCATACCTTGTCACTCCATCCTTAGCACACCTGAAACTCATTGACACTTCATGTCACAAAATATTATTCATTCATTTCCATGCATTAATTTTACCTACTTCTCCCTTGTGATTCCTTGACACCCCGTAACACTTCCTAGCACGTGTTGGCACACTCTGGCACCTGGCACATCTTGGCCACATGCTTCCCTGACACTCTAGCATGCCTTAGCACTGCCTAACATACCATGTCATTGCCTCCTTATCACACTTCAAACTCGCTAACGCTCCCTGTCACACACTCTTATTCATTCATTTCCATGCATTTTGACCAGGTCCTCCCTTGAGTTTCCCTAACACTCACTAACATTCTTTAGCACACCTTGGCACTTGGTACATCTTGGCAAGCTTCTGTAGCACTATAGCATGCCTTGTCACTTCCTAGCATAACTTATCACTCCCTTCTTAGCACATGGGAATCGATAACACTCTCTATCACAAAATCTTATTCATTCATTTCCATGCAATTGAAACTAGTGCTCCCTATGTTTCCTTGACACTCCCTAACACTCCCTAGAATGTGTTGGTGCCACACCCTAGCATCTTGAACATATTGGCATCATGCCTTAGCAATTGACATGTATTGGCATGCCTAAAATGAATGGGAATTTTCTAGAACGTGTTAGCACTTCTTGGATTTCCCTGGCACAACTTGGCACTCCCCAGTTGTCATGCCCTTATACATAGTCTTAATTTTTTTATGACTTAGGAACCCAGTCAAGTCATTGAAAAAATAGTGTTGTGCCTAGCGACACATTCAAGAGCAAAGATAATATGAAAATTCCACTTATTAAAGTTTAAAAAATCAAAAGCAATAGTCATAAACATTAAAGTGACACTTGCGAAAACAAAGGTGCAAAAAAGCGATAGTTAGAAAAATTCACTGAAATAGAAGTGCAATCGCAATCAAAATTGAGAGGTTTTCAATTGAAAGTGCACATTGACTACTAGCGTAGGTCAAACATTGCACATGCACTATCTTGATGGACAATGTTATGCCTATTCAAGCTTGTGTAAAGGAATGTGCTCATGAAATCATTACAGACTAAGCATGTGTGAGAAAGTGGCGTCAACACTTATAAACTGAGAAGAAGGCTCAATCAAAGCATTAAGCGACCGAGAAGTGGTTGTGGAAGGACCAATCACAAGACCTACAATAGACTCAAAATTTAAATGTAGGAAAAAATTTGGAGGGTGTTGTCGCAACAACAATGCATACACACGCTCAACATGCATCAATGAAATTTAGAACAAAATTTCAATAATATTTTGTGTGATACACACATTGATTGCATTACATATTTCTTTCTTAAGTGCTTCACGAACTTGTTTCCGTTTCATGTGCTTGATTCCTAAAATCTCTCTTGCAAGGACACCTAAAAAGGAGAATAATTTATCTGACTATGATTGTCCCCTCTCATTAAATTGAATTTTAGGCAATGCAGAGCCCTCTGCAATGTTTCTAATGGGGCATTTTGTTGGTCCTCTACCATTTATTTTCATATCCATTGTAATACTAGCTTGGGTAGTTGCATATTCCCCTTACAAACCATGCATTTGTTGTGGTGGTTATTGCTCCACACCATGATCTTATTGTGATGGTTCTTGCTCCAAACCATGATGTTGTTGTTGTGATGGTTAACAAATCACACCTCTTGAGACACTGAAAATATGGATTTATTAACAAAAAAATATTGAAGTACTTATACAAGAAATATAAATTTTGAGAAATGATCATACCTTCCTATGGTTCATGCACATTTTTTCTCAATAATATGTGCATTAGAACTGTTGTCAACACTAAAGCAAATATATTCATCTTGTATTGGGGAAATGGATCGTGGCAATCTCTTTTGTGGGAATATTTTGATGATGCCACATCGAATTTTGTCATTTTTTCATAATTCATCCTAATTTTGTGGTTTTAAAAGTGATCCCTTAAGATGTCTTTCAATCCTATTGGATACCTAAAAATATATATTGTAACACTTGATCAAAGTCAGTAAGGTGGATTTTAAAGTAGAAAAGAAAACACAATAATTGTTAAAAAAATATTGAAGTCCAAATTGAAAAATAACGTCTTACCTTAGTATGGATATTTGAAAATAGAATGCATAACAAAAAAAATCCTTTTTATTAGCACATCCTTTCCATTTCAGAAGAGTTTAGTTAAGATCTTAGTATTTTCAAGGGTCCGTTTCTATTGTCTGAAAACAATGGCCATCTCCATGTGTGCCACAATAGAGTGCAAGTTTTAGAAGTATGATTTGATTGAAATCTAATAACAATCCTTATATCACTGAAATCTGATAACAATCCTATGACAACCTTCAAATTTTCATCTAAAGAAATTTTAGTTTTTCATCCTAAGGAAATTTTGGAAAAGGTCAAAATAAGGTCTCAATTTTTTTTTAAAGTATGTATCAAATAAAGACCATATTTCAAGGGGTTGAAGGTCTCAGAAGTCAAGCTACTTCAAATCTTGAATTCACAAATTTGAAAGAAAATCTTGTTAAATTACTTCAAAGGGCCAAAGGAAAATGTTCATCTAGGTCAAAAAGACTCGGCTATAATCTCAAGAAGTAGTCAAGAGGAAATTTGAAATAAGAAGTTTGTCTAAATTATGGTAGAATGCTAAAGTACCAAATACACTTGTTATTACACATATTGATGATAATGTTGGAAGGTCAATTTATTCCTCTAGATCAAAGGTATGTAATCTGAAGTGGCATTGTTCAAGCATAAGTATCCTTCTTCCTAAACAAAATCCATGAATTGTAATTATGACACAAGTTTAGTACCTATTGCTCATGCAAATATCTTACGAAGATTTGTATCAATTGCGTATGTGGAGATCTTTGCACTTAACTCATGAAAAGGACAATGGCACCTACACAAAGGTTGATGTTTAGGCCATATCAATACTTAGTTATAAACTTCTTATGAACATAGTTGAAATGAATTATTATGAACAATATTGAAGAGTTGACTTGAGCCACCATGATGAGAAGTCTGAATTTACTGTGTGCATATATCCTTACAATAACCCAAGGAAGTTATATTATGGTATACGCAAAGGAAAAATGTGGAACAAGTTAGGCTGGACATGTAATATTGAAGAGGTACGTATAATCTCTTGCTATAATATCTCAAGAACTAGGCACAGATTCAAGTCAATTCTAAGTTCTCTTATAATTAATGACTATTAAGTTCATCTAAATCTTATAAGTCTATTTTGCATGAATTTGTGATACAATGCGTGACTCTCTTGTCTTGAGTACAAAGACATAATCAATATGTTAAGTGTTATATCATCTCCTTGCATGTGTAGGCTAAAGTTTTGATAAATTCCATCTCATATAGAGAAGGCTTGTCAATGGTATTTCTAGGGTTTGTAGCTAACACTTTAGCATACATGTAGAACTTGCAATTTAAAAGGTGAGAGGTCTTGAAGACATCGAATATTGAAGCATCTAGGGCTTGTAAACCCTATCTAAGCTGCGAATAGAAAAAAACCAGAGGACAAAACCCTAGGGCCTATCATTTCCGTTGCAAGAAGAAACCCTAGTTTTTGCAAGAAGGATATGACATCATGTTGATGCTAAGGATATGGCAACCCGTCCCTTATTCTTTAAATTTAGATCTAGAATTTGTCAAAATAGAGATAATGGAGCTAACCTATTTTGTATCTAGTTTGGAGCCAACCTCTGTAAACATGCTTAGGGCCAACCTATGTTTTTTTGAAGAATAATGTATAGTATGTAGCAACATAACCTTTTGTCAACAAGCAATTAAATGTGGGCTTCCATGGAATTTGAATCTTAACTTGAATATATATAGATATAGATATGTATACACACCCTTGCCCAGGAATAGGCACTAATATGTCCACTACCTTGATTCCATCAAGGCCATCATTTAATTATACTATACATCTAGAAGTAGATTCAATTTGGAAAATTGGTGATGGATGTGTCACCTAGCTAACTATCCATTTAAGGTTTCTCTACAAAAGTACCTCCATGTGCTAGCAAAATGTTAAGGTGTTCCAAACAATAAACAAATCATATGAGTTTGATGCACTACAAGGTGGTTCCAAATAATAGACAAATTATTAGAGTCTGAAGTGGTTGACTACTTTGCACTCCAAGCAAAAAGTCTTGAAGTCAAATCCCTAGACTAGCAATAATTCACAAATCCTCATTGCCATTAGGTTGTTGTTTTCCATGTTGTCAAACCATAGGGTGTCAAATATGCCTTGTCCAAATAAGGATCCCTCACCACTTCTAGTCAATGTTATATTCCTTTAGGACAAAGTAAATAAAGCACTCCACATGAGGTACATGATGTTATCTGCCTTTATGAAAATGTAAAAAGATAAATTCACACCAAAGATAAAAATCATGATAAAAATATGTCATGTTTAGCTTCCCCTTGAATCTCGTGAGAAAACAAATGACTACTACTACTACCCAAAAGTCACTATATTTAAACTTGGCGAAAAGATGACTTGTATAAGATGGACACACCAACATGTAAGAGCCTCTTGCATTCCAAATATTCATATAAGTCATGCCATCACAACTGATAAGTAATGTTGTGTCAAGCCTTACACCATCTCCTGCTAAGGCCTTCCAAGGAGAGCTCCTTTGACATATGATTACTATGCCACTATTTCTTGTTGCAATCCGCCATTCCTTAAAATCATATAATAGTTCCTAATCTATATACATCCAGCTAACACCCTCAACCATCCAAATCCTTGTTCACAAGAGGGGTTCTCTTAAAAAACCTCAACACCATTCTCAACATTAATTCGACCTTCCTCCATCACCGGGGCAAGACTATCCTTCGCTATTTTTCCCAAGGAGGGTGGGGTCAATGGCTCTTGAGATGAAGGACAAGTAAGAAAACAAACGAGAGAAATTTGTAACTTATGGAACTTTTGAAAACCATAAGAAAGTCGTAACACATTGTATTTATTCCTTTGATCTCTAGGATGAAAGGGAAACCAAACTTGGAGCCAAAGAACCCTAAGAAGAGTTTTGCAACCCATGATAAATGACCTCAGGCCCTAGGCTGGCCGAAACTAGAGGACCTTAACAATGCGTAATTAGAGCAAGGGTTAGGGCCTTTGAACCACCAGATGGCTGCCCTATATAATTCTTCACTTTGCTTTCTAAAGACCTAGTAGGCCCTGAAACCATGACATGGTGATATTTTGATCTAACTTCCAAATGAAAATGGATAAAATCCTTGGGACTAGCTCAAATTTGTTGAAAACTCCGTCCTCTACTACATAATACACTAATTCCTTCTCCTCCATGTGGGTCTGATAGTAAGAAACCAACATATCATATGAAAAGCATATTTGATGAGTAGTTGTGTGTCTTCAAAGGGTTTATCATGGCAGTTGTCTCTATACTTAAAAAATATATATCATGTGAATAAAAAACTCATGGTTATCATTTAATCTTATTTTGAATTTTGATAAGGATATCAGAGCCTAACATTGTCCAGAGCCCATCCACTCTTTTTCAAAACTACGTCATGCTCTAGTATGAAATTCCACACCCATTTCTCCACCTCCAATTTTTTCGTAGGCCTCTAGGGTTTCTCCATTATTGAATTCCTCTGCAATGATAGAGATGTTGTCATGTCTTTAATATTTTAACTCTGTCAAAATAATATAAAATTTAATTTAATAATAATAATAATAATAACTAAAACAATCTAGACCCATCTTAACTTTGCATTTACCAAGTGCCTAGGGGGAAGGATCAAATATCTTAAGGTGCAAACCTATTTTAAAGTGAAAAGAGATTTGATCTCTCTCGACACTTGGTAGATCTAAAATTAAGATGAATCTAAATTGATCATATACAATGAAAAGAATAAAAAGCACGAGAAAACAAAGTGACATCTCGTCATATACAATAGGAAGAATAAAAAAACATGTGAAAAAAATAAAAATACGTGAGAAAACAAAATGACATCTAAATTGGTCATATACACAATGAAAAGAATAAAAAAAAATGAGAAAACAAAATAACTTGAAATTCAACATGATTTCT
Organism: Pinus albicaulis; assembly: GCA_034641835.2. Lineage (NCBI taxonomy): Eukaryota > Viridiplantae > Streptophyta > Pinopsida > Pinales > Pinaceae > Pinus > Pinus albicaulis. The sequence goes on from CM076575.1 coordinate 821,064,027, forward strand.
ATTTTTCTTGTGAAAATAAAAATATTAAAACTTTTATAATATTTAAATAACTTTAAAAATTATAAAATAATTTATTATATTAGAATTGCTTTCAACCCTTCACTTCACTTAAAATGCTTTGACCCATTTGAATTTCATTTTCCCACTCCACTGTAAGAGGGTATGACGAGCAGTCCAAGAGGGGAGACTTAAAAGTTTTCAACCCTTCACTTAACTTAAAATGCTTGTGACTAATTTGAATTTCATTTGCCCACTCCACTGTAAGAAGGTATGATGAATGAGGATCGATAACACATTCAATAAGAGGGTATGACGAAGGAGGATCGACGTGGAAACCAGACACCGATAAAATTCAGTTAGAGGGTATGAAGAAGGAGGATCGACAGGGAAACCAGACACCAATAACATTCAGTTACCGGCACAATAGAGTAGAGTAGGAGGAGAGTCTTACATGCTGTCATCGATACAGATATCTCATTGGAGAGTTTGAATTAGGAAAAGATGATGAAACAATGAGAGTTTGAATGGGGAAAAGATGATGAAGTGATTTGAAGAAGAAGAAGATGGCCCTGGAGGAGGCCTATGATGAGAAGGTAAGTGTTTAAGAAATTATTACTTATTTAATGTAGCTGCCACGGATGACCAGAATCAGTAGTTGTGATGGAATCTACTGTATAAATTATTCTTTAGTTGAGGTAGATTTTTTGGCAATGTGATTAACATAAATATCAAGAGATTGGACACAGATCTCTCCATATACAATGAGTAGCTCAAGAAGACGTTGAGAAGGACTAGCTATGCATGTCCTCAAGTAGAAAAAAATGTATGTATATATCCTCAACATGAACATTTGTGTGGGTTTTAATCTGTTCAAGAATACTATGTTTTAATCACAGAAAACAAAATTATGCACAACTGAATATTATAATCTGGATACAAGCTTTAGAATTGATAATTTGGATACAAATTGTGGAATTGAGTGGTGCTTGAAGCGTTGTTTGGTTGGGGTAATTTCTAACCAATGGGTTTTTGGGTTTGAATATTGCTGGAAAAAAAAAACAGAACTCATAACCTAAGGTGGATGTCCTAGGACGTGTTGTGTAGGGGCTTGGGGATACTAATCCATCTAGAAAAATATGCATAGATTCATAAGCTAAGGTAGTTGTCCATCTTTCTGTTACCTTTCAACTTAACAGCGACAAAATATGTAACGCACCCCCTATCCACTTTGATAAATGAAAGTGGTTAATATGTTGATTCAATTTCCAAGTGCAACTACGAGGATTTTATTCACATGGAGAATTCACTGAAACTACATATATGCTCCCAGAATTGCTGGAACATGGAAGAAAAATATCATCACCCTCGCATTTAGGCTGTACACTGTAGAAAAAGGCATCATTCTACTATAGGGGTCCTGGGAAAAATAACGGACTACCACACACACTAATAACCCACTAAAATTTTCCCATTAGCATGGCTTCATTAGGAAAATGGAAGGTATCGTGGCATTGATGAGGCACAATCCACACTCCATCCTTCATACCAATGCCAACAATCCTCTTATTTGGTCAAGTATCAGTTCATGGTTACATTATGGGATTTACTTTTCTTCGAAAATTTATCATTCAACAACAACGAGTTTTGAGTGCTTTCCCAGACTTACACATGTTCAAAAATATTCTGTAGGAATTTACAGGGCAAGTTCTGTAGATCAAAAACCAATGGTCGCTGCTCACAAACAGATCACAAATCAGTACACAGGGAAACATTCCACGGCCTGAGCCAATGCGGCCACTTTAGACAATTTATTAATATAAAAATAAAAGTTACATATGTTTCTCTCATAAACGATTACTGGAAAAATGACCCTCCATTCTCTTTAAATAGAGATCATGGACTAATTGGGTGCTAAGCCATAGTTAAAGTGTCATTAATACCGAGGAGAGAGTGAGCCGTCAGATCACTACAAATCATGACCGTCAGATTATAAGTTACAAATGTACATAGTGAAGAAACACACTTTACCTAACTCTACACTAGACTAAGTTATTCTTAACTATTTCCTATGTGTTGGAATATCCTAACATCCCCCCTTAAGAACAACTTGGGATAGGATTGAAGGCTTTACAAAAGTGACACAAAAGGAGCCTATTTCCTATGTGTTGAAATATCCTAACATCCCCCCTTAAGAACAACTTGAGATAGGATTGAAGGATTTACAAAGGTGACACAATAGGAGAAGGAAGGAGGCATTAGAGCCTATCCCCACTTTGTGATAACTTTCCTGAACTCCAAGCATGGATTGAAGTTTGGTAAACTTCGCTTCTGTGAGAGCCTTTGTAAAGATATCAGCTACTTGATCATTGGTTGGACAATACTGCACTTCAAGAACATGATCATGAATGAGATTTCTGATGAAGTGTATGTGGAGTTCAATGTGTTTCATATACTGTCAACTAGGATCTTTACATAGATGAATGGCACTGATCACCACTCAAAGCAGAGTGCTGGATGTCATTATTAAAGACCAAATTCAGATATGATCTGACGAAGCCACATGGCTTCCTTGCTGGCTTTAATTGCACCACAATACTCTGTTTCTGCTGAAGAAAGAGAGATGGAACTTTGTTTCTTACAAGACCAAGTAATAGGTCCTGAACCAAGAGTGAATACATATACGGCAGTACAATTTCGATCATCAGGGTCACTAGCCCAATCAGAATCAGCGAAACCAATCAATAATGGAGACGCTCTTGCACTGTAATGAATCCCAAACCGAAATGTACCTCGAATATAACGAAGATTGTCTTAGCTGCTTTCTAGCAACTTTCATGAGGTTGGTGCATAAACCGAGTGACAAGACCAATGACAAAGGAAAGGTCAGGACGAGTATGGGTTAGATACAGAATTTTACCAACAAGTTGATGGTATAAGGTAGCATAAACTTCAGGGGTAGTACAAGTGACTAAAAGCTTTACTCCAGATTGAAATGGATAAGGGGTTGGCTTACAGTCTTCCATGTGAAAGTGGTGTAGAAGATCATAGGCATACTTGGACTGAGAGAGGGGAATACCTTCTTTGGATTGCAATACTTGAAGACCAAGGAAATAATGCAAGTGTCCTAAGTCTGTCATTTAGAACTTATTTTTGAGGCTAGACTTCACATGGTTTATATGGTTGGGATCACTACCAGTAAGGATAAGATTATCAACATAAAGAACAAGGATGGTGAAAAAATTACCCACTTTCTTGGTGTAGACAATGTTGTCAGAATGACACCTAGAAAAGCCATTATCTAATAGAAATCTATCCATTTTGGCATGCCAAGCCTGAGGAACTTGTTTGAGACCATAAAGAGACTTCCTAAGGCGAAAAACAAGGCTAGAGTCATTATGGATAAAGCCAGGGGGTTGTTCCATGTAGATTTCTTCATGCAAATCTCCATGTAAGAAGGCGAATTTAACATCAATCTGATGGACTTCCCATTTAAAGGAGGCGGCAAGGGAAAGAACAAGGTAGATAGAATTCATTTTGGCAACAAGCGAGAAGGTTTCAGTATAGTCAATGCCTTAAAATTGTGAGAATCCTTTAGTGACAAGACGAACTTTATGTCTATCCACTTTTCCATCTGGTCCAAACTTTGTTTTGTAAACCCATTTACATTTGACAAGTTTTCTTCCTTTTGGAAGAGGAACAAGATCCCAAGTATCATTCACCAATAAGGAACAATATTCTTCATTCATAGCTTCATCCCAATCTGGATGACCGGAGGCTTCTTCAAAGGTTTCTAGATCAGGATTTTCTGGAACTTGAGCCAATAAGGAAGAGGCTCTTTTGAAATAAGAACATGTACGTCATCGATCGATGCAGTAGGGTCATCGAGAGAACCACTGTGATCCGTAGCAAAGAGTTGACCCATATTGGAAGCCGGGAGTAAAAGAATATAACTTCAGAGGTGGAGGAGGATTTTCATCCTCGCTATCATCATCTGAACTAGAAGGAATGCTATTAAAAATAGAAGAGAGAGAGAGAGGTGGCACATATGCCGAATTAGGCTCACAAGTGAAGGGTGGCACACCTGCTGAACTAGGCTCGTAGGCCGATATTTTTCATCAAATTTTACATCTCTTCTAATGATTATATTTTTGGATTTTGGTTGGAGAAGTCTATGTCCTTTGACATCTTCAGAATATCCAAAAAAAATGCATTTTTCACTCTTAGGTTCTAAGGCTTTATGTTTCGCATCAGGAATATGGGCCCAAGCATCACTTCAAAAAACACGAAAGTGACTTACATCTAGTTTGATTGAGCTCCAAGCTACTTCTAGAGTTATATTCTTTAAAACCTTAGTAGGAGTGCGATTTACTATGTAATTTGCACAGTTAATTGCTTCTGCCCAAAAATTGAGACTAAATCCTTTAGATTGAAGCATACAATTAGCCATTTCTTTTAAGGTGCGATTCTTCCTTTCAGCTACACCATTTTGTTGTGGAGTATATGGAACAATATGTTGCAATTGAATGTAATGCTCAATGCAGAAGTTGATAAATTTGTTGTTAACATATTCTCCTCCATTGTCTGATCTTAACTTGAGAATTTGATGTCCAGATTGTTTCTCAACAAAGGCCTTAAAGGCCAAGAACATGTTAAAAACGTCACTCTTGAGTTTTAAGAAGTATACCCAAGTGCATCTGGAAAAATCATCAATGAAAGTTAAGAAGTACTTGCAACTAGAGAAGGAGACAACATGAAGTGGACCACATAAATCACTGTGCATAAGCTGCAAAGGGGCTGAAGCATGCCAGGAGGCACGCTTGTCAAAACTATCCCGATGATGTTTTCCGAGTACACATCCGAAGCAAACACCATCTCGGAAATATACCATAGGAAGACCTGTCACCATATTTTCTTTACATAGAGTTTGAAGAGAGAGATAGTTTAAGTGACCAAATCGCTCATGCCAGAGTTTGCTCACTTCATCATTATGAGCAACAAAAATTAAGGGAAGACATGATGACCCAAAGTTGTCAAACTTATACAACCTTATGGAATCATCAGCAATGCCAGTAGCTAAAATATGTCCAGGATATTTGAGGTCCTTGATTACAACATCATGAGGTGAGGATTCTACTATTTTCCCTTCCCCTGAATGAGTTATCTGATAAATAGAGAGAAGGTTGCATGACAAGGTAGGAACACATATTACATCATTAAACTGACCATTATCTAGATGAATGGTTCTAGATCCTACAACACTAAGAGATCTATCATCACCAACATAAATATGTTTGGTGTTACAATCATTTAAAGAAGAAAACATGGATTTATTTTTGGCCATGTGGTAAGAAGCTCTAGAATCAATGAGCCACTCATGAGAATGAGAAGAAGAAGATACATTTAATGCATAACCAGATCTTGATGCTTGACAACCACAAGCAGAAAGTGCCATTCCTGGAGATGAAGGTGAAGAGTGCTCCAAATTGATGTTGTGCTTCTTCATTGCTGCTTCTAAGGCTTCCATCTTCTTAAAACATTTGGACTCTATATGGCCATCACGATTACAAAAGTTGCAATGCCTATCTGTCTTATTTCTTTTGTTTTTATTTGCCTTATCATTTTAGTGAGTTTCTTTTTTTCAGTTTGCGGCTGAAATTTCTTAGGACCCTTGTTTGGTTTCGGACCATACTTTTTAGGATACTGCTTCTTGGGATTATTTTGATATGATTTTTGTTGGGTTGCTAAGGCTTTCTTAGAAGCGTTTCCAGAAGTGATAAGACCAAGGTGTTAGAGTTTTTCTTGTTCTCTTATCAAAGAATCGCAAAAGGCATCAAAAGAGGGGTTCTTGTAGGTGGTTCCCAAAGAAATGATGGCTTCTATAGTGGAATGAAAGGTGGAAACAAATACAGAGTATGCAGGGCCAAACTTAGCAAGAATGTAATATATAAGGCTACCATCTTCCTTTTTGACCTTACAACCTTCTAAAAGAAGTCTAAGGGTCTTGAATTTGGACAAAAATTCTTCAATATAAGAGAAATTATTGGGGTCCAAACTAAGAAACTCATTTTCAAGCTGGCGGGCCCTGATTTGATTTTGAATGCCAAAGATAATATTTAGCTTTTCCAGGGCTTCATGAGGGGTGTCAATGTCAAGGATATGAAATCGGAGATCTTGAGCAATGAACATTCCTATCAACCCTCGTTCTTGATCTTGTTTATTTTCCCATTTAGTTTCTTATCCTGTGGCTATTATATAAAGCCCTTTACTTCTAAGTATATCTCCCATGTGAGGTAGCCATTGGAAATAATTGGTGTTGTTAAGAATAATCGGGCATGTACTTTCCATTTTTTTAAAAACTGAAGCTGAAAAAAGTTGAAACTAACTGCTCCAATGGAAATATCTCGAAAAATTAGGCTAATTAAAAAAAACAGCTCGAAAAACGACTTTCGGATGAAGAAGTTATGCATTTTTGAAAAACTGAGTTGTAGATGTCGAATCGTTATGGGAGCGGTTTGAAATTTGATGATGAAGTTCAACTTAAAAAAAAATCTCGCCCCTGTAACAAAAAACTTTTTACAAAAGAAGCTTGAGAAAGAGACTTGAACCCAAGACCTCTATTCTCATAAACAAATGTTTTTTTTTTTGTCTTCGGAGTGTGCGCTTTTTCCTGCACAAAAAAACATAGAAATCCGAGAAAAAAAAAATGAAATGCAAGCCTTACGGAAAAACGTTAGATTTTCAGTTGGCCTCACCAGCAACTATCTATTTTTTCACTATTTCTAATTTCCTGAGATCGCAAAAAGATGCGGGGAAAGAGCATACGTAGCAAAAAAAATCCCTTCTTCCCGTTTTTGATTTGTTGAGATCGCACACAACGCAAAGCAAAGAGCATACAGAGAGAAGAGGGTATAGATATGGAAAATAAATAAAACCTAAAAATCGAAATAAACTGAGGGAACCGAAATAAGCAGAACTATTAACAAATATAACTGCAAAATAGATACTTTATACCTCTAGATCTAAACTGACATAACTTGGGCAACCATAAACATTTTAGCATAAAACGAAAGGCATTCCTCACTGTAACAGACGCTCCGGACATAACAGTGTAGTTCTCTAGCCCTGATTTTTTTTAGAAATAGTAGATCTAGAAAACAACAGTCACAGGCAGTCAAACTGGCTTCGGATTTGGATCAACAACGGATGCGGCCCTCAAAATAACTCTGATACCATGTAGGAATTTATAGGGTAAGTCCCGTAGATAAAAAACCAAAGGTAATTGCTCACAAACAGATCAAAAATCAATACACCAGTATTATCACTTGGTTATAACCCTCGAAGAGGGAAACAATCCATGGCCTAAGCCAACGTGGCCACTTCAGGCAATTTATTAATATAAAAAGAAAAGTTACATATGTTTCTCTCATAAACAGTTACCGGAAAAATGACCCTCCATGCTCTTTAAATAGAGATCATGGACCAATCAGGTATTAAGCCACGGATCAAGTGTCGTTAATACCGAGGAGAGAGTGAGCCATCGGATCACTACAAATCATGACTGCCAGATTATAAGTTACAAATGTTCATAGTAAAGAAACACACTTTACCTGACTCTACACTAGAATAAGTTATTATTAACTATTTCCTATGTGTCAGAATATCCTAATATATTCATTCTCAAAGTTAAATGACTAGATAGGTTAATCCCTTCGAGAAAAGGGTTTCTATTGCATTTTTGGAGAGTTGACTAAAACCCAAGGTCTTGATCATTGCCATCATGAAGGAACATACAACTCTTATTATAGGCCTTTTGAGGATGAATCTTGAAAAAGATAGCATCAAGGCCTAGGTACCTAATGCACTTCATTGCCTCGTAGAAAATATTGTTTATTATCTAAGGTAAATCAATCACAAATGATTTTCTTCGAATTTATGATGACACGTGGGAGGTTTTTGACTTTCATGGAAAAAGCTTTGGCCAAGATCTTTTAAGGCACATTGAGTATTGTTATATGCCTCCAACTTGTGATGAGTTTCCTTCTTGGGAATAAATTTAATCAATCCTTTACTAATATGCTATACCAAATAATTCATTTCTAAGGCTTCCTCATCAGCTTGAAGAATGCTGGGACTTTTAAATTTCCACATGGCCTTACAAAATTTCCATGGGGATCCATGAATTCTTGGTGATTTTCCCTTTGCCATCTCCATCAGGGAAACTACCAACTCATGTAATTCCATCTCGTAGTCACAATGTTGTTCATGCTCTGGATTTAACCAGTGAAATACAAAATTCAGGCACATTTGCATGTCCATCTAATGCTCCCTTTTTAATCCTTGAGATTTGAGCATGGTCCTATATTGGGTGACAATTTTTTTTTCACTATCTTTAAATATAGTGACACAATTGCTTGAATATTTGATGGTTACCATATATTTAGAAACCCACATGGAGTTCATTGATTTGAAAAATGATTTGCTTGGTTTGCATATGAATTTAAATTTTGTACAGTTGGATGCCTCGGTGAGCTCTTTTTGCATACCTAATTTCATCAACTTAAGAAAGTGTTTGAGTTTGGTTACTCGGGCATGAAATTTCTTAGCACGGTGATTGAATTGATTGAGTTTCTCTAGCTCTTATTTTACATTTTTATGGCACCTTCGCTTCGTAGTTGTGTGCCATCACGTATAGCCTACAAAATGTAGTGTCTTGGTTGATAATCTCACCCCAATAGGGATTCCACCTCTTAGATCCTCCAGGTCTTGGGATTGCTGCCATATTCATTTGATTGAATTGAAACAACTTGGGTGTTTAAGATGGGAGACATTCTGTAAGAATTTATTTCTCTCTGTCTTTTTAATGTGCATCTTCTTAGATCCCTAGGAGATAGAGAAAAAAACAAGTTGATGGTCGGAGAGCCATATCTGAAGTACTTGTACCTGCTAACTGTTAATTTCGAGTTAACATGTTCTTAGCTTAGGTTGGTTACATCATTTCCCAATTAATCCATTATAAATCTCATTAATCATAAGTTTAACTAATGAAAGAACATAAGTAATAAAAGCTGAAGACAAGGCAAGACAAAAGAACACACGAATATGGCTTAAGCTAGGGAAAAACCCCAAGATGGGGAAAACCCTATCAATTCTTCTTATCATTAATGTCAAATGTTCAATAGAGAGAGAACACAATACTTCAAAGTCAAAATGACTTGCAAATGAGAAGGTTTAATACCACTACCCTTAGACAAGAGGATGGTTCAAACAAGGCTGCAAATATGATGTTTGGTGTAGGCTCCAAAGACTTGTGTCTTCTCTGCAATTCTGGTAGGACTGAATAGGGCATAAAAATAGTCAACAACTACCACATTCATAACCTTAAAGAACTTTACTAGACTGTGGATTACCTTCAACTAGTCCCTTCAAATTCTAGTAGCCCATAAGCCTTCTTCTAGGCATAAAAACCCACTACACAGCCTCATGATAAAGCAACCTTGACTGCATCTTTCTTGTTGTAGGTTCTCGGCATCCAGGACAGGGTTCTTAAGCCTTGTGGCCTAGCTGTAGGTGACCCTGACTAGTGTGGATGTCTTCAAGGAGAATGACACCTTCAAAACAGTCCCAAATTGTCATCAAAATCACCCTTAACAGGTGCGGCTTCTATCTGCTTGAAATCAAACTTGTGATGAAGATAAAATTCCTAAGACAAATCGTAAATGTGCCCAAACCAATCTCGTCCTCCATCATGTGGAACTCTGCCCTTGAAGATGACTAAATTGAACCCAACCTTGACTTCATCTCCTTCGCTAGAAATCACTTTCTTCTGCGGCTATTTCAGAGAGAAGAATGAAGATCAAAGTGCCTAGGATAGGTTATTTATATCCTTCTTGGTAGTCCGATTTGATTACTCAAGGAGTGAAATTCAAATTTTCAATTTTCAAATTTTCTTACCTAAATAAGGTCATGCCTTATGAAATTTCATTTGAGTGAATGAAGACTTTTCCTTATCCAAATTTAGTGATATTTAGGTCGATTTTGATCCTCTTGAAAAGAGGAATCCAATGCTGCAATCATCTTCCTCATAGGAGTGGTCCAAAGTGGAATTTGGCTCTAGTTTCCAGTTTTAACACTCCCTCTCAACTATGTAGAATTACACTCTCCAATCCATCCATCATGACCATCTTTGAATCTCATCTTTGCTCTGCTCTGCTTTGCTTAACACTAATATGAATAATAAAAAAGAATTGAATGAAAGCGAGTCACAAGACCTTGCCACTCTTTACTGACAAAAGTTATTTTGGAGGTAGAATCTCAATTGGTCCCAGATCAATTTTTGGAACACTGTACAACCTAGCATAGGGAGTACGAAAGTACATGATGCATCCATCGGTAGTGCTATGGTCCCTATCCTGATTTACAAACTCAATGGCCAGATGAGAGGTACTTCCCATGTGTCCCAAACTTCATGGGTATGATGATGCAAGAACATCAACGGGGAAAGAACATATCACATCCTGCTCACAACCACTCGTAGGGAATGGTGAAACCACATCCTACAAACACGCATCCTAATCACACGTAGGGAAAGGATGAACCACTTCCTACAGTCACACATCACAATCATTGTAGGGAAATGATGAACCACCTCCTACAAGCATGAAAAACACTGAGATTAGGGAAAGGAAGAACCACGTCCTACACCCATGCAAACCAACAATAGTAGAAAGAATCCTACACGTGAGGAAAGGACGAATCACATCCCACCAGCATGTCATCCATCAATCATAGGAATGAGAATCCTACATGTGGGGAAAGGATGAACCACGTCCCACTGACATGTCAACATATGCCTATATGTATCTCTCACTAGGGTACCTGCAGGAGAAGGTGAACCATTCATCTTGCTCATATGCCATAGGAGAAGGTGAACCACTCATCCTATGCATTTCATTAACTGTAGGGGAAGGTGAACCACTCACCATACACACATGTGTCCGCAGACGTAGGGGAAGGTGAACCACTCACCCTATGGTCGCTTATAGCTCAATAAATTCCTCAAGCCCCTAGGAGCTCCCATATCTCAATTCTTTAACCAAGAATCCCTTCATATAGGGAATAGTACCAAGTTGCTTCCTGGAAATAAAAACTGGATCAATGGGAGTCTCATCGCTCCATTCAACAACGTACAGATGTCTAGCAAACATATTGATTTTTAGCAAAGACTTTGATAGTACTTAGTAATCCTCTGCAACTGTTCTTACTCCTTCGTACTCGGGAAGGCCACAACCTAAACTGGTCTTTTTGGGGTGCACAGTGTCCATCAGACAACCTGCTGATCATGAGATATGTCTGCTCAAACATGTCTTAAAACAGGAATGTCCTTTGTTTTACCATATGGAGAGGTATGTGAAATATTGGATTCTCGGAATATTCTTCAGCAATGACGAAAAGCACAATGACGAAGTGTACAAATGGCTAACTGGAGAGCTTTTTCAATAGAGTGGCTTCATAGTAAGTCATGCATTCAACTTTAATGGAGCTCTCAAAGCAGCAGAATCAAGTAATGTATCATCATTCTGCTAACCGATGCAATATCGGAATATCTAAGCAGCTACCAATAAATGAGGCACAAGAAAACCATGGATCATCAGTTTCAATTATTTCTCCCCAAGTCTTAGCTACTTTTCCTATCATACTGCTTGGGTCATAGTCATCTATAAGGCTCCCTCTGAAGCCTTGCTTCAAAAGTTTAGATAGATATGCAGACTTCATCATTAGTTGCATCTGAGTAATCCAATTATCATGGATTATCCATAGGTCCCTCTGAATGTAGGGAGATTGACCTTCCCATAACATAATAATTGAACCACCAGAAACCCGTCCTATATTATGTTATGGATCCTTCTATGCTCATAATCAATACATAAATAATCATCAAAATGATTTGTTGACCCTCTCGTTCTGGAATACAAGGTTGTCAGCATCAATAGCAACTTCCTCCACTTTTGCTCAACAAACCATTTGTAAATATCTCGTGCTAAAGTTAGCTTTGAACATATGTAGAAACCATCATGTATTCTACAAAATATTCATACTTATGTTTTTAAATTTGCCAATTAGATCACTGAAGAACATACTAAGGTCTTTGAGAACTAAATCCTTCAAGTATCCACTGGAACTGCTCTGCATTTCAAAACTATAATCTATGATTCAAGTCTTAAAAATTTATAGTGACAAACTAGAAATTCCCTTCAGAACTTGGAGTATTCAACTGTCTCTGTCCATATATCTTAACTAAGATATTCTCTTGATGATGCCGATAGCCTCACCTTAAGATGATAAGGTTTTGTCCTTCTAGGAATTAATACAAAAGCACTACATTATCATGACATAGATACCAAGACTCTTATTTAAACTGTGTCATCCCCAACATACTCCAGCATTGATATATATAAACTTGGTTAGTCATGCAGTGTTATTATTTTGTTCGTTGGTTGCAAATATGTTCATACACAACAATATAATGAACAATCCCAAGTATTTCTTAGAGATAAAATCTCCACAGACATAATCCTTAGCACATGGATACATTCTACAGGCAAAAGGGATGCTGATCAGAACCTTGGAAAGTTCGAAAAAGGCTCCCAAAAGTTTTAGAAAGGTCATAATGCACTTCAATTATTTTGCTGTCATCATCATGCACAACTGACCAGGATATGATTCGCTAAATTGTGGACAAACCAAGGCCCAAACATCTGATCAACACATCACATGGATCTTATCATAATTTTTATGAAAACCACACTAAGAGTGTATTCCAGGTCAGATTCTTGGTCACTAGATTGATGTATGTAGATTTGCTATTAATTTAACAGCACAAATAAAACTATTCAAAATATCTTTAAGAGGGCTAAGATTTCGCTCGATCAAATATAGATATCCTCCACAGGCTTCTTAAGTTATTCCAGATTTCTAATGAACATAGATGCTCACACAGTGCTTGTCACCGAGCTCAATATGCTATGTAGATTGGCTTGTAGGCAATCACTAAAGAAGATATATGTATATATATGTGATAAGGGATATCTTCATCACACAACACTTTTACATCTTGAATTTTCACATAGTGATCTATTAGATATCACTGTAACATATGTTTCAGAATTCCATACTTTAGGTTGATTGTGTTAGGTCTGCAAGCTTCAAGACTGATACTTCTTATTAAGAATAAGGCCTAAAGAAAAAAATAATAATTTTTTGACTTCAGTAGTTGCTTTACACTTTTTTCTAGAAATGAGATTAGGCTGCCCTTCAAATGGAGTTGCATAAGTCTGCATAGGAAGAGTAGGTATTCATTGTAAAGGAGGAACCGAGGTTCTATTCAAATTTGTTGTCCTCTTACTGTTTGAACCTTTCGATCTTCTTGTGCCACTTTAATCACAGAATATTGTAGAGATTTGTTTGGAGTGGTGCCCTAAGAGGGCCACAGGAATGAAGGTCTTAAAAACAAGATCTGAACCAGACCTTTCATTGACATGCAATGTCTTGAAACAAGGGTAATTTTACCAAAAAATTTTGTTGTTTTGTGATTAAGTTCACAGAATATGGTGAAACTTGGAGCTCAGTCTTGCAGAGATCAACTGCCTTATGATGTCCAAATGGAGCCAGAATCACTAGATATTAGGCTTGTGCTTTGATGTCCTAATCGTAGGATAAGGTCACTATTTCTAGAGCTCCACACATCAAAAGAATGCTCAGAGTTTTGTTCTAGTATAGAGGTCGACATTAGCATTTTATTCTTACAGTGATATTACAATAATTCCAACAATACTTCTTACTGCTTCTTCAGAGAATAGGAATCAAGTTACTAAATCTTCCACAACACTGATGAATTCAGGTCATAGTAAACTCTGAGTTGTCTTAACTCCACCAGGCCAAGGGATTAGGAGTTCTTGACATATAAATTATTTTATGTTACTATGATACCTTATAGTTTAGGAAAGGATCTTGAAGGGAAACATCTCCTTCTGAATTTTTACTGCTAAATATATTATATACC
>CM076575.1:821078185-821303239 GCA_034641835.2 Pinus albicaulis
CCAATGTTTGAAGCAATGATTTTCGAGGCTTCAACAACACCATCCAGCCTTCTCCTAGGCAACATTTTGACAATTTTTTTCTCACCATAGAAAAAATTCAAAACCATTTTTTCTGTTATACCAAATAGTTTAGAGCCCATAACCCGAGTTGCCTTCATCACTTATTCTTAGCACTACTGAAATTACTAGAAATGTTCACCATCTAATATCATAATTTTTTATTATTTATTTATTTATTTATTATTATTTTTTTTTTCCTGAAATGATTGCTATTCTATTCGAATAACAAGGCCATTGATCCCAAAGTTCAGAAAATACTCTCTTCTCTAGATGTAGAAAATTATCAGATACATGTACAACACTCAATAAATGAAAATATTAGTTTTCCATCATAAATATAGAGTTCTAAAGTTGCAGAAATTATTCAAACAGTGGAGGAGAAAATGTGAAATATTGCGAACTACATACTCCATTTTTCCTAATTCAATTTTATTCTAGAAAATTCATATACAACAAATTTCTCATGACCATTGTCTGTGTGTTCTTTTCTTTGTATTTTTCATTTGTAGTAAACATGAAAATAAGTTTAGTGGTATCAAATCTTAGACACATCGTGCAATGTTTTGGTGCCTATCATAGGATTTTCCCTTGGTTGATTCTCTATTGGCCCAATTATATCCACTTTGAAAATTTTCTGGAGAGGTTTATAAATGAAATATATCCATAATTCAATTGTAAGCTTAAACACTGCCCATATACAATTTGATTAAATAAATTATTTTAATAGATCGATTCCCATACCAGTTGATGTATGGTGGATGCATTATTTTCCATTTTATCAAACCATCCAAATTCATTTCGTGATATTTCCAAAAACAACATTTTATGATTGTGCTCTCTCATATTTCCCTTAAAATAGAAAATAGATATGATATACTATGCATTACCTCAAATTTTTTTAAATAGTATATGTCACAAGTATTTTTCCTTTTAGTGAACTCTGAATCTTTTCCACGAATGATATTGTTAAAATACAAATCGAATTCCAGCATAGATGAGTAATTTATAGGGCACTTTTTTGATAAAAATGGGCTTGAAATAACTAATGAAATATCTGAAACTGCTCCCAATTTTTGGAAACTTCTTGTGTTAAAGTTAATTAGGTATATTATGCAGAAAATACCCAGGTTGTGGATTTTTAAAATTCAACACCTTTTTTTGGAAAATTGATCTCGAAGTTCACTGTGTGGAGATGTCTGCATTTTATCATAATTATGACCAAAATATATTTCAACAAAGCCCCAAAAATTTAATGGAATTTCCTCATCCAACTAGATTTTAATCTCTTTGAATTATTCATATTTAGAAAATTCTTTAAATGCCTCTAAAACATTTAGTTCATCTCAACTCTTCTCCTTCCACTGATTAAAACTGTTAGTTAGAAAACCAAAGCGCAACTCCAACACTCTTTCAACTTGGGTGGGATCAACATTCTTCATAGTGATTTTGCACACAAGTCTAATTCCTCCTGATTTTCCATACTTTTCATCTTAATGAGCGATTCTCCATTGGAATTTTTTTTAAGCCAATCCCACTAACCTTTTCTAGGAGACCAGAGGCTAAGATACCCTCCCCTGTTGTCTTTCTATGATTGTAGAGGTTTAAGAAACTTCTCAAGTTCCTTAAATGAAACTAACCTAACTTCGTATATGTAAAATGAGATAAGCATATTTTCAATTTTCTGCGGAACCTTTTAGGATGTTCACACTTGTTGGATGAATCCATCATTGATAGCATCATATCAAAACCTTTTCTTGAGCCTTCCATATATTGCATTGGATGTATTGGAAACATTGCATTAAATAGAAAGTAGTTGCTTGCTAACACATGTATGTTATTAAGCAATCAAAACCTCTGTTTTGCACCCCACAAAAGTATATAAAAATTTAGAACTAAAATATATCAACATATTTTGGATAGTGCTGACATGATTTCCTGAAGGACACATTTCTTCAATCTTAAATAAGTTCTCTAAAACCTTCAAATATACACTATTGACCATGGGGCAGGAACATAGTTTAACACTACCCAACCAAAAGCAACTTTGAAGCATGGAAAACAATGCACTGACAATTTGATGTTTCTCAGCCACATCTAGTATAATAATGCAATTTATACTTAAAATAAAACCCATTTGAAAAAGTATTCTATGAATGACATTGAATGGAAAAAAACCCCTACATGATGGTTTTACATTATCAAACCTTGTAAGTCTCCTTGGGGAAGAATTCACTACCTCATTGTTCCTAGTCCAAATCAAAGAGGCAAAAATAAGCTACAACAATAGGCTCATAGAGCTTCGAATTATCTACATTCATCACTAAGTAAATGCACATGTATGGGGGTAGATTGAGTCTATAGGAATTATCTCCCACCTTTTCTAGTATCTCAAAAGGATCATATTGTAGAACGTTTATTTCATTACTAGGGCCCTATAACCTCTCCTTGTTCAACTATAACCACACTCTATCTCCCACCTTTAAACACTTCTCTATTATATGTTGATAATTCCTGGTCTGATAATTTTCCTACGACTTCTACAATGTATCCTATAACTTTAAATTTATTTTCCTATTCTTCTAAAAAAAAAAATCTTCCCTTAATGCATCCCTTGTAAGAGACTCTCTTACTCCTCCTTGTTGACCATATGCAATATCCAAAGGTTAAGGTGGAAAATATACACAAAAAGTTTCAAATGGAACTTGATAGTGGAAGTGTGGACCTATATATTATAGGAGTTCTATATATACTAGGTTTTCATCCCACTTCTTAAAATAATTTTAATTGTAACCCCTAAAAAGTTACAACAAATTAATGTTGCTACTTTTGTTTGCCAGTGAATCTATGGATGGAATGTTATCGACCTCTTCAACTTTAAGTCAATATTACCCCATAATGTAGTACAAAATTCATTGAGAAATCTTGTATCCTTATTTGAAATTATGCTCCCTGGAATCCAAAAGTGCACCTAGATCTATCCAAAGAACAAGTTTTCTACTATTGTTGGTCTTTTACAGGGCATTAGGACACACATATTGTTGAACTTGTCAACTACCATGAATAAGTATTCATGTCCCTTCTTGTTTGTTGGTAAAACCCCCAAAAAATTACATGGAAATTCTTTCCCAAGGATAAGTGGGTATAGGGAAGGGATAATATAGAATCAATTTCCTATTACTAGGCTTTCTAGTACAACAAATCATGCATCCTCTTAGAACCTAGCTACATGTTCTTGCATATTGGGCTAATACATATACCTCTGCAAGTTTTCCACTATCTTTCCTACACCAAAGTGCTTGCAACCTTGGAGGTGTGAGCCGAGTCTAATTAGTTGTATTCACTCACCTTTAGGAACACCTAAATTATCCAACATGTAGAGTAACTCATCCTGTAGATGGTAGTCAAGTATGGTATCACTATCATGAACATAAATATAGCTCTACAATGATTGAAACACCTCCTTGAAGTTCTCATTTTCTAAATATTCCTCTCTATTTGCATCATGTGCGAATGGATCCATGTGTATAAGAGTTCCAAAAGATGTGATCTTTGATATGGGTGGCCTTGAAAGCACGCCAGCCGATGTTTTTGTGCTTCCTTCTTATACTTGATCACTAAATGAAACTCTTGTAAAAACTTCATCCACATAGAAAGTTTTAGGGGCGAATTTTTGCCCTTGGGTGAACTTAAGGGGTTTTAAATTTTTATTGGGCGAATTTTTAATATCATAATATATTATTTCAAATTGCCCCAAATTTATTTTATAAAAAAATTAGGTCTAGAGGTTACCCCACCTTATTTTAAGGGAGAGGGTAAAAAAAGTAAATTTATATTTCAAATCGCCCAAAATTTATTTTATAAAAAAATTAGGTCTAGAGGTTAGGCTACCTTATTTTAAGGGGGAGGGTAAAAAAAAAAGTATCCCCTTAAATTAGGAGCTACAACCATCCATTCACCCCAATTTACAAGAATATGTATTTATGATACTTATTTCACCCTCTATATTTGGTGTAAAAAACATTTCTTTCTTTCATTCGCTCGTATTTCATGGTATTGGGATTAATTGGATAAAATGACCCTCATTTTTTGGAACAAATGGTAGTAAAAGAATTATTCACCTTTATTAAAAAATTTAAGTGTCTTATTTTGTTGAATATGTTTAGCCATAATCATATCTAATGCACGAGAGTTGTTTGCAAAGTTGTAGAATTTGAATTAAGAAGTAAAGAATTGAGCACACAATGGTACAAGGTTGTTCACAAAGTACTATAACTTGAAAAAAGAAGTCAGGAACCAACATACAATGGTACAAATAAGTACGTGTATTTGTTCTATATTGCAATTCCTCTTGCATGCTCTACCTTTTTTTTAATTAATTAATTAATTATTATTATTATTATTTTTCTAGTTTTCGGAACCATAATAATTTTTTCTAAGAAATGTATTGGGTTTTTGTAATAAAATATGTATCATTAAATATATGTATCCATTACAGAACCTGAGAACCTCATTCTCTTTTCCCTTCGATAATGAATTTTGGGTATATATAATTATAATTTTATGATATATACTTGTCATTTTCAAATATTATTTAGATAATAGTTTTTTGATTTTCCAATATCGTTAAAATAATTGATGTATGATTCTTTCTTTTTAACTTCGACTCTTCTTTAAGTTAAAATCTATGAAAATATTAAAAATCTTCATAAAATAAGTATCATTAACTATATGTGTCCATTACAGAACTTGAGAGGCTAGTTCTCTTTTCCCATCGATAATGAATTTTTGGTATATATAATTATAATTTTCTGATATATACTTGTCATTTTCAAATATTATTTAGATAATAAGTTTTTGATTTTCAATCTCGTTAAAAAATTACAATGCAAATTATATATATATATATATAGATATATATGTATGTTTGTATCTTAATTACAGATTTATTAGGTTTCCATAGAGATTAAATCTCTTATGTGCAAATTTTTTAGTCAATTTTTTCACTATAAATTTTGAAGACATTGATTCCATTTTATACATTGCAAAATATAATTTAAACAATGAAAATTTACACCATATATATATATATATATATATATATATATATATATATATATATATATATATATATATATATATATATATATATATATATATATATATATATATAATTTTCACTATAAATAAAAAATGTGGGCTATAACATAAAAAAAGAGAGTATACATGTTATATTGTTACTCTCAAACATAAATAAATATTTTAATGTCCATATAAAGTATCATAATCTTATACCAATTTCATAGAGAAATAAAGTAACTAAAAGTAATAAAAAAACTGTATATTTTTGAGTATAAGAAATTGTATAATTCTTATACTTTCTAAAAATATTTCAACTGTAATAATGTTTTATAATCTTCATGTCAAATAATTTATTTCAATCTCAACTTCATGCATATATATATGGAGAGAGTGTAAAGAATAAAATATACCTTAGGAGAAATTTGAACCATAAATTATTAAGAAGCCAATGAAGACAAATATTTATAAAATAATTAAAGGATTCTAAAAAATATTAAAATATGGATTTAAATATTAAATTATTATTTTTTAAATTCAAGGTTTTTTGGATTCATCAAAATTGTTTCAACAAGACATGCATTTTGCTGAAACAATGTGGAAACAATTTCATGTTTTGGAGAATCCTCTAGAATATGGTGCAATAACAATATTATGGAATATTTTAGATGCTAGCTAATACTTACAAGAAAATATATCATAATATTTCAAATTAGAATATTTGTGTCAAACTATGATTTTGTGACCAGTAGAGGATGAGAGGATATTTAGTGCACTCTCATTTTTGAAGTCAATTTTGAGGAAAAAACTTGATAAACATATGGATATATGTCTAAAATGATATGTAAAAAAGTATGACATTAACAATTTTCCATATAAACGAGCACTAGCACTTTGGTGATCATATTATGATAGAATGGGTGAAGACAATACAACAAACTTCTCTAATAAAATTGATATGGAACATGATATTTTGGAGGATCAAAATTACAATTCATGTGGAAAATATTGTGTTCAAAATAAATCAAATGAGGAACAAACTGAAAAGTGAAAAATTGATATACCACAATATTTTATCTATTCCAATATATATGAAGTCCCAAAGGACTCTTGTTTTTGTGTACATGTTCCATAAGTTGTGTCAGAAAATTTGAATGGAATAGTACAAATGAGGTGATTCATTTTATTTGGTTAAATTTGTTGTTCCTCTATTTTTGGTGTAGGTTCTAAATTATTTATCACATCAACATTAATAATACTATATGCCAATTTGACATTGCATTTGAGGTAAGAAAATGTTCTATACTTTCTATTATTTATTGTAACATTGACACCATATTTCCTCGCTACAATTTTTTTTAAGATTGATGTCTTGATAATTGCTATTGCTTTATCCATTTCTTGTATGTGATAGAAAATGAAGCAATACTTTTATGAGGTGAGGATCTATATTTTGACATAGGTAGTGTCCTTGTATTAAAGGATAAACAAGTACTTTAACAAGGCTTTTACTAAGAAAGAATGGCCTAGGGAAAATTTTAAGAAACCCCACAAATTTATATGTATAATAAATGGGTGAATCCCCATGGTATATAGAAAAATTTATAACATATTTTTTCATTAATATAATATACATATATATTTTTTGTCTAATCTCTCACTAAATTATAAAATTTTGTTAAATGTTGATGAATTTTTCATTAGGTTATAAAGTGTTGAGATTTTTTGGTTAATATTCTAAATAATTAGAAAACAATGTAAAATATTAGTGATTTACTACCAATGTATAGAAACATATGTAATAATAAGAAACATATGTAGTTAAAAACTATGATATACAATTTTCCATGTTTTGGAAAAGAAAAATCACAGGTAATATTTCTCGAGGTACTTGTTATACACTATTGCAAATATTTTTGCATGTTTTTATTATGTTTTACCACAAATGTCTTATCACATCCCAAGGGGAAACTAATTGGAAATGCACCCCAAAAAGCATGTGATGTTGAACCAAATAAATTCTTTTTCTCAAACTTGGTCTTTACGTCGCATCTAGATAACCCTGCCATATTCTATGTAATTCATATTCTATAGGCTTCGCATGAAAATAAGGTCTATGAATAGCTATATCAAAATCATGAATATTTACATAAAATTATTTTGTTTTCTTATACATCACTTTTCTAAAAGGTAGATAATTCTCTAATTCCTCAAGTTCAAGTAAACCAACAACTTTAAAATATGGTGTTTCACCATAATATTTAGGTTTTTCACCTACTTTTGGATCATAACTATTGTAGCCGTTGTTGTACTTTATTCTACATTTAACAACTCTAATAATATTTAATTGGTAAAAAATTATTTGAAATAATAGAAAATAAAAAATGAGAATAAATGGAAGACGAATATGCATTGAAACTTAATTTCTGACACGATGAAAAAAAAGGTAATAACACAAACTCATTAAAAATCTAAAATGGGCTAGTTAAAAAATCCAACGCAAATATAAAAATAGTCTATGCATGTTCATTACTTGGAAAAATATGTCACAAAACAATGATCATCAAGGGGTTTTTCACTTAAATAATAGTCCTACACTAAACAATCTATCGTTCTCAACTAATTACACGTGATGTTTTTTGTATTGGTATCAAAGTATAATTGCATTAGATGAATGTCCTTCTCATGATAATATGACTTCTAATGAACACATAAAAGCCTAGTCCATAGACTATTTTTTATTCACTTAACTAAGCAGAGCTCCTTTTCATCTATTAACAAACAATAAGCATTTTTAAAGAAAATATAAAATAAAGTAATAGATTCTAAAAGGTGAAGATTCTTTTGTGACACCACAATGTGAGGAAATAAAATAAAACATATCCTTCAATAATCAAATATATAAAGAGAATAATAATAATTATGGAAAACACATTGAATGCCTAAATAATAAGTGAAGTCATATATTAATCCTAATATCATTTCATTCTCAAATGAACATGGCAAAAAACAAAAAACAAAAAACATTTTTACTCAACGAAGGTCTTTAACTTTCAAACTGAACCCCTTAAATCAATAAAATAACATGAAACAAATCATGCATTAACAAAAGGATCAATTGAAATCAAATAAAACTAGAAGAATTTAAGAGATCATAAATTTTAACTAAAATAAACCCAAAATTTTCAAACTTGGAAAAATGATCCAAATGCAACAAACAAACGAACCATTAACAATGACCAAGATATTAGAGCTACAAAAAAAAAAAAAAAAAACTTATCTAATTGAAATAAACCCATTCTTGCTTAGTACAAGCCTTGTTAAAGTACTTATTTATCCTTTAATACAAGGACAATACCTATGTCAAAATATAGATCCTCACCTCATAAAATTATTGCTTCATTTTCTATTACATCCAAGAAAGGGATAAAGTAATTGTTAATTATCAAGACATCAATCTTAAAAAAAATTGCAGCAAGGAAATATGACTTCAATGTTACAATTAATAATAGAAAGTATAGAACATCTTCTTACCTCAAATGCAATGTAAAATTGGCATATAGTATTAGTAATGTTGTTGTGATAAATAATTTAGAACCTACACCAAAAATAGTGGAACAACAAATTTAACCAAATAAAAGGAATCACCTCATTTGTACTATTCCATTCAATTTTTCTTACACAACTTATGGGACATGTATACAAAAATAAGTGTCCTTTGGGACTTCATATATATTGGAATAGATAGAATATTGTGGTATATCAAATTTTCAATTCTCAATTTGGTCCTCATTTGATTAATTTTGAACACAATATTTTCCACATGAATTGTAATTTTGATTCTCCAAAATATCATGTTCCATATCAATTTTATTAGAGAAGTTTGTTGTATTGTCTTCGCCCCTTCTATCACAATATGATCGCCAAAGAGCTAGTGCTCTTTCATATGGAAAACTGTTAATGTCATATTTTTCTACATATAATTTTAGAGATATATCCATATGTTTATCAAGTTTTTTCCTCGAAATTGACTTAAAAAGTGAGAGTGCACTAAATATACTCTCGTTCTCTACTGATCACAAAATCATGGTTTGACACAAATATTCTAATTTGAAATACTATGATATATTTTCTTGTAAGTATTAGCTAGCATCTAAAATATTCTGGCATAATATTGTTATTGCACCATATTCTAGAGGATTCTCCAAAAATGAAATTGTTTCCACATTGTTTCAGCAAAGCGCATGTCTTGTTGAAATAATTTTGATGAATCCAAAAAAAATCGAACTTAAAAAATAATAATTTAATATTTTAATCCATATTTTAATATTTTTTTGAATCCTTTAGTTAGTTTATAAATATTTGTCTTCGTTGGCATCTTAATAATTTATGACTCAAATTTCTCCTAAGGTATATTTTATTCTCTACACTCTCTCCTTATACATATGCATGAAGTTGAGATTGAAATAAATTATTTGACATGCAGATTAAAAAACATTATTTCAGTCATGTACTATTTTTTTTAAAAGTTATTTAAGTCATGTACTAAAATATTTTTAGAAAGTATAAGAATTATATAGTTTCTTGTCCTCAAAAGTATACCATTGTTTTATTACTTTTAGTTACTTTATTTCTCTGTAAAATTGGTATAAGATTATGATAGTTTATATGGACATTGAAATATTTTATTTATGGTTGAGAGTAAGAATATAACATGTATACTTTTTTTTTTTAATGTTATAGCCCACATTTTTTTATTTACAGTGAAAATTTTAACTAAATATGTTGAACACAACAAATTTAATCCCTATGCAAACATAATATATCTATAATATAGTTAAATTTTCACTGTAAATAAAAAATGTGGGCTATAACATAAAAAAGCATACATATTATATTCTTACTCTCAACCATAAATAAAATATTTCAATGTCCATATCAATTATCATAATCTTATATCAATTTCATAGAGAAATAAAGTAACTAAAAGTAATAAAACAATGGTGTACTTTTGAGTACAAGAAATTGTATAATTCTTATACTTTCTAAAAATATTTCAGTACATGACTTAAATAACTAAAAGAAATTTAGTACATGATTGAAATAATGTTTTTTAATCTGCATGTCAAATAATTTATGGCTCAAATTTCTCCTAAGGTATATTTTATTCTCTACACTCTCTCCATATACATATTCATGAAGTTGAGATTCATATATATATATTAGGTGTAAATTTTTATTGTTTAAATTATATTTTTGAATGTATAAAATAGATTCAATGTCTTCAAAAATTTATAGTGAAAAAATTGACTAAAAAAATTGGACATAAGAGATTTAATGTCTATGGAAACCCAATAAATCTGTAATTAAGATTGATATATATATATATATATATATATATATATATATATATATATATATATATATATATATATATATATATATATATATATATATGCATGCACACACCACGTGTAATTTTTTAATGTCTTAAAAATGTTATCTCTCTCGTCTTCATGGTTACCATATATATGAATAGGATGTTAATAATCATTGATGTCTATGGGCAACCAATAAATAAAATTGTACTACATATATAGTGATGTGGATTGCATAGAGAATCTCTCAAAATATCTCCTCCATCTTCATCTTGCTAATGAAATTTATTTGAAGTAAATAGTTCCAAATTTATTATTCATTTTCTTAAATTCTCATTTTAATAAAGCCTCTTTATTTTCAATCTTGAAAATTTGGATGACAGTCCTTATTTCAATAATACATCAGTTTTGAATATACTTATTTATTTTTTAATAAAATGTATTCAGGAATCCATTCAATTGTGTTCCAGCTAAATTTTTCAAACAACCAACACCTTACTATTCCAAGAATAACAACAACTGCTTTATCAATTCCTAGTAGAAACGTAATGGATAAAATTTAAACACTTTTAGTGAAATTTGTTTTTTAATAGGGTGTCTTCCCGCAAAGGATCTTCTGATAGAGTTTTTAAAAATGCTAGCACCTTGGTATTCAAATAACAACAAATAATTTATCATTTATGTGTAGAAACATAATTTGCATAGAGTGTACATTAAAATAAAGGGTAAGTAAAAAAAATATACGACGGACTTTGGGTTGTGAACGTGAGGGATCATGTTTTTCTAATGAATTTTTTTAATTTTTTCATAGATTTTGACTTAGAGATGAGTCGAAGTTAAAAAGAAAGAATCAAACAACAAATATTTTAACGGGATTGAAAAATAAAAACTCATTATCTAAATAATATTTGAAAATGACAAGTATATGTCAGAAAATTATAATTATATATACCAAAAATTCATTATCGAGGGGAAAAGAGAACCAGGTTCTTAAGTTCTGTAATGGACACATATAATTAATGATACTTATTTTATGAAAATTTTTAATTTTTCATAGATTTTAACTTAACGATGATTCAATGTTAAAAATCAAGAATCAAACATCAATTATTTTAACGATATTGAAAAATAAAAAACCTATTATCTAAATAATATTTGAAAATGACAAGTATATATCAGAAAATTATAATTATATATACCCAAAATTCATTATCGAAGGGAAAAGAGAATGAGGTTGTTAGGTTATGTAATGGACACATATATTGAATGATACTTATTTTATTACGAAAACCCAATACATTTATAATGAAAAATTATTGTGGTTCCGAAAACTGAAAAAGAAGAAGAAGAAGGAAAAAGTTAGGGTATGCAAGAGGAATTACAACGTAGAACAAATACACAGACTTAATTGTACCACTGTATGTTGGTTCTTGACTTCTTAATTCAAATTATAGTACTTTGAGAACAACCCTGTACCATTGTGTGCTCAATTCTTTACTTCTTAATTCAAATTCTACAACTTTGAGAAAACTCTCGTGCATTAGATATGATTCTGACTAAACATATGCAACAAACTTGGAAGATGAAAATACACTATTCAATTATTTAAATAGACATGAAAATGAGACACTTAAATATTTAAATAAAGGTGAATAATTCTTTTACTACCATTTGTTCCAAAAAATGAGGGTCATTTTCTCCAAATTAATCCCAATACCATGAAATACGAGCGAATGAAAGAAAGAAACATTTTTTACACCAAATGTGGAGGGTGAAATAACTATCATAAATACATATTCTTGTAAATTGGGGTGAATGGAAGGTTGTAACTCCTAATTTCAAGGAATAATTTTTTTTACCCTCTCTCTTAAAATAAGGTGGGCTAATCTCTAGACCTAATTTTTTTATAAAATACATTTTGGGCGATATAAAATATAAATTTACTTTTTTTACCCTCTCCCTTAAAATAAGGTGGGCTAACATCTAGACCTAATTTTTTTATAAAATAAATTTGGGGCATTTTGAAATAATATACTATGATACAAAAAAATGCCCAATAAAAATTTAGAACACCTTAAGTTCGCCCAAGGGTGAAAATATTCACCCCTAAATTTTTTTATGAGGACGGGTTCATTTCACTTAGATGAGTTTTTTTTTTGGTAGCTCTAATATCTTGGTCACCACTAATGGTTTATTTTTTTGTTGCATTTGGATCATTTTTCCAAGTTTGAAAATTTTGGGTTTATTTTGGTTAAAAATTATGATCTCTTAAATTATTCTAGTTTTATTTGATTTTAATTGATCCTTTTGTTAAGCCATGATTTGTTTCATCTTATTTTATTGATTTAAGGGGTTCACTTAAATTTAAAGACCTTTGTTGAGTAAAAATGTATTTTGTTTGTTTTTTTGACATGTTCATTTGAGAATGATATGGTATTAGGATTAATATATGACTTCACTTATTATCTAGGCATTCAATGTGTTTTCCATAATTATTGTTATTTTATTTATATATTTGATTATTGAAGGATATGTTTTATTTTTATTTTATTTTATTTCCTCTCACGTTGTGGTGTCACAAAATAATCTTCACCTTTTAGAATCTACTATTTTATTTGAAAAAACTTATTGTTTGTTAAGAGATGAAAATGAGCTTTGATTAGTTAAGTGAAGAAAAAATGGTCTATGCACTAGGTTCATAGGTGTTCATTAGAAGTCATTTTATCATGAGAAGGAAATTAATCTAATGCAATTATGCTTTGATACCAATAGAAAAAACATCACGTGTAATTAGTTGAGAACGATAGATTGTTTAGTGTAGTACTATTCTTGAAGTGAAAAACCCCTTGATGATCATTGTTTTGTGACATATTTTTCCAAGTAATGAACATGCATAGACTATTTTTTATATTTGTGTTGGATATTTAAACTCACCCATTGTATATTTTTAATGAGTTTGTGTTATTAACTTTTTTTCCATCATGTAGGAAATTAAGTTTCAATGCATATTCATCTTCCATTCATTCTCATTTTTTATTTTCTGCGATTTCAAATAATTTTTTACCAAGTCAACATTATTAGAGTTGTTAACTGTAGAATAAAGTGAAACAAGGAATACAATAGTTATGATCCAAAATTTGGTGAAAAACCTAAATATTATGATGAAACACCATATTTTAAAGTTATTGGTTTATTTGAACTTGAGGAATTAGAGAAGTATCTAAATTTTAGAAAAGTGGTGTATAAGAAAAAAAAAGAATTTTATGTAAATATTCATGAAATTGATATAGATATTCATAGACCTTATTTTCATGTGAAGCCTATATAATATGAATTACATAGAATATGGCATGATTATCTAGATGCGTAAAGACCAAGTTTGAGAAAAATAATTTATTTGGTTCAATGTCACATGCTTTTGGGGGTTCCTTTCCAATTAGTTTCCTCTTGGGATGTGATAAGACATTTGTGGTAAAACATAATAAAAACATGCAAAAATATTTTCAATAGTATATAACAAGAACCTAGAGAAACATTACCCGTGATTTTTCTTTTCCAAGACATGGAAAATTGTATATCATAGTTTTTAACTAAGTATGTTTCTTATTTTTTTCGAAAGTAAGTATGTTTCTTATTATTATGACATATTTTTCTATACATTGGTAGAAAATCACTAATATTTTACATTGTTTTCTAATTTTTTAGAATATTAACAAAAAATTTTCAATACTTTATAACCTTGTGAAAAATTCGCCAATATTTAACAAAACTTTATAATTTAGTGAAATATTCGCCAAAAAATTATATATGTATATTATATTAATGAAAAAATATCCTATACATTTTTCTATATACCATGGGGATTTTCCCATTTATTATACATATAAATTTGGGGGGTTTCTTAAAATTTTCTCGGATCAGGCTTACTTTATAACCATCAACCCAGGGACCTAGGTGCGTATCAATGGTCAGAGCTTTATGACCCACACCATCCTTCCATAATTTTGGACCTAGATATCAACACAAATTTCTGACCATATGTTCTCCCAGGAAATTGGTCACTCACAAAGCCTCAACACCCCTTGATCCAACAGATCATGGTTGACCAATATCCCCCAATCAAACTGATTGGTAACCAACATGCTATCAAATCCTTGGAGAGATTTTCATGTACAAACATAACCCCAATCAATAATATACTTTAACATGTACATAAAAAAATACAAACCTCTTGGGTCTTTCAGACAACTTGATGTTGCTTCTCAACTTCTCATAGTAGGACTATCAATTGAATCTTTGACAATATATTCCTTCATCATATACTTTCTTTCCTACTTTTCATGCAACAACATATCTTCGAACTTCATTGTTCAATTAAAACCAAGCTACACCCTCCCTCTTAACCAAGGAGCATTTTTTATCCATACTCCCTCTTAATATTAGGGAGATGTCTTCTATTCAGGCTTCCTCAGGGAGATCAAATTCTTCTTTTCTTCATCGGAGTATCTTTCATGGCTTCCAACCATTTCATCAGAGTTATCATTATCCTCATCATACTTATCACATCAACAAGCATCTTCACCATATTGAAGGTTGTGTACCTGCACAACTTAGATAGAAAGTACAACCAAATCTATAGAAGCATGAAGTTAGTCATATCATAATCACATAAAAATTTCAACTTTTACACATATCAGATACCCAAACTTAATTACAAACAGGAGACATATTCTCTTAAACGTTTTGGTAGGGGCTTTGTCATAAACCCTAGACTACTCCATAACAAATTTCATTCTATCTAGGGTTTCAATGTTTATTTCAAAGGTGTAACACACCCTACTACAAAATATAGAAAACTCTAGAAACAAAAATATAGATATACAATATATTTAACAACTTTCAAAATTAAAGGTGACAAAATATTAGTTCTGTCATATAGATATCCCTAAAGATAAGTCAAAAGAAAAATAAAAATATTTATTAAATTTCAGAAGTCATATATATTAGACTTCCCACTAGGATTTTATACAAATCCTATATCTCATACAAGCGAATAAATCAAAGTCAATCACAAATTAGTCATTAATATGACCAACTTCCACTAGAGTTAGTTACAAACCCTATATTTTCAATCAACCATCAAATCCAATCAAAACTCGAATTTACACAAATATCAAATCATCATATTGTCATCATTCATCATATATTTTCACTTTTACTAAGCTTTAACTTCAAAACCCTATAATTTCATTCTCACAACCACAACAATCATTATATAAATAGATCTCAAATTGTTATATCAGACATACTAGAGAATTTAACTATTGCTATGGTTTAGCTACAAAACCCTAGATTTCGAAATATCAACATTCTAGAATCTTAGACAAGGATAAATCTTTAAGACTTATGACCATTAATAGCTAGGTCAACACATGTATCTAGGAATTGATTATATAAAAAAATCATATCATATGTCTAACAACATTAATACATTAGACATACATTAACGTAGACCAAGCTAGGATTTCAACCAAAATGGACATATCTCCATATTAAGAAAAGGCATTTCATGTCATAGCATAACCCAACTTCACAACATATTAGTAACAAATTTTATTATACTAGGGTTTGATCAAACATACCAAAGAAAACATTTCTAAGATATTATATGGGTCTTGCCTACACATTCCACCAAACCCTAATGAGTTAGAGTTTCAATATAGGAACATATAAAACCCAAAAATTATCAATACTTCAAAGGTTCGGGACTTTAGACCTTATCATTCAAACCTAACAAGTTAGGTTTTCTTGATCATACCAAAATCCCAAACACGACTTCAACAATAAAACTTTAGATAACATTTCACAATATCCTTTAGTAGTTTAGGATTTCATACATTTACATTAGCATACCCTTCATTTAGGGTTTTCCAGAACCTATCTAGGGTTCAACGAAATAAGATATGAGTGGGGTGGGTAGATCTATCAAGTGATGAATCACCCAAAATAATAATCAATATGATTCACTATAGCTAAGCACAACAATGCAAGTAATAGATTTTCAAATGAATGAACATTTATCATAAAGAAGTTAATGTATTAAAGCATACCCTTTTTTCTTTGACAAACCTTGTCTTGAGACGTCCTCCTTCATACTTATTGAGTATATATCACATGTTTTCCTAATAAAGACAATCGAGAGAGAAAGGTGATTAGTATTAATATATTAAAAACGTAAATATGAAACTAGTACCATAAAGTAAATGAGATACTTATCTTTTGTAGTTGTCGAGGGCTCCTCTAAAGCTTGAGGGATACCTATAAACTTATAAAAACAATAAAATGTCTTTTCACAAAAATGTTAAATACCTATAAATTATAAAATATAAAAAATATAAAAGTAAGATATCTAAGGCTATAAGAAAAGGACTTAGTAGTGTAAGTCCATAATGTCAAATTCTTTGGGCTTGACTTTATTTGGGTCTCCTTCTTCTGCAATGCTGGCTTGATCTCTTTCTCTCTTCTTGTTTTTCGGATTGTCAGGACAATCACTCCTATAGTGACCCTTCTTATGGCATTGATAACAATCTATCTTGGACATGTCAACTTTATTACTTGGTCCTTTTGATTTCTTTCCTTTATGTTGAGCAATGTAGGAATTTAATACTCCTTCAGAATTGGCAGCTAATGAAATCCTTAATTCTTCCTCTCTGCAAGTAGTCCATAGTTCTTCAAAGGTGGGAGCTTCCTTCCAATTGTTAAGTCCTACAACAAATGCACCCCAAGTAGGTGGAAATCCTAATAGGGCAGTGATCACGAGTTATTTATCTGGAACAATTTCATTAATGGCCAAATTCTCATCCCTGATTCTTGCTATATTCACAAAGAAGGAGGCCATTGTGTCTTCTTTATTCATGTTTTTAGTCCTTAGACCAATTTTAAAAGTAGCTACTTGACCAATGTTCTTAATAGTGAATAGATTCGACAAGGATTCATACATTTCCTAAGCATGGTTGACATTGGATATGCCAATGGGACAAGGTTATCCTTTATTCCTTCTACCATTAGAGTCAGGGCTACCAATTATAGTTCCCTGTATTTCACTTTGTCACCATCAATGGAATCCTTTGTAGGATTCTTTACTTTTCCTTTGACAAAGTCACGTACCTGATTCTTTTCAAGGATGAGGTCAATTCTCTTATTCTAGGACCTGTAGTTTGAGGCTCCTTAAAGATTTTTTTCTCCCTTGATTTTGTTAGACATCTTCCTCGGATTTAGTAGGTTCCTACCCTGATATGATCTTTTAAATGATTCCTTGATTAAGTGTTGAATAATGCCTTTTTCTTCCTTCTTTCACCAAAGCTATGAAACAATGTTAGAAAATAATAAAGGCATAAATATTTTATTATTATTGATAAATAATTGTGATGTTTCTTATTATTAGATTATTTATATCTTCTTTATTTTAATTCATCAAGCAATTACCAAAGAACCATCACATAAAACGATAAACACCAGATGTAGGAACTATGCCACAGAAAAACCCCCTTTGAGGGGAAAACCAAGTCAAGATAATTCTTCCTTTCAGTAGTATACTTTGAGATCCTTCACCCTAGACATATACTAGAATTTCCCTCCACACCAAGTCAACCTCTTAGATCTTTGACCCTTTTCCAGCAACTTCAACTAGGAAAAAACTTCCAACGGCGGATGACTTCCAGCATCAGCAAAACTTGGAAGAATTCAATATCCCAATCTAGGGTACGAAAGAGAGAGAAAGAGGCACCAAAATTGAAATTTTCTCCTTCTCCTTATAATTCCACAAACTCGCACTTATTTCGACTTCCCGACAACAAAATTTGAACTTTTCCTAGCTACAAGAGATATTGAACTTGTTGTGAGAGCATGTGATCCAAATGAATTCTAATTTCTTGTATTGATAGGCTCCATATGAGTTTAAATATGTATCTCTTAGGCCGACATGATACCCTTTAGGCCAACTTAGTGTGAAGGTCACATAATTCATATTTTAATCAATATTAAACCTTTTTACATGATTCAAAAACCCAAGAAGGGTCTCTGTAAATGTATAATAACTATATTAACTCAGAACAAATCCTAGAAGTACTCTGTAATGTTCCCACTTAGCCTTAGCTAAGAGGAACATTCAATTTTGATTTAATTCCTGTTTCATGAATAAAGGAATAAAGGAAGACATGCAAAACTCCTAAAAAGTCTGAATAAATCAGTGCCCATGTGAACAAAGACAAATCAGGGCCATGTAAATAATCACTTGCAGGTGTGAAAGAGGTTTGAGCTAAAGACTGGGTCAACCTTGACTAAATCAACAACGTTGTCTAGGTTCATTGCATCTCCAAAAGGGACAACACAGTTCTAGAAGGAAGCCTCTCATGTGAAAAGGGCTAACTCATCAAGATGGTTTAGGGTTTGCAAAATATTTCTCATCTTATAAAAGGAGAAGATAAGGTTGTTGATTGATCATATTTCTGAGTATTTGTTTGCTTAGACAAATACCATTCTCTGCTGTTTAGTGGAGGATTGTATCTGGAATTCCTATGCAGGGATTTCACCTCTTCCTTTGAGGATTCAAGGAGGAAAGTTTGCTGAATTGAACCACTATCAAGCTTGAGGCCAATCTCCATCTTACATTACAACACTGCTCATCTTAAGGGTTGAGGTGTCTTGTAAGCTGCAACAAGTGGGAGTCTAGATCTGCAGATATCTAGTGTATTTTTGGGAGCCTCTTCTCATGGAAGGTGTTCTTTAACCTCCTGAAAGAGTGTCTCTACTTCTTTTACTTCAGATCTGAAATTTTACAGTATTTTTCTGTGTCATTTGAGCTACATCACTGTTCCCATGAGTAGACTACGTTATTTCTGTATGAGGGTTTTCATGGTGTCTTGCTCATAGT
The DNA here is from genome assembly GCA_034641835.2 of Pinus albicaulis. Lineage (NCBI taxonomy): Eukaryota > Viridiplantae > Streptophyta > Pinopsida > Pinales > Pinaceae > Pinus > Pinus albicaulis. Next base: position 821,097,632 of record CM076575.1, read on the forward strand.
TTAGATCAGAGATCTCTAGTGCTGGGCTTTGCCTTCCACTTGGTGATCCATGGATTAGCTTGCTGATCTATGTTATATTCAGATATGATCCATTGTAATGAAATGTTATATTCAGAAATTTGCTGCATCAGTTTCCAGATCTGCAACTTGTTTCTTAGATCTACTCTTATTCATGCATGCTTTTGTCAAAATTCCAAGTGGATCTTGAAGGGGAAACTATATAGTTTCCAGATCTGATATAGATCTAATGATTTATCCACAAATCTGTCCTAGATCTGAGTTGTAACTTCCAGCTACTGAAGCTCCTTAAAAATAACGCTGTTGAAGAATTTCTGCAAATATACATGTGTTCCTGCTCTCTTTTCTGAAGATTTATTGATGTATCGACTCATGCATTCTACTGTATAATGAAAGGGCTTTATCATAATTCTGATTTTCTGTAGTATGATTGAAATATAAGTCTCCTTGCTGATCTCCTCTGAACATCTGCTAAAACTACGCAATTCCTGAAGCAATGCTTGCAATTGGCTGCAGCCTTCCTCTTTGGGTGCTTTTTAGCTAGTCAAGTTTTTGGGAGATCTGTTTAATGAGTATAAAATGATTTTTTTTTTTTTATGAAAATCCATATAAGTCTCATACAGAATAAATGAGGGAAAACAAGTCCTTATCTGCATTATTCTTACACATTTTTACTTATACAACGTTTCTCTTGAGCACCTTGTTGACTTTCCTGAAAAAGGATCATTACAGTCGCATCAGAGCTCCACTCTTGGCAGAACCTGTGCTTGAATTGGAGCACCAATCATGATGCATTCTGAAGAAGAGGATCCTCCCACTGAGAGGGAGAGGAGGTACCAAATTAGAAGTCATAAAAAGTATGACTCCACCACTGATGGCCCTGATAAGGGTCAAGACAAGGGGAAAGCCCCTGAATCTGTGAATGATAAGGATAAGGAAGCAGAGGAGTTTGAAAAAACTCTCTTGGATATTATGAAAGATCTTTCCAAGGAGATAAAAGAGATGAGGGGGGATAGAATGATGGAGTCCCTTGGGAGATTCCATCAAGGAGAAAGTTCTGAAATGTATCATTATGGAACTGGTCAACCTGTGAGCTTGCCACAAGCCCCACATGCCTCCCAACACTCTACTATGCCTACCTTCTTGGCTATAGAGAATGAAGGACTGCAAGAACCAACCTTCCTGGAAGGTTACTTTGTGGAATATGACTCAAAAAGTCAGAGGTTCAAGGATAACTTGAGCTTTCAAGACTTTTGCCATCTCAAGGACTGGAGGAGGCCATGGCAGCAGTACAGAGATGGAGGTTTCCTTCCTGGGAGACACCACACTATGGGCAGGTTATTTTTGCCCAAGTTCGATGGATCATCCTCTTGTTATGCCAAAGCATGGGTGGAAAAGTTGGACATCTATTTCCAGTTGAATAAAGTCCCTGAAGTAGAATCCATCAAGATTGCTGCATTGCATTTTGAGGGTGAAGCCCACGAATGGTGGTTTCACGGACTATCTACATTGGGACCCATCAATGTGTTTACATATGCTAAGTTTACTAGAAGACTAGTGGAGAGATTTTATCGGAAAGATATCGAGGCACCTTTTATAAGCCTAGCAAAGCTGAAGCAGACAGGAGATGCAGAGGCCTATATCTCTGAATTCCTGAGATTGTCAGTAATGGTCCCTGATCTATCTGTAGCAAGGAGAGTATACATGTTCATTGATGGCCTAGAGGAACCTTTGCATGCGTTGGTTAATTATACCAAGCCCATCACTTTGCATGATGCCATTGAGAGAGCTAGAGATCTCCAAGATGCCTTGGCAAGAGCAAATGCAACTTTCCAAAGCAAAGCCCCTCACTCTTCTATGGGGAAATAAGGGAAAGCTGCTCAACTCAAAGAGAGCTCACTGAAGAAACCTCTTAACCTTGATCTCCAAAGGGAGTTGAGGAAAAAGAGGTTGTGTTTCACTTGCCAAGAGCCATGGGTACCAGGACATAGATGTGGTGCTAGAAGGGCACACTATATTGAAGTCTTCTCAGATTTTGAGGAGGAAGATGGGAATGATGGACCTAGGAGGGTCACAGTGCTGGTGATGATGAGGAGGAAGATCAAACACCATCCAGAGGTGAAGAGGGAGCCTTTGCTTCAACAAGTGGGACCCTTGCCTCTTTGAGAGGAGTGCCTAAGTACTTGACCCTGAGAGTACAAGGCTCAGTCATGAACCAGAGAGTGTCTATTCTGATTGACAGTGGGGCTACCCACAACTTTATTGATGATCACCTTGTGCAGAGGAGAGGAATCCTCACTGACACTTTTGATGGGTTTTTTGTTTTGGTCCCAGGAGATAGAACCATGCAATGCAGGAGATATGTTCCATCACTTTCTATCACTATGGGATCCTACACCTTGGTGGACCATTTATTTGTAGTTGACATACCAGACACCAATATCATCTTGGGTGTCCAGTGGTTGATTACCTTGGGGAAGGTTACCACTGATTGGAAGGCCTTGCAAATGGAGTGGGTGGACTTGAAGAGTGGGAAACCACAAATAATTCAAGGCATGCACACTTATCCTGCACCTGATGTTTCCACACAAACAATAGAGATGGATTTGCGCAGTGGAAGCAAGGATCTCATAGTTCCTTCTCTCATGTTTATGAGAATGTTGCAAGGGACATTCCTACCTCATGGCAAGCCACTTGGAATGCCATTAGATTCTGATCATGTGGGGGAAGCCTCACAAAGTGCTGCTCCAAGCATAGACCAAGCAAGGAGTGGAGCAATGGAAGAGAAAGCCACAATGCTGTGGGAGGAAGGGCAGGGGAGGAACAACCTCCCAACAAACAAATTTGGCATGCATAATATCAAAGAAGCAATCAGCAACAAGGAAAGCACCACCATAAATGTATCAGCAACGCTGTCATTGTTGAGTTGTGTGGATCCATATTAGAGATCTCAACTCCTTGTGGAGTACTCCAAAGATCTTCACACCGGGACGATATTAGATGGCATGAAGCAAGGGGGAGGCTATGTGGTCCATGAAGGGGTCATCTATCATCTTGGTAAAGTATTATTGTCTCAAGCCTCCAAGCTTAAGCAAGAGATACTATAGAGAGCACATAAAGAGCTCCTTTCCAGCTATATGCAGTCAGCAAAGATCTACACCCTAATCATGAGGAGTTTTGATTGGGAGGGTATGAAGGAGGAACTACATCAACACTATGATTGGGAGGAACTACATCAACACTTAAAAGAGTGCAATAGTTATGAGGAGATGGAGCAACCAAAGAACTCTATGCAAGATTCATTTCAGCCATCTCTTCCTTCTCTTAAAAGAGGAGAAATTCCCATGCCCAACTCCATGTGTGTGGGAGACTTGAATGGTAAAGAATCTGATCTTATGGAGCATGTTTATTTTTATGATTTGACATATTCTCTTACCATATGTATGTAGGTCATGGCTCCTACAAGGAGTGATATTACATGCAGATCTCATGGCATCGATGAGGCCAATAAAAATTCTAAATCTGGCCACTCTCTTGAGATGCAAAGGGAGATTATGGGTGCTTCCTAAAGGCACCTAACTTGGGTATCACTTTCAGCCATGTCAAAGTGACCCAAGCAGCCAATATGTGGTGGGATTACCACTTACCACACCCAAGACAAGGAGTGAAATGCGTTGGTATCTTATGTGGGATTTTGAACCACCTCCTCAAGTGCAAATTTCAGTTTTCATATATGTGATTTTGTTTCCATACATAGATGATATATTGGTATTTTTTATGGGTTTGTATGGGAAAAGGGTGGGTAGTGTATATGTACCCCATGAGATGTAACTTCATCTTGTATTTCATGATACATCTTTTATATGTGACATTTCTTCACCCATGTTTCTTTCTGTTGAGTTTTACACTCCGGAAGGGATGGACTATGCCCCTATCATGTTAGCCTTGGAGGAGAAATTTTTGATGTATTGGCTTAATGAGCACTTGGCCCATGATGAAAGCTTGATCCTTGATGGTTCCATCAATGGAGGAGGAGAATAACTACAACTCTTACCCTATTAGTTTCTTGAGGACAAGCAACATTTTTGAGGGGAGGACTGTAATGTTCCCACTTAGCCTTAGCTAAGAGGAACATTCAATTTTGATTTAATTTATGTTTCATGAATAAATGAATAAAGGAGGACATGTAAAAATCCTAAAAATTCTGAATAAATCAATGTCCATGTGAACAAAGACAAATTAGGGCCATGTAAATAATCACTTGCAGGTGTGAAAGAGGTTTGAGCTAAAGACTGGGTCAACCTTGACCAAATCAACAACGCTGTCTAGGTTCATTGCATCTCCAAAAGGGATAATGCAGTTCTAGAAGGAAGCCTATCATGTGAAAAGGGATAAATCATCAAGATGGTTTAGGGTTTTCAAAATCTTTCTCATCTTATCAAAGGAGAAGGAGGGCAGCAGGAGAAGGTTGTTGATTGATCATATTTCTGAGTATTTATCTTCTTAGACAAATACCATTCTCTACTGTTTAGTGGAGGATTGTATCTGGAATTCCTATGCAGGGATTTCACCTCTTCCTTTGAGGATTCAAGGAGGAAATTTTTCTGAATTGAACCACTATTAGGCTTGAGGCCAAGCTCCATATTACATTACAGCACTACTCATCTTGAGGGTTGAGCTGTCTTGTGAGCTGCAGCAAGTGGGACTCTAGATCTGCAGAGATCTAGTGTATTTTTGGGAGCCTCTTCTCATGGAAGGTGTTATTTAACCTCTTGAAAGAGTGTCTTTGCTTCTTGTACTTCAGATCTGCAATTTTATTTGTGTCATTTGAGCTACAACGTTGTTCCCATGAGTAGACTGCGTTATTTCTGTATGAGGGTTTTCATGGTGTCTTGCTCATAGTTTAGATCAGAGATCTCTAGTGCTGGGCTTTGCCTTCCACTTGGTGATCCATGGATTATCTTTCTGATCTATGTTCTGTTTAGATATGATCCATTGTAATGAAATTTTAGATTCATAAATTTACTGCAACAGTTTCCATATCTACAACTTGTTTCTCAGATCTACTCTCATTCATGCATGCTTTTGTCAAAATTCCAAGTGGATCTTGAAGGGGAAACTATATAGTTTCCAGATCTGATATAGATCTGATGATTTATCCACAGATCTGTCCTAGATCTGAGTTGTAACTTCCAGCTGCTGAAGCTCCTTAAAAATAACATTGTTGAAGCATTTTTGCAAATATACATGTGTTCCTGCTCTCTTTTCTGAAGATTTATTGCTGTATTGACTCATGCATTCTACTGTATAATGAAAGGGCTTGATCATAATGATTATTTTCTGCTGTATGAATGAAATATAAGTCTCATTTCTGATCTCATCTAAATATCTGCTAAACTGCACAATTCTTGAAGCAGCGCTTGCATTTGGCTGTAGCCTTCCTCTTTGGGTGCTTTTTAGCTAGTCAAGTTTTTGGGAGATCTATTTAATGAGTCTAAACTGATTTTTTTTTTATGAAACTCCATATATAAGTCTCATACAACATAAATGAGGGGAAACAAGTACTGATATGCGTTATTCTTGCACATTTTTACTTATACAACATTTCTCTTGAGCACCTTGTTGAATTTCATGAAAAAAGGATCATTACATACTCAATGGGTACTTTTAATTAAAACATGGTGACCCAAGCATGAAAACCATCCTTTAATAAGTCATAATAATAATAATAATTCTTTTATTTATTCTTTTTTCAAGTACATTACAAGAAGAGTCAAGTACATTAAATGAAGATCAAACCTAGTTACATTTTCCAATAGGTAGGGTAGATCACTGAAATATTTTTACCTTCTAGTAATTTGATGGAAAACATCCCATTTTCAATATTTAGTCAACATGGGAGAAATATATTCAATCCCTTTGGTATTCTTACTAGCTACATACCTTTCACTAACTTTTATAATCCTCTCTAGGGTATTTCCTCTTCTTATGGAATGCTAGTAGGGGGAAGCCAATATTAATGCTTTGGGAGTCATGTCAATGGAAAATTCCCTTCCTCCAGTTTAAGGATTTAAATATTTAATTTAAACCCAGACCCTTATACAAACAATTCTTGGAAATCTTGTTCCAAAAAAAAACCCAAGTTATTATTTTCCTATTTTTGATCCATTAGGAGTCCTCCTCTTTGGACGTGGAACCCCATTACCTAGTTGCATTTACATTTTCTAGTAAATTTGAATTTTCCAAACCTTTCTAAGTAAATGAATGATCTATTTTTTTGTGATTAGAATTGGCACATGGTCCCAACGAAACTTCCCACAAATATTCTAAAGTTTGAAGGAAGATCTGGTGAAGACCTAGTAGATCATATCACCACATTTAATATTTTGTGTTTATTGAAATTTTTGATTGATTATTCGAATAGATTGAGAATTTTTCAATGCACCCTAATTAGGGATGCAGAAAAGTGGTGCATTTATTTAAAGTGAGGTTCATTTTCGAATTTCAATGATTTGGCCACAATATTTTTGGACCATTTCCAATTGTATGTGAGATATGATGTTGGGATTTAACTCCTAGCTAATTTCAAATAGGAAAATGACACCCATATCTCTGACTACATTAAAGAATGGCAGAGGAGGAAGTGAAGGATCAAAGTGGAAATTCCTAATCAATTTATGTTGGAATGGTTCCTTAAATATCTATAGCCTCCAATTTTGAACGACGTATCTCTCTTAGGAGTATATATATAAGGGAAAGCTATATTTAGATCTTATTATATTAATTTTATTTATTCATAATTATGAGTTTTGTATGATATATTTCCCAATGCACTAAGATATAAAATTTATTTGGCCAAGTCGAAGCTAGGACCCCAGATTGATAGTGTGGTTGAATCTATTGATTCAACTACTATGAGTTTGCTCGTAATCCAATTGTAGAAGATATACTTACATCATTCAAACTCAATCAATGATCCATCCCCCTTCGCAAGATTCTGTAGTAAAAGAATTCCAGTATTTTTCTCCCAAAAGAAACTCACAACTTGGAGGGAAGAAGAAGAATAGGGGTCATAAAAAGAATGCATTTGGAAAATATATGACAACTAAGGCTCGTGATAATACTAGCAGGGGTAAGAAAGGGTAAAGGAATAAAGTGAATTTCCCTTGCAAGATCTAAAAGGGTGATCATCTAAGTCATCTTTTCCCCATAATATAATATGCTCAACACTAGTTGGCACAATAGGCATTCTCTAGTCAGTATGATATGTTAAACACTCATTTCCCTCAATGTTAACAATTTTTTGTTGGAACTACTTCTAACTTTATTCCTTTTAAAGTGGGAAACTAGAATGATTCAAATGTGGGGGATATTCTTTTGAACATTTATATGTTTAGTGCTTAGGTGGATATCTTAACTTGGGCTCATGATTATGGATATCCTAAGTCTTCTAAAGGGAAACTAGTTCTCAGTACATAGGAGCCTCTCCATATTGAATAACCCATGGTTGAGTATTTACCTCGAATGTTAATATATAACTATTGTGGGTTTTTGACTGGGTAGTCCTTCACAAAAGATATGACGATATTATACTTGAAATCCAAAATCTATGCTATGAGTTTAATTTATCCTTAGATTTATATAATTTTTAATTATTGTGTTATGCTTATTCATGCAATAGATAAAATATTTAGTAAATAGAAAATAGTTGAATAAAAACCACAAAGCACAATCAACACAAGATATAACCTAGGAAACCCTTTCAGGAGAAAATTGTCTGAAAGGAGAGGTTTCTCTACTCTCTTTCTCTTAATGGAAAATGTAAGCAGGTACAAATAAGTGATGCATGTGGCCCGTGGGCTACAGTAATTCCAAAATACTCTCTTTTTCATCTCTCCTTATCCACTCTTGGCTAATTTTCTCATCTATGGAGAAAATTGCACCCGAATATAATGGGACCCATTTTCCTCCTTGTTAGGCCTTATAATACTAGGGTATCCCCTTATTTTTATTGTTATTATAGCCCCTTATTGTTATTTTTGTACCCATGTAGTCCCCATATTGCTATTATTGTGCCCCATAGAAGTCCACTATTTTTATTGTTGTGCCCTTACATTGTTATTGTTATGTCGGCTAGGATTATATGGTGACCCATTGGACTCCTATATATAGAAAGGAGGTTGTTTCATTTGTATCATCCAAGAATTGTTCATTTATGTAATGTAAATGAGGTTTTCCCCTCGAAGAGGATTATTTCTAAGTCATTGATCTATTTTTTCTTCTATTTTGTGAGTTGGTTTCATAACATTTGGTATAAGAGTTTTGGATTCTAGGGTTTTGCTGTTGCAAATAGACCATCTTGGAATTTGCGCTATAATTTGTTTTTTCTGCAAAGGTCCAGAAGCTAAAAAAAAACCCATTTGAGCCAAAATCCCGTGGAACAGTAGGTAAAAATGTCAGATATTGGTTCACAATATCTTCAGAGATATGATCTGTGGAAGTTAGTGTTTTTGCAGGCTCCGAAATTTCACCTCAAACAGGTGACCGAGGGAAAATCATCATAACTTTCATTTCAGGCATCAGATTGGAATTCTGTAAAAAGCATATGAAATTGCACGAAATTAGTTTCATTTGTATTGATTTCATAGGTGAAGGTCGAAACAGTGACATGTGTAACGTCATACAAGTTTTCTCTACTGAACCAACCCATAATTAGGTCATTGTGGGAGATTAGACATAACTTTAACTTGAAGAATCCAAATTAGGTATAACCCATGGTATTTGGAAGAAGAAATAGAGGGTGATGATAGTACCTAATTTAAGATCTTTCAGATCCTAAATTAAAAATATACATCAATTTCAATATCAAGCTCCTCAAAAGTAAGAAAAAGGCGTGTATTTAAAAAAATTTTCATAAGTCTTGTTTGAAAAATCAGTTTGAAGAGATTCCAAGGGCATACCGAAGCATGGATATCAGTATTGGGTTCTAAAATGCCCCAAAAAAAAATTTCCACACTCATTAAGCCCTCATAAGGCTCTACTATGACTCATGAAGAGGAAGAAGTGCAACATGATATATCAAAATTATGAGACCAAGTGCAACAAATTTCTCTCTCGCAAAGAGTAACAAAAATTCAAATGGAAGCTAAGATGGATGGTTTGAATAAAGACATGAAAGACATGGAATCTAAGATGGATGGTTTAAAGAATGACATGGAAGCTAATATTAGTGGTATAGAAGAAAATCTAAAATCAGACATGGAAGGTTTGAAGGAAGATTTGACAAAATTTCTTCAAGAAATGATTCCTAATGACAAAAAGGTAGTAGAGGAAACTCATGATGAGAAAAAAATAAACGTTAATCATGATTTCATAAAATCTAACGTTGGATTGAAGACCCACCATATTCCAAAGATCGATATGAGGAGGTTTTATGACAATTATCTCGTAACATGGATACTATATATCGAGCAATATTTTGATCTCCATAATGTGCAAAACACACAAAAGGTATGTATTGCAACTTTATATTTAGAAAAAAAAAACATTTTTATGGTATTGATGGCTTTTCTCTTGTAAAAAAATTGTCACTTGGTCAATTTTTACGGAGGAAATGATAACACATTATGAGGATACAAAGAGAAACCCCTTCTTTAGCCAATTGATAAATCTCAAACAAAAGGGTTCAATGGTGGAGCACATTGAGGACTTCCAAAGATTGAATATAAGGGTAAAGGATATTCTGAAGGAGCACAAGATTGATTTCTTGATAGGGAATTTAAAGGATACAATCCAACATGAGGTTCGCCTTTTGGAACCTGATTCATTGGAGAAGGAATTTAGGTTGGCAAGCATAATTGAAAGAAAATTTATGGCGACAATGCCTACCACTCACATCTATTTAGATGGAAGTGTTGCTACTTCTAGACTTCCACAACCTACAAGTTTGACACCACAAAAATTGGAAGAAAAAAGACCAAAAGGGCTTTGCTATAGTTGTGATAGAAAATACACTAAAGTTCATAAGTGTGCTAAGAATAAATTATTTTACATAGATTGTAAAGAGGAGGAAAAAAATGAGCAAGAAAATTCAAAAGAAGAGGATATACACTAGGAACCAACCCTAAAGGAAGAAGAAATGAATCTGACCGTATCCTGTAATTCATTGGTAGGAATTACCACTCCTCAAACTCTCAAGATAGAAGGACATATCAAGAAGAAAAATGTAATAATGTTTATTAGTTTGGGTATTACCCATAATATTATTCATTGTAAGGTAGCCAAGGAATTGAATTGCTTCCTATACCCAACACTAGATTGTTAAGTTATGGTTACAAATGGAGGAACTATAAATTTCTCTGGAAAGTGCCATAATATTAAGTTGAATATGGGGGAATATGTATTGAATAGTCCAATTCTCTCCATTCCAATGGGTGGTGCTGATGTTGTACTAGGAGTACAATGGTTACAATGTTTGGGGACGATAAATTTTAATTTTCAAGAAATTTTCTTGAATTTTTTTTCGGAAGGAAAGGAAGTTGAATTATGGGGCATCACAGGGAAGCCGGGAAAGTTAATCAGATCTAATGTCATGAAAAAGCTTCTGAAGAAATAACAACGAGGCATAATTTCACAATTATAATCACTATAGGTTCAAATATCAAAATCATATATTTCTCCAGATCTCCAAAAAGTATTGGACAATCATTCCAAGGTGTTTGAGACTCCAAAGGGACTCACACCTATTCATGATCATGATCATGATATTCAGTTGATTCCAGGAAGTGTTCCTCCAAACATCGAACCTTAGAAGTATCCTTATTCTCAAAAGAGTGAGATTGAACATATGGTTGTAGAAATGCTAGAGGCTGGTATAATTCAATCTATGTCAAAGTTCTTTCTATGCTCCAGTAGTATTAGTGCACAAGAAGGATGGATCATGGCGTATGTGTCCAGATTATAGGGAGATAAATAAGCTCACTATTAAAAATAAATTTCCAATCCCCATCATTGATGAATTATTGGATGAATTACATGGAGAGATTTACTTCACCAAGTTGGATCTTCATTCTGGATATCATCAAATTAGAATGAATACTGAAGACATTTTGAAAACAACATTTAGAACTCAGGAGGATCATTATGAATTTTTGGTCATGCCTTTTGGCATTACTAATGCACCTTCCACATTTCAAGTTTTGATGAATTCCATTTTAAAACCCTTCCTTAGAAAATTTGTGCTAGTAGTTTTTGATGATATACTAATGTACAACAAGTATTGGAAGGATCATGTTCAACATGTTGACATGGTGCTCAAACAATTGAAGGAGAAAAAATCATATGCAAAAACCTCCAAATGTTTCTTTGGAGTACAAGAGGTGGGATATTTTGGTCATATTGTATCTCAGGAGGGTGTTATGGTAGACCCTAACAAAATCAAATCCATGAAGGAATGGAAAATCCCCACAACCATAAATCATATTCGAGGATTTCTGGGGTTAACAGGGTATTATTGTAAGTTTTTTAAGAATTATGGGAGAATATTCGCACCTATGACATCATTATTGAAGAAAGATGCATTTTATTGGACTCCAGAAGAAACTAAGGCCTTTGAACATCTTAAAGAGGCAATGTGCCAAGCACCGGTCTTAGCTACGCTAGATTTCACAATTTTTTTTTAATTGTGGAATGCGATGCCTCAGGAAATGGAATTGGTGTGGTTTTAATGCAAGAATGAAGACCCATTATTTTGAAATTCATCCAATCAAAGGAAAGAATTTAAATAAACCTATTTATGAGAAGGAAAGTTGAAAATACTACATGCACTAAAGCAATGGCGTCCTTACCTAATGGGAATACAATTCAAGGTAAAAACAAATCATGATAGTCTTAAGTAATTTTTGGAAAAAATATTATCTTCAGAAGAGAAACAAAAATGGGTCACAAGGATGTTGGGTTATGACTTTGAAATCATCTACAAAAAAGGGAAGAAAAATGTTGTTGTAGATGCACTCTCAAGAAAGGATGAGGACATGGAAGCAATGCTTTGTGCCATTTCTATTATCTAACTTGAGTGGATAATGAAAGCAAGTGATGAATGAAAGAATGATGAAGAGGTGTGGACACTCATTCAAAATTTGTAGAAATATCTTAGTACATATGAAATATTTAGCTGGAAAAATGATTCATTATGGTACAAATATTGCTTATATCTTTGTAAGAATTCCCAACTCAAACAAAATATTCTTTTGGAATTGTCCACCTCCCCCTTAGGAGGGAACTAAGGATTTTTAAAAACTTACCACAGGGTCAAGAAGGATTTTTTTGGGATGGCCTTAAATATGATATTCAAAAGTTTGTGGTAGAATGTTTCATTTTCCAACAAAATAAATTTGAGACCATTAAGACCTCGGGCCTGTTACAACCTTATCCATTCCAAGTCAAAATTGGGAGGAGGTTTCAATGGGTTTTATCACAGGTTTACCAAAGTTTGAAGGAAATACTGTCATCATGGTGGTAGTTGATAGACTTACCAAGTATGCACACTTTTGTGCATTATCTCATCTATTTAAAGCTAATACAATTTCTACTGAATTTATGGAAACAATTGAAAAGCTACATGGAAACCCAAAGATCATTGTAAGCGACAGAGATACCATTTTTACAGGAAATTTTTGGACGAAATTATTTTCTTGTTTGGGTACTCAATTAGCTCATAGCTCACCATATCGTCCTCAATATGACGGAAAAACTAAGATAAAAACAAATGTTTGGAAGGATATCTTCATTGCTTTGTATATGATAAACATACACAATGGGTCAAGCAGTTACCTCTTACTGAATGGTGGTATAAAACTTCCTTCCATACTGCAGCAAAAATGATCCCATTTATGGCACTTTATGGATATCATCGACCATCCATCACATCATATTTAGGAGGAAATTATCAGGTTCAAGCAGTGGAAGATCACATCGAGCATCAACAACAAGTTCTACAACTCAAAGGATAACCTCATTTTGGCGCAAAATCAAATGAAACAACAGGAAGATCAACATCGCAACGAAAGAAGTTTTGATGTAGGCAACTGGGTATTTTTACAGCTACAACCATACAAAAAAATGTCCCATAAGAAAGCTAAGAAGGAAAATACATTATCACCAAAGTATTATGGTCCTTACAAGGTGTTGCAAAAACTTGGTACTATGGCATACAAATTGGAGCTTCCTACATCTTACCTAGTGCACCCATTTTTCCATGTTTCCAGCTTAAAGATGGTTATAGGTGACAAGCTCCCAGTTCAAAAAATATTTCCATAACTTGATGAAGAAGGAAAAATCATATTGGAACCTTAATAAGTCACATAAAAAATAAATCAACAGCTACGAAATCGATCAATTTTAGAGTATCTCATAAAGTGGAAGAACTTACCTGTTGAAGATTTGACATGGGAAGATGGGAATTTTATATAGAAGAATTCGAAACTACTCAAGTGTTGATGACAACACTTGTTTGAAGGAGAGGGGCATGCTAGGTCCTTATAATACGAGGGTATCCCCTTATTTTTATTGTTATTATAACACCCTTATTGTTATCGTTGTACCCATGTAGTCTCCAGATTGTTATTATTGTACCCCATAGAAACCCACTATTTTTATTGTTGTGCCCTTACATTGTTATTATTATGTCAGATAGGATTATATGGTGACCCATTGGACTCCTATATATGGAAAGGAGGTTTTTTCATTTGTATCATCCAAGAATTGTTCATTTATGTATTGTAAATTAGGTTTCCCCCTCGAAGAGGCTTATTTCTAAGTCGTTGATCTATCTTTTCTTCTATTTTGTGAGTTGGTTTCATAACACTCCTAGTGGCCCTGTTATGAAACAACCCAATAACCTACTATTAGTTTAGGTTTTACTTCCTCAACTCTTAACCAGAGTTACAATATTGATTCTCTTAGAGTATTCTTCATCATGATCACATGGATAACTCCTTTCCCAAGAATAATGGGGTTTTATGTGGAATTATCTTGAATTACGGTCATCAAAACAAGAATTTCAACTTCAAAGTGGCATAAAATTTGTATACAAACTCTAATTGAGGAAATTATTGAGCCATTGGAAGGTATTTGTGTGTAAAATAGAACAAAAATGTGCATGATTTAGTGAAAAATTCGACTGCCCCCACCCCAAACCCCCCTCCCAATTTTTTTTTTGTCATTTAATGCCTCAAATTCCTTCAGAAGGTTTCAAACACCAATTTAGCTTTACCTAGAAGCTCACCTTTCAACCTAATATTTCAAAGGTCATGATTCCATCATCTTACAGTTCTAAAACTATTCTAAAAAATTATATCATTTTTCAACTCTACCTCAGTATCTGGTACCAAATCCACTACAAAAGGTAGGAATTGTTCCTCTTCTTGATCTAGCATGGAAAGTGTTGTCATTCTCAGGAGATAATTCCTTGCTGTGGGGAACTAGTGCCTGATACATCTTCAAATTGATTAAAAAAAATTAAAAATGAATGGATGGAAGGACACGCCATGAGGGCTTGCATCAAAAAATTCTAGTCTTGAAACCCTAGCCTTCCAAAGAAGAATGGCTAGAACATCTATGAGAGTTGCAGGGTGTTGGATTAGAGGAGTGGATTGAAGAAGAATAGAAGGTATAGTTTGAATTAGGAACTTAAGAATATAAATTTAAACTACTGTAGAAAGAGTAATATGAGACTAATAAAACGTGTGTGGAATTCCTAGATGTAGAGAGCTTCATTAAGGGCTTGAAGATTATTTTCCATGAGTATAATTAAGTAAATTCATGAAAAATTAAACCAAAGCACCATCTGCATATTACACTGTCCAAGAGAAGATAATACAAAAATTTGATAGTTGAAACACAAGAGAAAAACAATCACTGCAACTTCCTAATGCTAGAATCAAACTACAATATCATATTCAGACTTCAGGGAGATTTTTTTTACATTTCTATTCATGGGTGAATGTGACCTTCCAAAACCCTACAATGAGCTCTTATCCAGATTTTATTCTCCCTCTACTCTCACTGTTCCAGAATTGGTTATCAAACTAATACCTTAACAATTATCAAAACTGTTTCTTTTAACAAATAAATTAAAATCATTATATATATATATATATATATATATATATATATATATATATATTTTCTCTCTTTTAAAGAAAAAAACCCTAATCGCATTCACCGATGTGTGTAATATAATTTTAATTTTGACTAACGCTAGTAGTGAGTTGAAAACCAATAAAAAATTGCAAGTGGGGCCTGGATTTGTCATCAACCATACATTACTAACCAAAACGATAACTAGCTTATGGGAGCACTTTGGCGGTTTCTGGAATGGAGGATGAGTGATGTCGTAATGAATATTAACCGTCGATCTCTTAGATGGTAGTTTGGAAAAAATTGCTCCAGGGACCACAATTTGGCTTAAAATTCAAGCATTTTGTGTTGTTGGGACTCCATCAATGTGAAGTAAATGTGTTATTAACATTGATTTACTGAGTAGTGAATGGCTCACTCATTGAATTTTTCATGTAGCGATATTAATTATGGATATACCTTCACAAAACTCTTCACAGGCACAAGGTTTTTATTTTCTTGAGGAATCTTAGTAAAACATTATTCCAATAAATTTTTTTTTTGTCCATTTAGTCATCCAAATGTATGAATAAGACATAAAAATTTCCAATAATTTGGGCCAAATTATTTATTAACATGGTCTTTCCAGCTCTTGTAGTACATGCTAGAGTTGAATGGCTGCTAACACAACTGATTCCAAGCTCTCCTTGATGTTTGGCATGATCACAAAGGGGCTTGCAGTATATTTGGGACCTTTATTTGCAATATTTTCCTAACTGGAAGCTCAATACCACATATATCCCAATGAGAAGCAAGTCTAGGACCATAAATTTTCAAATTTGTTGTTGATTTGTTCATATCTTTATCACATTCTAGAAATTAAATCGTGTTACCATTATGAATATAATCATTTCTTGATTCTTTTGATTGTAAGCACCATCCAACCTTCTCCCAGACAACATTTTGACAAAATTTCTCTCACCGTAGAAAAAATTCAAAGCCATTTTTTTTGTTATACCAAATAGTTTAGAGCCCAGAACCATAGTCACCTTCATCATTTATTCTCAACACTACTGAAAGTACTAGAACCGTGCACCATATAATATCATGAAATTTTTTCTGAAATGATTGCTATTCTATTAGAATAGCAAGGCCATTGATCCCAAAGTTCAGAAAATACTCTGGGCTCTAGATGAAAAAATGATTAGATGCACGTACAACACTAAATAAATGAAAATATTAGTTTTCCGTCATAAAGTAATAATTCTGAAGTTTCAAAAATCATTCAAACGGTGGAGGAGAAAATGTGAAATATTGCAAATTACATACTCCATTTTGCCTGATTCAATTTTATTTCACAGAATTCATATACAACAAATTTCTCATGACCTTTGTCCGTGTGTTCTCTTCTTTGTATTTTTCGTTTGTAGTAAAAAGGAAAATCGGTTTAGTGGTATCAAATATTAGACACGTCGTGCAAGATTTTGGTACCTATCATAGGATTTTCCCTTGGTTTCTTCTCTGTTGGTGCAATTATATCCACTTTGAAAATTTTCTGGAGAGGTTTATAAATGGAAATATATCCATAATTCAATTGTAAGCTTACACACTCCCCATATACAATTTGATTAATTAAATGATTTTAATAGATTGATTCCCACACTAGCCAATGTTCGGTGGATGCAGTATTTTCCATTTTATCAAACCATCCAACTTCATTTTGCGATATTGTTAAAAACAACATTTTCTGAATGCACTCTCTCATATTTCCATTATAATATAAAAATAGAGATGGTATACTATGTGTCACCTGAGGATTTTTTAAATAGTCGATGTCACAAATATTTTTACTTTTAGTGAACTCTGAATCTCTTCCATGAAGTAGATTGTTAAAATGCAAATCGAATTCTAGCATAGATAAGTAATTTGTAGGGCATTTTTTTGATAAAAATGGGCTTGAAATAACTAATGAAATATCTGAAACCACTCCTAATTTTTGGAAACTTATTTTTTTAAAGTTAATTAGGTGTATTATGAAAAAATAACCCATGTTGCTGATTTTTAAAATTCAACACCATTTTCTGGAAAATTGATCTCAAAATTCACAGTGTGGAGATGTCTGCGTTTTCTCATAATTATGACCATAATATATTTCAACAAAGTCCCATAACTTTAGTGGAATTTCCTCATCCAACTATATTTTAATCTCTTTGAATTCTTCATATTTGGATGATTCTTCAAATGGCTCTAAAACGTTTAGTTCATCTCAACTCTTCTCCTTCCACTGATTAAAACTCTTAGTTAGAAAATCAAGGTGAAAATCCAACACTCTTTCAACTGGGTGGGATCAATATTATTCATAGTGATTTTGCACACAAGTCTAATTCCTCTTGATCTCCCATAATTTTCATCTTAATGAGGGATTCTCCATTGGAAAAATTTTAAAGCCAATCCCACTAACCTTTTCCAGGAGACCAGAGGCTAAGATACCCTTCCCTGTTGTCTTTCTCTGATTGTAGATATTTAAGAAACTTCTCAAGTGCCTTAAATGAACCAACCTAAATTTTTATATGTAGAATGAGATAAGAATATTTTAAGTCTTCTGAGGAACCTCTCAGGATGTTCACACTTTTTGGATGAATCCATCATTGATAGTTTCATATCAAAACCTTTTCTTGAGCCTTCCATATATTGCATTGGATGTATTGGAAACATTGCATTAAAATAGAATGTAGCTGCTTGCTGACACATGTATTTTCTTTTGCAATCAAAAACCTCTGTTTTGCACCCCACAAAAGTATATAAAAATTTAGAACTAAAATATATCAACATATTTTGGATAGTTCTGACATGATTGCCTGAAGTACATGTTTCTTCAATATTAAATAAGTTCTCTAAAACCTTCAAATATACACTACTGACCATGGGGGAGGAACACATTTTAACACTACCCAACCAAAAGAAACTTTGAAGCATGGAAAACAATGCACTGACAATTTGATGTTTCTCAGCCACATCTAGTATAATAATGCAATTTGTACTTAAAATAAAATCCATTTGAAAAAGTATTCCATGAATGGAATTGAATGAAACAAAACCCCTACATTATGGTTTTACATTATCAAACCTTGCAAGACTCCTTGGGGAAGAATTCACTACCTCATTGTTCTTGGTCCAAATCAAAGAGGCAAAATTAAGCTACAACAACAGGCTCATAGAGCTTCAAATTATCTACATTCATCACTAAGAAAATGCACATGTATGGGGGTAGATTGAGTCTATAGGCATTATCTCCCACCTTTTCTAGTATCTCAAAAGGATCATATTGTAGAACATTTATTTTCTTACTAGGGCCCTATAGCCTCTTCTTGATCAACTATAACCATACTCTATCTCCCACCTTTAAATACTTCTCTATTATATGTTGATCATTCCTGGTCTTATAATTTTCCTGCGACTTCTACAATGTATCCTATACCTTTAAATTGATTTTCCTAATCTTCTCAAAAAAAAATTATTCCTTTAATGCATCCCTTGTAAGATACTCTCTCACTCCTCCTTGTTGACCATATGAAATATCCAAAGGTTAAGGTGGAAAATATACAAAACAAGTTTCAAATGGGAACTTGATAGTGGAAGTGTGGACTAATATATTATAAGAGTGCTATATATACTAGGTTTTCATCCCACTTCTTCAAACACTTCTAATTGTAACCCCTCAAAAGCTACAACAAAGTAACATTGACTGCTTTTGTTTTCCGGTGTATCTATGGATGGAATGTTATTGACCTCTTCAACTTTAAGTCCATATTATCCCATAATGTAGTACAAAATTCATAGAGAAATATTTTTTCCTTATTTGAAATTATACTCCTTGGAATCCAAAAGTGCACCTAGATCTATCCAAAGAACACGTTTGCTACTAATGTTGGTCTTTTACAAGGCATTAGAACACACATATTGTTAAAATTGTAAACTACAATGAATAAATATTCATGTCCCTTCTTGTTTGTCGGTAAAACTCCCAAAAAATTACATGGAAATGCTTTCCTAAGGATAAGTGGATATATGTAAGGGATAATATAGACCCGATTTCCTATTACTAGGCTTGCTAGTACAACAAATCATGCATCCTCTTAGAACCTAGCTACATGTTCTTGCATATTGGGCTAATACATATACCTCTGCAAGTTTTCCACTATCTTTCCTATACCAAAGTGCTTTGTAACCTTGAAGGTGTGAGCTGAGTCTAATCAGTTGTAGTCACTCACCTTTAAGAACACCTAAATTATCCAACATGTATAGTAACTCATCCTGTAGATGGTTTTCAACTCTTGTATAACTACCGTGCACATAAATATAGCTCTACAATGACTGAAAAACCTCCCTGAAGTTCTCATCCTCTAAATATTCCTCTTTATATGCATCATGCATGAATGGATCCATGTGTATAAGAGTTCCAAAAGATGTGATCTTTGATATGGGTGGCCTTGAAAGCACGCCAATCGACGTTTTTGTGCTTCCTTCTTATACTTGATCACTAAATGAAACTCTTGTAAAATCTTCATCCACATAGAAAATTTTAGGGGCGAATTTTCACTGTTGGGAGAACTTAAGGGGTTTTAAATTTTTATTTGGAATTTTTTTTGTATCATTGTATATTATTTCAAATTGCCCCAAATTCATTTTATAAAAAATTAGGTCTAGAGGTTAGCTCACCTTATTTCAAGGGAGAGGGTAGAAAAGTAAATTTATATTTCAAATAGTCCCAAATTTATTTTATTAAAAAATTAGGTCTAGAGGTTAGGCCACCTTATTTTAAGGGAGAGGGTAACAAAAAAACTTATCCCTTGAAATTAGGAGTTACAACCTTCCATTCACCTGAATTTACAAGAATATGTATTTATGATAGTTATTTCACCCTCCACATTTGGTGTAAAAAACATTTCTTTCTTTGATTCACTCCTATTTCATGGTATTGGGATTAATTTGAAGAAAATGACCCTCATTTTTTGGAAAAAATGGTGTTAAAAGAATTATTCACCTTTATTTAAAAATTTAAGTGTCTTATTTTCATGTCTATTTAAAGAATTGAATAGTGTTTTTTCATCTTCCAAGTTTGTTGCATATGTTTAGTCACAATCATATCTAATGCACAAGAGTTGTTCGCAAAGTTGTAGAATTTGAACTAAGAAGTAAAGAATTGAGCACACAATGGTACAGGGTTGTTTGCAAAGTTCTATAATTTGAATGAAGAAGTCAGAAACCAACATACAATGGTACAAGTAAGTCTGCGTATTTGTTTAACATTGAAATTCCTCTTGCATGCTCTACCTTCTTTTATCTTTATTTTTTTTATTCAGTTTTTGGAACCATAATAATTTTTTCTTAGAAATGTATTGGGTTTTTGTAATAAAATACATATCATTAAATATATGTTTCCATTACAGAACCTGAGAACCTCATTCTCTTTTCCCTTCGATAATGAGTTTTGGGTATATATAATTATAATTTTTTGATATATACTTGTCATTTTCAAATATTATTTAGATAATAGGTTTTTTATTTTTCGATCTCATTAAAATAATTGACGTATGATTCTTGCTTTTTAACTTCGACTCATCGTTAAGTTAAAATATATGAAAATTAAAAATCTTCATAAAATAAGTATCATTAATTATATGTGTCCATTACAGAACTTGAGAATCTGGTTCTCTTTTCCCTTCAATAATGAATTTTTGGTATATATAATTATAATTTTCTGATATATACTTGTCATTTTCAAATATTATTTAGATAATAAGTTTTTAATTTTTCAGTCTCGTTAAAAAATTACAATGAAAATTATATATATATATATATATATATATATATATATATATATATATATATATATAATTTTTAAATCTCTTAATGATACTTATTTTACGAAGATTTTTAATTTTTTCATAGATTTTAACTTAACGATGAGTTGAAGTTAAAAATCAAGAATCATATATCAATTATTTTAACGAGATTTAAAAATAAAAAACCTATTATCTAAATAATATTTGAAAATGAGAAGTATATATCAGAAAATTATAATTGTATATACTCAAAATTCATTATTTAAGGGAAAAGAGAATGAGGTTCTCAGGTTCTGTAATGGACACATATATTTAATGATACTTATTTTATTACGAAAACCCAATACATTTCTAAGAAAAAATTATTATGGTTCTGAAAACTGAAAAAAAAGAAGAAGAAGGAAAAGGTAGAGCATGCAAGAGGAATTACAACATAGAAAAAATACACATACTTACTTGTACCATTGTATGTTGGTTCCTGACTTCTTCATTCAAATTATAGTACTTTGCGAACAACCCTGTACCATTGTGTGCTTAATTATTTACTTCTTAATTCAAATTCTACAACTTTGCGAACACCTCTCGTGCATTAGATATGATTGTGACTAAACATATGCAACAAACTTGGAAGATGAAAAAACACTATTCAATTCTTTAAATAGACATGCAAATAAGACACTTAAATTTTTAAATAAAGATGAATAACTCTTTTACTATCATTTAACAAAAAATGAGGGTCATTTTCTCCAAATTAATCCCAATACCATAAAATACGAGCTAATGAAAGAAAGAAACGTTTTCTACACCAAATGTGGAGGGTGAAATAACTATAATAAATACATATTCTTGTAAATTGGGGCGAATGGAAGGTTGTAACTCCTAATTTCAAGGGATATTTTTTTTTCACCCTCTCCCTTAAAATAAGGTGGGCTAACCTATAGACCTAATTTTTTTATAGAATAAATTGGGGGCGATTTGAAATATAAATTTACTTTTTTTACCCTGTCCCTTAAAATAAGGTGGGCTAACCTCTAGACCCAATTTTTTTATAAAATAAATTTGGGGCAATTTGAAATAATACACTATGATACAAAAAATTCGCCCAATAAAAATTTAAAGCCCCCTAAGTTCGCCCAAGTGCGAAAATTTGCCCCTAAAATTTTCTATTAGAATGGGTTCATTTCACTTAGATGAGTTTTTTTTTTGTAGCACTAATATCTTGGTCGCCGTTAATGATTTGTTTGTTTGTTTCATTTGGATCATTTTTCCAAGTTTGAAAATTTTGGGTTTATTTTGGTTAAAAAATATGATCTCTTAAATTCTTCTAGTTTTATTTTATTTTAATTGATCCTTTTGTTAAGGCATGATTTGTTTCATCTTATTTTTTTTTTTCTAAGTATGACTAATTCTATTATGTATAAAATTACTGGTACAAAACTGCCACAGTGTCAGCTTGGAGAGCCTGAGCACTGGGCTTGATAAACAAACTATTCAAAGAGTTTCTGGACTGCCCAGGATGGGAAACCAGTCCTTTTAACCACAAAGTCTGAACCGCCCTTGAGAGGGAAACCAGTTTTAAGTTCATACAAACCAGACTAACATGAGAATAAATACTAAAATTAGAAAGCTGCTTTTTCAGCAGAGCAGTAAAGCTTGAAAACATAAGTTTCCTACAGTGACTGATCAAAAAAACCTGAATAGCTTTGCAGAGGCTAACCATGTGTTGGAGAGGGAGGTTCCTCAATGATTCGGCAGGCGAAGGCATCGCTGCTTTCCTCTTGTCCATCGTTGAGAGCACTCTCCTGGCTGGTGCGCACCATTGCCATGCAATGCTCGTTCTGAGAAAGGAGGAGCAGAAGAAGCTGGAGCCGCACAGGGTAAGCCAGAGCTTGGAGGGGAGAGAGGAGTAACAGAACAGGGCGAAGCCAGATTTGGAATTTCTTCATGAAGGGTTACATTAATAAAAGCAGTGAGGGTGGAGCTGCTCGAAGTGCAATCAAACCGGAGCTCAGCTCGCTGGGAGGTTTGCCGAATGGTGGGTCGAAGAGGGCGAGAAGGGATAGGAGGGACAGGAGGGAGAGAAACGCAAGGAGACTCACGAGCTGAGGGAGGACGGGTGGGAGCATCGACGGAAGCAACGCGTGAGGCAAGAGTTTGAGCTCCGTCTTCCTCTGTCGAGGTAGAGATAGAGCCATGGATCAGAGGAGGGCGGCGTTGATAAGAATGACCACGACTGGGTCTGCGCCTGCACCTCATGCGTTCACAGAGACGAGGCATGGTGACAGGCGCTTGACGAGGAGGACCAGGCCCAGAAAAAAAGACAGGAGTAGCAGGGGAGAAGTGAAAGGCCGGGACACCACAGGGATAAGCGAAAGGAGCTGAAAACAGACAATTGAGACCACGACTAGAGGGAGAATTGACACTGCACCAAGGACTGTGAGAGAAATGAAACTCTGGATTAGGTTCGAAGCAAGCCGCCAAAGAACAACGCCGCCCAGTGTTCGTCCTTATACTGGCATCTGCATAGCCTGGTGAGCAAATCCCTTGCAGAGGAGAAGGAATTCCATGCCCATCTACCGTGCCATTCAAACCGTCGCAAATGTGCTCCATAGCCCAGAGAACCGCCATAAACAAATTCCTGGTGAGTAGACCGAGAGAGTTTACAGTCGCGCGAGGTGGTGAATTAAGAGCGCTATTAATGCCAGTACTGCGAGCCATATGGGCTGCCCATGTAAACGTCGTTGGGAAGTGGACAGGGTGCCACGTCCCATACTGTGCATTAAACATCCGCATACGGAGTGTTTCATCTTATTTATTGATTTAAGGGGTTCAGTTAAATTTAAAGATCTTTGTTGAGTAAAAATGTTTTTTTTTTTTTTTTGTCATGTTCATTTGAGAATGATATGGTATTAGGATTAATGTATGACTTCACTTATTATCTAGGCAATCAATGTGTTTTCCATAATTATTATTATTTTCTTTATATATTTGATTATTGAAGGATATGTTTTATTTTATTTCCTCTCACGTTGTGGTGTCAAAAAATAATCTTCACCTTTTAATATCTACTATTTTATTTTATATTTTCTTTGAAATACTTATTATTTGTTAAGAGATGAAAATGAACTCTACTTAGTTAAGTGAAGAAAAAATGGTCGATGCACTAGATTCCTATGTGTTCATTAGAAGTCATATTAACATGAGAAGGAAATTCATCTAATGCAATTATACTTTGATACCAATACAAAAAACATCACATGTAATTAGTTGAGAACACTAGATTGTTTAGTGTAGTATTTTTCTTGAAGTGAAAAACCCCTTGATGATCATTGTTTTGTGACATATTTTACCAAGTAATAAACATGAATAGACTATTTTTTATATTTGTGTTGGATTTTTTAACTCACCCATTGTATATTTTTAATGAGTTTGTGTTATTATGTTTTTTTTCATCGTGTATGAAATTAAGTTTCAATGCATATTCATATTCCATTCATTCTCATTTTTTATTTTCTGCGATTTCAAATAATTTTTTTACCAAGTCAACATTATTAGAGTTTTTAACTGTAGAATAAAGTGCAACAACGACTACAATAGGTATGATCCAAAAGTAGGTGAAAACCCTAAATATTATGATGAAACACCATATTTTAAAGTTGTTGGTTTATTCGAACTTGAGGAATTGGAGAAGTATCTACCTTTTAGAAAAAGTGATGTATAAGAAAAAAAGAATTTTATCTAAATATTCATTATTTTGATATAACTAATCCTAGATCTTATTTTCATGCGAAGCCTATAGAATATGAATTACATAGAATATGGCAGGGTTATCTATATACGTAAAGACCAAGTTTGAGAAAAATAATTTATTTGGTTCAACATCACATGCTTTTGGGGGTGCCTTTCCAATTAGTTTCCCCTTGGGATGTGATAAGGCATTTGTGGTAAAACATTATAAAAACATGAAAAAATATTTTAAATAGTGTATAACAAGAACCTAGAGAAACATTACCTGTGATTTTTCTTTTCCAATACATGGAAAATTGTATATCATAGTTTTTAACTAAGTATGTTTCTTATTGTTACATATGTTTCTATTCATTGGTAGCAAATCACTAATATTTTACATTGTTTTCTAATTTTTTAGAATATTAAAAAAGAATTTTCAATACTTTATAACCTAGTGAAAAATTCGCCAATATTTAACAAAATTTTATAATTTAGTGAAATATTCGCCAAAAAATTATATATGTATATTATATTAATGAAAAAATATCATATACATTTTTCTATATACCATGGGGATTCACCCTTTTATTAAACATATAATTTTGTTTTTTTTTGGGGGGGGGGGGGGGTTTCTTAAAATTTTCCATGTTCATCTACCTGTAATGCCTAGTTTATTGTAGCTTACTTTGTGATTGTAAATATTATAGTGGTAGGTGATCTATGTGGATTACTATCTCCTTTCCCATCAAATATTGTTTCCACTTCTTCATAGATTTCATCAAGGCATAGATCTCCTTGTTATAGGTAAGGTAGTTGATAACTTACTCATGAAATACTTTAGAATGTTAGTATATAGGCCTTCCTCCCTACATTAATACTATTTCCATAGCATACCCACCCACATCTATCTCCACTTCGAAGGGTTGTTGCAAGTTTGGTAATTCTAGAATTGGTGCTTAATTGATTTTATTCTTCAACTCCTCAAAGGCCGTTTGCTAACTCTTTCCCCACTGGAATGTCTTTCCACTTGTTGTTATGATGTGGAGTGGTGTTGTTATTGCTGAAAATGTGGCTATGAATTTCCTTAGGTACTTTTCTTCTCCAATGAAACTACTAACCTTAGAAACATTAGTAGGAACCAATCACTTCATGATGGCCTCAATATTTTTAGGATCTATCTTCAGCTCTCCTCCACGTATCACATACCCCACATACATCAAATCCTATTATTCTTCTTTAATTTATCTAGAACCTACATCAAATGTGAGATGTGATCCTCCAAGGTAGGACTGTATAAATATATATCATCCAAATAAAAAATAACAAGTGAATCTATAAAAGGGCATAGTATACCATTCATTAACCTCATAAACATAGTTGGTGCATTACATAGGTCAAACAACATGACTAATCACTCATACAAACATTGAATGGTTTTTAAGGTAGTATTATAGGTACCTTCTTCTCTGACTTGAACCCAGTGATATCCAAAATTTAATTCCAACTTGGTTAAGTATGTGGTTTGATGCAACTAATCCAATAGAACATCTATCATGGGTAGGGGGTACTTGTTCTTGAGTGTAATTTTGTTAAACTCCATATAATAAGTAAAAATCCACCAAGTCCCATCCTTCTTTGGCACAATGATGATCGGTGACTCACATGGTGAGGTACTTGTTCAAATGAAACCTTGTTCTAGTTGCTATTGCAACTACTTTTTCACCTCACTTGATTTTATAACAAGCTATCTATATAGCCCAATTTTTGGAAATGAGGATTTTGGAAATAAATAAATATCATGCTTTACTTCCATCTTGGGTGGAATCCCTTTAGGATCTTATAACACATCCTTGTATTCATGTAACAACTCTTGCAATTGTTTTTATTGTTCCTTAGTATATCCCTCCAAGGATGAATTTGCAAGAATTTTCTCTCACTAACTCTCTTGCACATTGATTTTCTCTTAAAAATATTAAAACATACTTCTTGCTATAACTAATTAGTGTCTTCGCTTGGTTGGCACTTACTAGTGAAATTTTGGACTTTCCCTTGTGCATGTTTATAGTGAAGGATTTTCCATCCTTGAAAATGTGGTACCATTTGGATAATCACATGAATATTGTAACTCACATGTACATATAGGTACCTCTAAACACCACTCCACATACATCAAATAGAAATACATCTAGTTCTACTTCATCAATAAAATTAGCACTAATTGAAATTATGATTTTACACTATTTGGTTACCTTTATTTCCATATCCTTATTTAATTATCTCAATGGATATGGACTTAGATGATCATGAAGTTTTGATCCCATTTTGTTGTCCAACTCTGTTGCAATGATATTCACCTATGATCTTGAGTTGAACAAACCATCAATATTTGTCTTCTTCACTTGTAGATTTATATGGAAGAGCCTAGACTTTTCATTCTCTTATTATTATTGAAGGCCCCTCAGATTCACCTCCTTCTACATTGATGTATAGAAAATCATATTATCCACATATGATATAATTTCCACTTCGTTGCTGAAATCAATGGCCATGATATTTTTATTCTTTGTATCTTTCTTTTTGTTCTTTGGATTAAGCTTTTGATACAACTTCCAACACTTATCTCTATGGTTGTCAATGTTACAATGGTTGCAGTGGTTTCTGGGATGTTTGCACTAGTGTTCCATGGCCATTATCCTTTTATCCTTCCCCCCTTTCCAGTTCCTCTTCCCCTCCTTTGAAGAGTCCTAGTGCCCCTTCTACTTCAATCCACTTGATTTCCCTCTCTTTTTGGCCTATGTTCTCTAGAAATTGTGTATGTGCACAAGCCTCACCCACTGATCTTGGTTTGAATAGAATCACTTACTTCCATAGATAGTGTAACACACCTCATCCTAATCCACTCCATATTAGGTTAGAAGTAGATGGTTACTATGCTAACCCAACATCCAAGGTGTCATTAAGGAAATGGGGTCTAATAATTTTAATCTTTTTCAACCTATTCGAAACCCTAAGTAGACATCATCATTGCATTCATATCATCGAGAATATTCTGGTGTTATAAATTTTATCTCAATCAGGCCTCCAGATTGAGAGATATGACGATTTGAAATTGAGTGAACCAAACAGTGCCACATCATCATCCTACCATGTGGCGCCCATGTTCCTATCGCAACTAGCCTCCCGTTGCCACTTGGAATTGTTGCATTAGCTACCAACCCATAACTTCTTCCACATTTAACTATATAAATTTAGGTATGTTTAGTTGGAAGAACATCAATTATCGACAATATTTCTGTCCCTCACGTCCGTCATCCCGATTCTTTTCACTTTGAACTTTCCCAAGTTGCCTTAGGGATGAACTTCTAGGATGACTTGTATGGTGGGTCTTCATGATGCCAATAACAGGATAGATGAGATATTGTGTGTACCACTATGTCTCGACTTTGAGACACCCTCACCTTTGAACTACCAAGAGAAAAACTACAACCTACATGTCCCTGTGGCTCTATTACTCTACACCAGAAGCACCTCCTAATTAGTTCACGACTCCTAATGCATGCCACGATTTCCTAGTGCTTGGTCACTCCAGTGCTCCCTTTGCATGCCTTCTCTTTGAAATTCCCAGATGAGAACCCTGGGACACATCACCCTAGGTTCGTCCTTCCTACTGCACTCAAAGTGGACCCCATTCTACAAATGTCCTCCACAATTATGTCCTGCCACATGATCCTGGTCCTTATCATCTCGAACATTCCCTATCTAGTGCTCCCTTTTGAACCTCCAGGGATGAGGCCTTTGAGACATGTCATCCCGACTCTCTTATTGTTGCGTAGAGGCCTAACTCTGAGATTTCCAAAATATGAAAAGTCTAGGCACAACATTCAATGGGTATTTATCTCTCTTGGAATGGGATCTCAAGGTTTTAATCACCAAGAATTTGGTCAACAGTAAATTCACGACGCAAGAAATTAGGAACTCCAAGGTTATAATATTAGGTTTTTTCCTGAACTGAATTATAGTCCATTCATAGAGTAAATTCATTAGGGATTGAATGCGATGGTTCCGTAATCACCTAAATTTATGTCAAAACTCAACCATCGCCATTAAGGTTGAATGAGGCATGCATTATTGCTATCCTTCCTAAGATTTCTATTACTCTCAAAGGGTTTTGGTCCTTTTGATCCTCAATGTTTTATAGGAAACAAGTCGATCTTGTCCTATAGATCTACCGGTCTCTTTTGAGGGACAAATAAGCATAATAAAAATTATAAAAGCCACCAGAAGGCATAAAATACCTAAGAAGGCTACAAGGAGATTAATATTCCACTAATAAATAGGAATTATCCTTCTCAGTTTGAATTACAAACATAACCCATACATTTAGGCTAAAAAATAATGATATTACGGGCCTATATCCATCATATTCATGCCAATTCAAACCTCAAGAATAAACCACATAGTTACCGCATACAATGGTGTTAGTTTGTGTATAAAAAAATCACATAGATGGTTATATGTGTCTATATCTTGCATAAATAACGTTAGTACAAGTCCACAACAATAGTAAACACATTAATCAAAATTTCACCATTCCAATCACAGTGAACCATGAACCATTCATACAATCAATACAACATTGATTTACAGCTCAACATGAACTAAATAACAAGGGGTGCATTTAAAACACTTATATCGAATAAAAAACAGAGTCAGGAAATTAAGTTATGGAAAAAAAATATCCACCCAACCATAGACGTGTCACAACAAATTCTCACTTGCAACTATCACCCTCGAGCCAGATTCCAAAGCTTGAGGTGAGGTGCTTATGAGTGCTTTCATCCACCATCTAAGCTCATTATAAATCACATTGTTCAGGCATATTCATAGTCATGCCAACATTTCATAATATAGAGAACTCCAACTCACTTTCAAGAGAAGAGGGTCCACTATAAGGAAGGTTCTTCAGTGGTTAATCTGTTAATGGGTAAAGAAATCACTTCTCCAAGTGGTTCCTCAATAAGTAAAGCACAAGAGCTTCAACCCTAAGGAAACTCTTAGTGATTCATCATCCATCACAAGATCCTAAACAATCCTTCCTAGTCCAATAAGTTCATCAATACACAAGCTTCTAGTGGTTTCTTCAGCCTTATAGGAAATCCATGCTCTCTAAAACTCACTCAACAATCCTCACATAAAGGTTTCCTTAGCTGGTGCCATATTTTCAGGATTCTATTCAATGTCAAGGGTCATTTGATCTCCCCCACTTTGTCTTTGTGATCTTACAAAGACATTTCTTACATACAACATTGTTGCTTTTTGCCAATGGTCTGCCCCCCTTCAAGAGAGAGAGAGAGAGAGAGAGAGAGAGAGAGAGAGAGAGAGAGAGAGAGAGAGAGAGAGAGAGAGAGAGAGAGAGAGCATGTATGATTCAATGGATTAATTTTCTCATACCTCAAACAAAAAACTAACTACCGCTCTCTTCCCAAGTTTTTTGTTGGCAAGGAAAAAGGTCTCTTGGGCAAGACCCAGGTTTAGAATGGAGGCCAACAAGGTTTTCCGTAGTAGTCTAGCACAACTTCAGCATTTTCACCCTAATCTGAAGAGTAGAGAGTCTCACTCGAGGCGTGTCGTGACCTTACTAAGGTTAGGATCAGATCAGGTATCGATCAAGCATAACAGATATCCAAAAACCCACAGAACTAAGTGCTCCAAGCAAGTGTAAATACTCTGTAATGATAATACTCATCGACGTATTCAGGACGAAAACAAAATTTAAAGTAACCCGCACATTCAAGTAAATCGGAAACACAATACAAAACTCATATCATCAAAACCAGAACATAATGTTTTGCATTAATAGTAAGAGATAGTTGCATTGCTCCTTAGAGTGATCCTGGCAGAACTGATTAAAATAGTGTCACATAGGATAGAACAGAATGAACAGAGAGAGAGAGAACAACACAAACAGAATGAACATAGCTCTCCTATGGCTCCTGTCCTCTGATCCCTACTGTGCCAACCTTCTATCTCTGCTGGCCTGCTGTTTATTTGTTCCTTTTCCAACGCAACTGACAGTTCTCCCTTCCTTTCCGTTCTAGCGTTTGCTACATCTCCCTGATCACTGATGTTCCACTACTTGTTCTCTGTCACTCCCTTCTACCATCTATGCTTGTCCCCGCAATAGTCGCGCCACTTTCTCTTCGATTATTTGCAACCGTGACAACTCTCTGTCTACCATGGTTGCATTCTGCCACCTGTTATCCACAACTAAAAAACCGTTTTATTTCAAAACAAGGGCCCCAACAGGCCCCAACAACATTCTATTGACTCATCCTGAGTCAATTGTTTTCTGTTGCCTCAGTCTCCATCGGTTCGCTTCCCTCCGTGTCTAGTCCTATCTTCTCCTTTTCTTCTCCCTGTCCAAACAAGGGCCCCAACTCGGGGACCTTTACCAGCACGAATTCTTTGAGTTCTTTGAAGCCAGAAATGGCCTGTTGCCATCCCTGCATGAGCAGGTCTCTCTCTGTAGTGACTCGTTCTTATTTTGTCTCCCCTAAGATGGGCAGAATATTACCAAAGACGTCTTTGATTTTAATGTTGGCCTCCATGGCCATTTGCCGCATTGTTTAGGCCGTAAGATTGACAGGCTGCCTTAGCTCCTGGAGGGCCTATTTTTCTGTTGTTGAATGTTCCTCAATTTGTTGGATCTTGACCTCCAGCTCTTTCTCTTGGTTGTATAGTTGGTCAAGTACATTGGGGTCTGTGGCTTCTTAAATCTCCTTCGACACATGTTGCAGTTGTGCCGAAATCGGCTGTGATTTAAAAGTGAGTGCTGTTGAACACTCATGCAGATTTTTTAGAAGGTTATAGGCTTCCTTTCCATGGTGTTTAGAGTTTCCTGCATCCTGGCTACCTGGATTTGTCTTTTTGTTATCTTCTCTGTGTAGATGATTGCTGGGTCTGGTTGCTAGTACTGATTTTAGTTCCCTGTTTTCTCGACTAAGATTCAAACATGCCACTCGGACGTGGATGGATTGGTCGACTATGTCACCAGATGAGATGTCATTCGGTATCTGATCGTTGTGAGCTGTCACTGTGGGCCAAAGATTCTTGAAAATCTGTGTCACTGTGTCCAATTAGCCCTGCAAGTTGTCCTTCTATACCTTTAGCTACTCGCGCTCTTCAGTAAGCGCGATAATTTGTACCTATTGTTGCTCAAATTTCTGCTGGAGCTCTGCGTGAATCCCTTTGGCCTACTATGCTTCTCACTGAATAAAATTTTACAACTGCGTTGTTCCCCAGGTCTACATGCTCTCGGCTCTGGATGTATTTTTATTTGGCGGTCTCTTTTGGAGTGGTTGACCGCTCGCAATGGACTTGGCTGAGTGCTCGTCTGGTGATTGCGGCAGTGTTGGTTGTGGCAAAAGATTACTAGGGTAACCCATGCTTAGAGTGGGATGCATCTACTAAAGTATCAGGTTTTCTTGATGAAATGCGTTCAGCTCTTCAGGCGAGGGTGTTTTATCTACAGTAAAAGAGCCCCCACAACTTAAAAGGTCATGGAAAGTGACCTGTTCAACCACGGTTTGGTTAACCTCAGGTACCAATGATGTACTGGAGTTAACTTCCACCTCATTGTCTCTGTTTGTATTACTCTTTTCTCTAACGGGGTCGGATATAGTGGCTGATGTGGAGGGTGTTCGGGCTGGATGATCTTTAAAGGTGAATGAGGTGTGGGCTGATGAGTGGTGAGTTCAAGGTGGAGATATATGGATATTTAAAAAGGAATAGGGGTTGATTAGAGGCAACTCCTGAGTTACCTGGGTCTCTGTCAATGAATATTCTTGGATTGGGGCCCCTATGTCCATTAGTTGCATTTGATATTCTCCTGTGAAATCAACAACTTGGCTAGACATTGTAAATTTTGCCTTCTTGGATTTTGGTGTAGCTACGGGTGGCTTTGAGGCCTTACTCTTTTTTACAGGGACTGTGGTTGTCGTAGCTGGTGAATTGAACAAATTAAGTGGTATGGTCATGACTATGGGGACTATGATGGAAGATGAGATGGAATTGGAGGCTTGAAATTATGTAAACGTGGGAAACAATGAGGAATTAGAGTTTGAATTACCTGGTTAAAGCTTTGTACCTTTGTGTTTAGTTCCTCGATGATTGGTGTTAGCTTTAGTCACGACATTCTGGCCATCGATTCCTCCGGTGTTTCTCCTGTTAATGGATTTGGCAGCATGCCATAAAATTAATAGCAATAGACTGGATTTCTGACCTCCATTTCTACCCCTGACCATGAACATACTTTCGTGTGGAAAGTTCTTTCATCGATTTGAAATTTCAGCTACTTCATCTTGAAGGTGGATTCTGACACACATGTTGGCCTACTGTAGGTTTTCTTATGGCTAAATCCAAACCATACTTGTGCAGAATAACTGTCTAAAAAGCTCCTTGGGATTCTTTGTTGTCTCATCGTGACATCTACCATTTGGTTGTACCAGAATTTGAATGATTCCTCGTTCACCTCCTTAGTGTTGGGGTCCCCTGATGCTTTCTAGGGTGTGAACTTCATTGCTAATGGTTGCCCTGTTGCAATTTCTAGAGGTTGTTTGATTCCTGGGAATGTCCATTTCCACATTGCGAGCGCCATGACAAGATAACCATAGATGAACCCAGTGGCCCTCTTGTAATTATCCTCACAGGCCTCAAATAACTC
Organism: Pinus albicaulis; assembly: GCA_034641835.2. NCBI lineage: Eukaryota > Viridiplantae > Streptophyta > Pinopsida > Pinales > Pinaceae > Pinus > Pinus albicaulis. Next base: position 821,131,064 of record CM076575.1, read on the forward strand.
ATTAAGTAGAAATTAACACAAATTTATTTGTGCCCCCTGGATACAATGCTCTGCCACTGATATGGTATCTAGCGTACACTCCCCTTTCATGTAATGTCTCATATTTTTTCTCGCAATCAGATAGCAGGAAAACTTGACCGCTGGCTTGTTGATCAAGTCTATCTTGGCCCCCTTTCCTCCTCTCTTGGTGTCATACTTCCTGTAGTAGTCGCTGTCTCCTGCTTTCTTCACTCTCTTTGACACATTATGGAATGTTTTGGAGACGTCTCTTCCTTCTTGCGATAGCCCGGTTAAACTGTGAATATCTTCCACATGAATTGGTATTTCTCTGCCTAGCCACAACGACCCATTGTGGATTTTTCTTAGCAGGAACTTTGTGCAGTGCATCATAGCCCCTGTTGTGCCAAATACTGGAAGGTTTCTGAGGTTCAATATGGTGGATTTTTGGATACCTCTGAACTCTAGGAGTACTCTTGTTGCTTCTTGTCCTGCTTCTGTGGCATAATTTTCCATGTAGACTTGTTTCTTCATCGTTGGGAATTGAAAATAATCTGTCAGGTCAATATCGATCAACGATGCACTATCATATTTGCCCACTAGCGACTCCATCTTCTGGATTCTTTCATCGAGCTCCTGCTCAACGACTGGTGGCGCTACCTTGGTCATCTTAACTCTCCTCTGGTATACTTGCAGAGCTACTCCTTTTCTTTCCTTATAAATTCCTGCCTCTGGATGCATTCTCTGAACTTATTATGCTAATGTTTCTCTTGCTACTTCTGTTGTTTCTAGTTCTAACTCGGATTTCTCCGACATTCTCATGCTATCTTTCATGCAAGTTATGTAAGTAACTGACATGCATGAGGTTGATAAGACCCCATAACTAATTAATTTTCCCTGCCTTCCCCCGCGGCTATAATCGTGTGATTATTTACTGGGATGAGGTGTGTTCTGACAAATCTGACTATGGTTTCTGGAGTTGGGTAGACGTGATGGGTAATGATTATGGCCTATTATGGAAAATTTATTACGGTATGTACGATGCTAATTATGGAAATTACTTCTCAAATCTCGGTAATCCTACGGACTGACATGGGTACTATGAGTCATGATGATGGAATGATATTCGACATGCTTGGTCTCTAACATGGATGACACGCTGGACACTACCCTCTCCATGACCACAATCGGTTGTGTTGTGGTATCCGCATCGCAACTCTAAATTTTTGATTGGCTTTAAAATTTCTTTATTGGGATTTATATCTAAGCTCTTCTCGGCTACGAGAGAGTTATTGACTCTATCTAATATAATCTACCTTACTGACTCCTCTCGGTTGCGATAGTTATTGAAAGTTGAAACATGGAACTTACTCATGATAGGGCTTCAGGCGTGCGCCATTCACCCATCCTAGTAGTATCTGTCCATCCAGTTGTGCTAATCAAACTGCTTTTGAATATCTGATTTCTATCACATAGTATGGTCCTAGCCAATGAATTTTCAGCTTTCCTGGGAACTTCTGGAACTTACTGTCATAAAGTATAAATTTTCCTCCTACCAGGAATGTTTTGTGCTTGATATGGCGATCGTGCCAAGCTTTTTGTCTCTCCTTTTGGAGAGTCTGGTGGAATTCCACTAGAAAATTGTCTTCTTCCAGCTCTTGAAGTTCATGTAATCGCTCTTTTAGCGAGTCTTCATCTGATAATTGGAGAGATGTTGCAATTAGGAGGCTCAGTATGACAAATTCTACCGGTACTACTGCTTCCCTCCCGTACACCAGCTGGAATAGGGTCTGGTTGTTTAGTCTCTTGACAGTTGTTTTGTACGCCCACAATGTTGCTGGTATATGTTCGTCCCATTCATCTCATTCAGCGTTGCAAATATTCGTTAAGCCCCTTTCCAGAATCTTATTAAATGCTTCTACTGTACCATTGGATTGTGGATGGAAAGGACTGCTTTTATGATTTTGTACCATGAAGTTTTCGAGCGGGGATTTAATGGTAGCATTGATGAAATGCGTACCCTGATCGCTTGTCAGGATTTTCAGGCAACCAAACCTGCTGACGATATTTTCAAATATGAAACGAGCCGCTGTTTCGGTTGTGCAATCCTTCACTAGCATTTCCTATGCCCACCTTGTCAAATAGTCTGTTGCCGTTATGATATACTTGGCCTGTGAGTGTCTTGCGGCAGGTGCAATCAGACCTATAAAATCAACTACCTGTTAGTCATCAGTATTTTTCACCTGTTGTTGATGACTAGATTCCTAGCTAAGTTTTCTAGAAGCTGATCTCCATATGTCAATTTGTCATCTAGAAAACCCCCAAACAAATTTTTGCTTTCCTAGCCCTCCTTATCAGCCTATGATTAAATCAATATTTAGCTTTTAAAGTCATTTCTTGTTTCAGAAAAATATCCCTATCTATAGCTGTCTTGGTCTTGCTGGTCTACTATTATTTTCCCCTTGGTTCTCATAAAACTCACTGTCCAATATTTGACAAAGTGTCTCCCTTCCTATCCTTGATCTTCTTGTCAAACACAGTCCAAAATCAATGAAAGTTGACCCTAAGTTAGGTAGTGGCGCTTTAGAGAATCCCTTCCTCGAAAAAAATAACCTGAGCCAGAATCCTTTGTTCAATAACAACTAGCCCTGAATTAGCGCTTAATCTGCAAAAGAGAACCTTGATATACCCCTAGGTCGCGCCACTAAGAAGACTTGTTGTCTCAGTCCGGAAGAAATTCTACAAAGATCTAATACAGAAAGAGATGAGCATGTGCACAGTCTAAAAGAATATGCTTAAGATTGGGAAAAACCTCCATAGAACACTAAAGGAGCTTTTAAAAGTTTCAAAGTCATATTTTTTGCATCTTTGCAGGGGGGAAATTGAATGACAAACAGTTTCCAGACAAAATCAAAGAGGCAAGTCCAAATAAGTCTCATGTTGAAGAATTTTCCATCAGTAGGTGGAGAGCTGCAATGATAACAAAGCAGGAGTGCATGTTTCAAAGGTCAAAAGTTGCCCTAAAAGCTAATACCATCCTTCAAAGCCACACAAATATAGAGGACTGATATAAGGTTGATCTGCAGTGTTCCAGTATTTCCTTCAGAGATAATGATGCATAAGTTTTCCCAAGGACATCATCACAGTACATAAGAAGACAACTGCTTCTTATGCTACCTTAAGCCTGGGATAAAAACACTAGTCAAAGAACAAATCAAATGTACCTCTGCAAACACAGTCCAAAAAAGGTTAGTAAATGATTACTAGCAAGAAAATACTCCACAAACTACATGTCATGTGGTTTCTGTTTTAAAATTTCACAAAGATATTTTGAAAAAAGGATACATATCCTAGAAACATGCCTCATATAGCAGATTGTCAAGATTTCACTTTATTACCTATTCTGATATACCAAGAAAAGACATATATGGCTGAGAGATGACACGGTTTAGCAAATGGATGAAATGTCATGACTTTGAAGACCTCCTTCAAAGAGCAGATGGTTGGGAACATGATAAATAAGACCTCCTTCATTTAAAAGTAGAGGGCCAACATGTTTTTTAAATGACTTCAGAGCTGTTGTGTGCTACCTCCTCCAAAGATGAATAGTGGGCGCATCAACAGGGTTTCGGATTATGTTTAAGAAAGTTTTCAATTGGAAAATTCAAAGTTGAAAATCAGTGGGAAAAATTGAAACTTTATAAGCTGAATTTTGGTATTACATCATAAGCAAAGCAATGATATTATAGTATTGAAGAAACCTCTTATTCCTGTTTATAAAGTATCTTCATCAGCAGATAAAAATAAAGGCCCCATGGTAGGTTGAAAAGGGCTGCAAACAATGTTTTGTAAGCTGAATTTTGTGAGTTAAAATGGGTTGATTTTCCTTGTGTCTAAGGGCTGTGTTGAATGACATAAATAGTCCCTTGATTTTCACTAATTTTATCTTGAAAAATGAGGGGCTGAAGTAAATTATTATTGAGATTGATCTCCCACTATTTATTGAAGTTCCTGGGCAGAATTTTCTACAACCATTGGATAATTTTGATAGTCAGCTTTTCCTATGGGTATTAGTGGGCCAGATCTGATATAAAGGTCAAAATATAATGAGGAACGTGATATCTTTCTAAATATCTTTTCAGCTGCAATAGAATATCAAAGGCAACTAGTGATTAAGTGAAAGGCTGCAGGGTTGTCTTGATAATGGACTCCTCTATAAAACAACAATCCAAGTCTGAAAGTTTCAACACTCCTTTCATTCATACAAGACAGAGTTTTATGGCAGTATCCTATGGCTTCTTTATTTCATAAAAACAATGGAGTTTTCCTCATGGTGATTAAAAGGCTGCAATGGTGTCTTTATGATAAAATTCTTCAAAGCAGACTAGGGAAAATCAGTTTGAGACAAAAAGGAGAAATGAAGGTTTCCAGGATTGGTAAACTGCAATGTACAAATTTAAAACAAAAATTCTGTCCAAGACTGAAAAGCTGCAAAATATGCTTGATATGCCTTGCAATGTTGAAACAAAAGTAAAAGATGCTAATTCAAATTGCATGAAGTTGTTACGCGGGATTATTGGAAATATTTAAAAAGCTGCAAATAGGATCGAGTCTAAACAACACTAGCATAAGAGGAATCAAGAATAAACTCTGGCTCAAGCTCAAGTGGTTAAAAGTTTTTAGAACAGACACAAGAAGAAAATTTGCTTTTGAATAAACATATTAAACTTCTAAGGCAGTGACTATAGCACTAGCTTACTTTTATGGACTTCATCCAAAACTCAATGACAACAATGCTTTCTCTGTTCTTGCAGCTGCATCCTTTCCTAATCTTCATTTATGCTTATTTTAAATACAGGATCTTAGTACAATATGCATTGTTTTTATAATTTCTAAAAATTGGAGCTCCATTAGGAGGAGAATGGTTGATGGAAGACTTAGTTTTTGTGAGCCATTCTAGCAGCCTTCCGGATCTCATACATCGGTCTTCTCAACATGGCAAAGGATTAAAAAGTTTTTGGTCTCAGGTTGAAGGTTAAAAGGGCCTCCAAAGATCATTATGGAGATTACAGTCAGCCACAAAGAATAAAGGAACAAAATCTTGGTGGACACATAGCAAGATGGCATTAGGGTTCCAAAGGGTTACATTAGTGGTTTAAAAAAGTGATGATCTCCTTGATTCAGAAAAAATGGTTTTGATCATAGTTTTAAAAAATAAAAAGCTTCCTACAGCGCAAACTATGAATTACCATATGATTAAAAAAAAAAAGCCATTCCATTCAATATGAAAAAGGTTGCAAAAGACAGAGGTTAAGGAGCGCCCGGGAAGTTTGTTTCAAAATTTGTTTCTGACCAAACAGAGATGAAATTTACAAAAGTGAGAGAGGTTTTTGTTCCTCATAGGTTCAATAATAAAAACCTCCTTCAGTTTCTACACAGGTATCATTTTTTGTGAGAAATGTAAAAAATACAGATGTCACGGGAGAATTTCTGCACCAGGATTCACCATTTTGACCAGTGTTGGGACAGTCAGATTTTGAAAAACAAAATGGATACCAAATTAAAAAAATGAAGCCTATTTGGTAATTAGACTTCCATATCTTTCCAACGAGCCATCTCGGGCCCAATTCCGACAATAGGAAGGCATCCAAAAGTAGCCTGCAAACAACACTATGTTTTTGTGCACCAACATTCACCATTTTTGACCAGTATTGGGACAGTCAATTTTTGAACGACAAAATGGACACAAAATCAAAAAAATCAAGAATATTTGGAAATTAAACTTCCATATATTTCCAACGAGCCATCTCAAGCCAAATTCTGACACCGGGAAGGCATCCAAAAGTGGCCTACAAACAACACTATGCATTTCTGCACCAGGACTCACCAGTTTTGACAAGTGTTGGGAAAATCAATTTTTGAACAACGAAATGGACACCAAATAAAAAAATTCAAGTTTTTCAGGAAAGTAGACTTCCAAAGATCTCCAACAAGCCATCTCGCGCCCAATTCTGACACCAGGAAGGCCTCCAAAATTGTCTGCAAAAGTGCATGGCGCGTTTGAAAAATTGCGCGGCGCGCCTGGGAGAGAAAATACAAAGGCTTTCTCTTGATGCGCGGCGCGCCTGTAGCAGTGCGCGGAGCTCTTGATTCTGAACGTTTTTCTCACCTAAAAACCTTCAAAAAAATATTTTTAGAGCTGCTCAACCAATAAAAAAGGGCCCTTAAGCATTTTTAAGGTATTCTTCTCACTCCATGACAAATTTTGAATTTAAGAGATGATGTACTCTTACTATGTTTCCAAGAGAAAAATATTGTTAAAGAAGGTGGGGTTTTGGTCTAAAATTAAAGGGTCTTGTTGCTGTGAATACCAAGGGTTAGTGCAGTGGTAGGTGGAGTGTTTGTATCAGTTTCAAAAGGCCTAAAAAACTGTCTTCAAGAACAGTGATAAATCATAATACTAATTGAAAGACAGAAAGCACAATATTAGAGGTTTTTCAAATTAATGAAAGTGTCCTAACAGTGATAAGACAAAACTCACCTCTGTCAGCAAAGTCTAAAGTGAAAATAATGTTATAAGGTGGAAGAAGTATTTGTAAGGAAAACACAGTGTTTGTAAGGTGACAACAGTGAGCCTATTTTGAAAATAGTGGTCTTAGTCTGAATGCCCTATCACTTCAAAAGTATCTTCTTTTGAATAGTGAAACAGTGAAACTAGTGCTGCCTCCATTGTCCAATAAAACAGAGTGTGGTGAGAGATTCTGCAAATTCATTTTAGGGTGTTTTGTTTTTGTCTAAATACAAGGTTGTTTTGGTTTCTGTCATAACACAAGGAGATCTTTGTTCTACAAAAAGCCACCATTACCTCTTTTTCAAATTACCTTGCCCAAACACAGTAATCTTCTGACTGTGTGCTTTTTATTTGATAACTATTTGTTGATTGGCATAAAAGGAGACAAAACAATTATTTGTAAGGAGCAGAAATTTGGTGTTAAAGAACCATTTCACACAGCATTTGAAGCAGTTTGCCTTGGTCAAACAGTGACTAACAAATAGGATAGAGGTGTGTGCTTGAGAAAACATTCCAAAGGCCATTTGAGACAGCTTGGTGTTGCAGAGAACATTCAAAACAATATGCCTCCCAGGAAAGACAGTAGGAGTGGCCTGCACAATAGATTTGAGCCTGTTTCCACTAAAAAGGAGCACAATGAGGCAGGGCAGCAAGGTGAAGAAGAACACATTGATGATATGCAGCACATTGATGAAGAGCAGTGCCATGAAGAAATTCAAAACAGAGATAGATGATGAGGGCTTTGCAAGTTTGAAGCAAGGAATTTTTCTTTGAATAGTGAAGGATAATGTAGTACCGGGGAGAAGGTTTTAGGAGCTAATTTGAAAATATTTCCTATGCTATAAATGACTTAGAACACACCTAGTCTCTAAGAGAAAGCAGACTTAGGTTGAGGTCTATAAATCTGTTTGCGAGGGTGTTAAAAAATTGATTCCAAAGCTGCTTTGATCATCTGAAACCACAGAGAGAGAAATTTATTGGAGATAGGGATTTTTTTCAAAATTATAGAGATCTTCTTGCTATGAGTGTTGAAAGAAAATTCTTGGCTGAAGCAAGGATAAAAACAATGATCGAAGGAAAGAGGTTTTTGGTGCCAAAAACACAAGGATACTTCCCTTCAAAAACCACAAACATGTCTTGTTAAAGACCTCTTGGCTCAAACACAATACTGAAGAGATGACTTTAGTGATGATGAGGAACAAGGAAAAGAGTCTAAACATAGTGGTGATAATGAAGAGAAAAGTGATGGGCAGTGAGGCAGTGATGAAAGGGAACATTATGGCAGCCAACACAACAATAAGCGTAAGGGTGATGAAGCACAAAACAGTAAAGGGAAAGAGCATGACAGTCATAAAGAAGGCAGTGACAAAGACAAACAAGGCAGCCCTCAAGCAAGAAATGATGAGGGAAAGCAAATAAAAAACATGGATCATGAAGGGAATTCTCCAAAGCATGTGCTAGCTGCCTCTCCTAGGCAAGGGGCCATGACTTCTTCACCAAAGCTAGAATTCCAAACAACAAAGAAGAAAACCAAGAAAAGCTCAAAACTGCCCAAAGAGGGCGGCCGGTGAGAAAAAAGGAGAAATAAACCTTTAGGCTTGGAATTTTGGCCTGATATTCTAGACATGTTTCTAAAAATCCTTGAGGGACTTGCTCACCAAAATTGAGCAAATTTTGACATGTTCTTGTTTTTTGACATTTTTGGGCCTAACTGCATAAAATCACGGGCGTCGCCATTTTGGTTTGGAGAATCCTAAACTCTTGAGAGTGGTACCATTGGATGTATTAAATTCAGGGGCATCTACTCAAAAAATTTTAGAGCATTTGAAGTTGTTTTGGTCCCCCATAGATGCAAAAAACACTCACTTTTTCGACACTCTGCCCACATATCAGCAAGGGCTATTTTTGGGTTTTTTTCACTCAGTTCAGTATTTGATAGACTTCCATGCATCAGATTGGGAAAATTCAAGTTGTTCCAGAAAGTAGATGTTCAGAGCTTTCCAACGAGCTGTCACGGGCCTCGTTTCAACATCAGGAAGGCCTCCAAAAATTGCCGGCAAGTCAGGGGACCTTTTGTTGATGTATTTTTTGAGTATTTTTGTAAAAATTGAACCTTTCAAAAGTGACTTTTCCTCATGTGCGTTTAGCTATTTTTGTACATGATAAGTTATGAAAAGTCAATATATTTCCATTTTTTAGCATTTTTGAGATATTTCATTAGATATTTTGTGCCTTGGGCTTTGCAAAGCCTCAAGGACAAAATCAAATATTTTGGATAGGCCAATGAGATTGCAAGTTGAACTAAGAGGTTTTCCTCACTTTGGACTATTTATTCCAAAGGCTTTCATTGTAAACAGGGCTGAAATTGATGAATAGAAGCAATGTATGGTCATATAAGCTTTGGAAGAAATACTTGTCTCATGCTTTTGGATAGTCTCTTGGATGTTCTTCGATGATGAAAGAGGATTGTTGTTGGATTCCATGACCTGGTAGAATGGTATAGTGTCACTCTCTCTGTTTTGTTTCCTAGTTTTCATTCATAAATCCATGTTCTTGATCGCTATAGGACATTAGAGAACAAATTTGAGACATGCCCTTGGAGGCACCTCAAATTTCCTGTTTCTTCATAACTTCCATGTTTTCTTCATTCTTAGTCACATTAAAGAATTCTTGATTGCTCTTTAATAACTTAAGAATATTGTTTTCTTGTTTCATTCATGGTTTTATGCATGCTAAGTATGATTTACGGTATGCCCTGCTTACTCATGGCTAGCCATAGCTCCATCTGTGAAAATTCTCTTTGACTGATTAGATTTTCATTTGTTGAACCAAGGAGGTCTTGTTCTGATCTTGCCCTTTGCCTAAGACTATGCAATTTTGTTTTCAAAGTGCCCAATAGCTTGAAGTACTGTGTTTAGGCGTTCTAAAATAGTGATTTGAGTTGTTTGTCTATCTTAAATGTATTTCCCCAAAGTTTGATAGCCATTTCCTAAAGTTAGAGAGTTATATATCTCTATGCATGTCTTGAATGTTTATTTCTATGCATTGATTAGCTTAAAATTATGTTTCTCATGATTAATGGTTTTCCCTACCATGTTTATGTCAGCTATTAAACTATTTGTGCTTGAAATACTTTGTTATTCACAAAATTTATGTCCATATTACTCCATTTTTCCCAAAGATCCATTTTACCTCAAATCAAATCGGCCCTTCAACAACCTTGTATCACCATCTGAAAGCTTTCTTGATCCTTTTTGACCCCATAGCCCAGTTGATCTGACATCCTTTCACCTATATTATGTCCTTGATCAGTTCATCCCTCACAACTTAAAAACCAAAACCATAAACCTACCTCATAACTAGCCTAAAATCAAAACACAATAAGAAAACACACAGATATCCCTTACGCAAATAGAGAGAGCCCTCTCTGAGTCCAGGAAGGCTAGGTCCTTGGGCTCCAAAGACTGGTTTGATGTTACACTGTCATTTGGCTTGCCAATCAGCCAAATCACGGGACCCTAACACAATGGTGATCACGTTGGGACGTTGAGTCAAAACATCCTTGGTATCCCTTAGGATCTCTCAAAATCTCAGTCAAAATTAGAAAACTTAGGTATTGTCTGAAGAGTAGAAACTAGCTCCTTCACCATCTTAGCAAAATGTTGATTCAGTTATAGGAAACTCTTCCAAACCTCAGGGCTACATATAGGAAACTTAGAAAACCACAAAATATCTCTAGATTGGTGTTTATCAATATTGGTGGTGGACCATACACATCTACTCTCAAAACAACTAAAAATCCACCTGGCGACTCCACTAGCCTTTAGTAGGCCTTATTGCTTTACTATCTTCAAGAATACTTGCCATTTAGCCACCTCATCGCCACCCTAACATAATGGCGATCACGGTGGGACCCTAAGTTAGTGACAATATAAGTACACCTTAGGACTCCAAAAATCCCTTGTCTTCAAACATACCTAGCATTTAGCCACCTCATCGCGACACTAACATAATGGCAATCACGGTGGGACTTACTGAGTACATGAAATTCTAGAAAACTCTTATAGACTCTTTAGTCCTTCAAAACTAAACTTAGATCATTAGCCTATAGAATCATTTAGAGTAAACTCCTTGTTTCACCATCTTAGCAAAGTGATGAATCAGGTTTGGAACACTCTTACAAACTAGGCTGCACATAAAAACTCAAAAAACCCCAAAACTTCCTTAGATTGGTTTTTGTCAGTATTGGTGGTGGACCATACACATATACCTCAAAACAACTAAAAATCCACTTGGCGACTCCACTAGCCTCCAGTAGGCCTTAATACTTTACTAAACTCTAGGCTACTATCCGATTGAGCCACCTCATCGCCACACTAATATAATGGCGATCACAGTGGGACTTTGAGTAACAAACAAACTTAGATTCCCTAAACATTCTAGCAACCTTAAGAATACTATATGATTGAATTATCCCACCGCTCACTAACATAGTGGCGATCACAGTGGGACCTTCTGAGTTAGTGAAAATCTAAGTACTCCTTAGCAACTCTCGAAGTCTCAATCAAACTTAGAAAACTTGAGCGTTGTTTGAATAGTAGAATCTAGCTCTTTCAACATCTTGGCAAAATGATGATTCAGTTATAGGAAACTCTTCCAAACCTCATAGGCACATAAAAACTCAGAAAACCTCAAAAACATCCCTAGATTGGTTTTTCCTAGTTATTGGTGGTGGACCATAGCTACATCTCTGTAAAAACAACCAAGTTCCACCTGGCGACTCCACTGGAGGAAGAACCTAAAACATGACCAGTCATCCTAGAAAGAAAAATCACTCAGGCCTTAGTTGGATTCAAGAAATTATTGTCTTTATCTATAGCTATGTTCTATCCTACTTTGAGCCTGATCAAGAATACACTGATGAGATCTACATTGATCATTGGAAGGATCTCAAACCTCGAAAAGCGAAGCCTCAAATTTCAGACCATGAGCAGGCTTATACACCTATGCTTACCCCAGATTCACCTATGGAAAACCTAGCAAAACATGAGCCTCATGCTACCTTTCCCACTCTAGCTGAAACCTCAAACGGTCATAAATCTCTTTTTACACTACCTATATCCAAAAAGGTCCCAGAAAGATACAAGCCTCTGGTTTTACCTCCCATCTTTCAAGCCCTCCCTGCAAATATTCAAAATAAATTACCCAGATTTGATGGAGAAAGCTCCAAAGTCACTGCTGAAGAGCACGTCCAAAATATTGAGGATTTATTTGACCTTTATGAAATATAAGAAGATGATGTGCATATTAGAATGTTTGCCTTATCATTACAAGGAAAAATTAAGAGTTCGTTTAAAGACCTTCCAGCTGCAAGCATTACCAATTTTCATTAGTTCACTTAAATCTTCCTAGATAGGTGGGTGTTCATGGGTAATAAAGTTCTCATCATAAAGGAATACAATCATTTAAAAGACAACTAGGGGAGACAATACAAAAATTTTCAGCCAGGTTCAATAAAGTATACCATGCAATGCCTGCTAACATAAAGCCACCCCTCGGATGTGCTCTCTTGCACTACCCAGATTCTTTTGACACAGAGATGGTTTTCCGGATAAGAAATAAAGATAATTTGACCCTAGAAGAAATGCAAATGATAGTAGTTGATGTATAATTCAACATACTAAATAGGGAGGCACAGCTAAGAATAATAGAGAAAGACAAAGCAAATCAAGAGAGACTAATATCTTCAGAGGAAAAGTTTGAAAAATTGGTATGTATGTTCGGAAAACTAGAGCATCTACTTGACAGGAAAAGAGAAAAACACAAAGTTAAGGTTAACATTGCTTATTCAAACCAACCTACACTTCTTCCTCAGGATGAACACACTCAACTATTACAAGACAAAAGTTATGAACAAAATGTGCCTAATGAGAAAGTTGCAAATAAAAACATAGAGGAATGCTCTAAAGAGACTATCAGCCATTTTGAAATCACAGATTCTGAAATGGAAGAAGAATCAAAACCTTTAGGATCTCTACCCTTATGCTTTAAATCATTCCAGACTCTGAAAGAAAATTTGCATCCTAAAGATCTCCTAGCAGTTATTCAGGAAAACCCTGCTCAGGTTAACTCTCACCTAAATCAAGAAGAGTTGATTAAGGATGAATTCAAATCTGAAATAGAAGACAAATCACAACCTGTAGGATCTATACCTTTATGCTGGGAGTCATTTGAGTTCATGAAAGCAAACTGGCCTCCTAAGAATCCATCAAAGGAAACTCATGAATCCCATGTTTATTATCCCAAGCATCAAGAAGAGTTGAGTGAGGATGAATTCAGATCCGAAATAGAAGATAGATCAAAACCTGTAGGATCTCTACTTTTATGCTGGGGGTCATTTGAGTTCATAAAATAAAATTGGCCTCCTGAAAATCTATCAGAAACAACTCATGAATTACATGCTAACTATCCTCAACATCACAAAGAATTGGTTGAAGATGAAAACAAGCAAGAAATGAAAGAGAATCCATAGGATCTCTCTAAAGGCACAAGTGATTCATCATCATCTCTCATAAGTGAAGCCCAAAAAGACATTCATCCTCCCAATTAGCTTTCTCAAGAGAAAGAAAATTATTGTAGCTATATCCAAAGAGAAATGAAAATGCTTCCCTTTTTAACTGAAGAGGAAATAGATCAATTCATAAACATACAGTCATCCTTTCTTGATTCTTCTCCTGATCTTAACTGTCACATAGCAGTAAATAGATTTAAAGATCAATTCCAAAAAAAAAAATCTAATAGTCCAATATGTATGGTTGGTGACATTAATTACAATGATGATTTTCCAAGGTTTGATCAATATGTTGATAATGATGATGATTTCCAAACAGAAGCTAACTTTGCAGAATACTCAGTTTTTGATTTTTGGGAGGAAGCTCAGTTTCCTAAACTTGAGGAAAGTAACCAAACAAAACATAGCAGCTATGACAGTGATGAGGAAAGCTCAGAAAATTTGGAAGCAAATAAAGGCTTGAAAATTGATGATCACAAGAAAGTTGGTGCTCTTCTTTCTCAAGAAGATTTGTTGCCAAAGTGTATCCCTCCTCATCAACATGATGACCTTCACACAATTTTTAGTTCACTTAATCAGAGAAAATCAGCTTGGAAAGAAAAATACACTGCAATATATGATGAGTTTGACAGTCCAAGTGATCATGAGCAAGGGGAAGAGTTTCTTTCCCAAGAAAGTCCCAAGCATAGCCAAGTAGAACAAATAGTAGTCTTGAATGAAACCTATATATCAAATCCTCTAGACCAGGTATTATTCCAAGATCCATTTGTTGTTTTCCTTGAGAAATCTGAAGGAGTAGTGGGTTCTATCATGAACAGTTTGCTACCAAGAATGAGAAAAAACTTAAGCACTACTGTCCGAAAACAAACCAAATAGAGGTGGCCTTTTCATTACTTTAGCATCATGAAAGAACTAAACCAGAGTCACCCATGTAATCATCTACTTGACTGGTTACATTGGAAAAGAGAGTTCACCAAATAAATTTCTATTGTGTATAGATTAGATTAGGATAGATAGACAGGAGTGGAAAATAAGCTCAACCTTGTGAGCATCGTTTCAGTTCTAGATTGTTTGAAGAAAAAGTGAAGAAGTAGAAAATACAAAAAAAGTAAAAAGTAGAAAAAAAGGGCATTTTCTAAAAGCAATGGTAAGGCCCCATGTTCAAAAAATAGTCATTCAGAAAGCGCACAAGTCTAAATGCCGCTAATAGTGCTCAAATGTCTTGTTCAGTTATCTAGCCTAATCATAACTGAACATGTTTTAAATTTATTTGATGATAAGTTAGTGAGAGGAAAACATAGTCAACATTGTGTAAGCTTGAATTATCAAAGAGAGTAGATTAGGAAAAGATATTGGTTCCACATGCTCAAAACAGAACCAAAGAGGAAAGCAGGGATGAAAAACAAACTATGTATCCTAGCCCTGATTTTTCTAAATTTAATTTTCATGCAAAATAATATTTGTGTGCAGCTTGTCTTTTATGCCACAAATACATGAAAAATCAGACTGTCTAATCCTGATTTGGTCATTTTTCAATTTCATGTTCTAGTATAGTGAATAAAATCCTGTCAAACAGCTTAATCTTGACAATCGATCTAGCATATGTAGAGAATCAAAGGAGTTCATTAGTTTAATCTGAACTCCCGGAAGATATAAGTGTAGCATTAGATAGTTTCTATTTTGAAAAATATCATGTCAAAAGGTTGCTAGTCCAAATGCACCCGAAAGAAGGAAAAATGTTAGGGAATATAGCTGGGTAGGTAGAAATGTCTTTAATGCTAATCATGCTGTCAATTTTCAGAAATGACATCAAGAAAGAATGAAATTTGCGCCAATGGATAAGGCACTGGTCTTCATAAGCCAAAGATCTGCAATTCTGGACACCTCCTGAAAAGGAGCTTCCCTCCCCAAATGGAGCCACTGTTAGTCATCAGTATTTTTCACCTGTTGTTGATGACTAGATTCCTAGCTAAGTTTTCTAGAAGCTGATCTCCATATGTCAATTTGTCAACTAGAAAACCCCCAAACAAATTTTTTCTTTCCTAGCCCTCCTTATCAGCCTATGATTAAAGCAATCTTCAGTTTTTAAAGTCATGTCTTGTTTCAGCAAAATATCCCTGTCTATAGTTGTCTTGGTCTTGCTGGTCTACTATTAGTTTCCCCTTGGTTCTCATAAAACTCACTGTCCAATATTTGACAAAGTTTCTCCCTTCCTATCCTTGATTTTCTTGTCAAACACAGTTAGAAATCAATGAAAGTTGACCCTAAGTTAGGTAGTGGCAATTTAGAGAATCCCTTCCTCAACAAAAATAGCCTGAGGCAGAATCCTTTGTTCAATAACAACTAGCCCTGAATTAGCGCTTAATCTGCAAAAGTGAACCTTGATATACCCCTAGGTCGCACCACTAAGAAGACTTGTTGTCTCAGTCCAGATGAAATTATAAAAAGATCTAATACAGAAAGAGATGAGCATGTGCGCAATCTAAAAGAATATGCTTAAGATTGGGAAAAATCTCCATAGAACACTAAAGGAACTTTTAAAAGTTTCAAAGTCATATTGTTTGCATCTCTGCAAGGGGAAAATTGAATGACAAACAGTTTCCAGACAAAAGCAAAGAGGAAAGTCAAAATAAGTCTCATGTTGAAGAATTTTCCATCAGCAGGTGGAGAGCTGCAAAGATAACAAAGTAGGAGTGCATGTTTCAAATGTCAAAAGTTGCCCTAAAAGTTGATACCATCCTTTAAAGCCACACAAATATAGAGGACTGATATAAGGTTGATTTGCAGTGTTCCAGTTTTTCCTTCAGAGATAATGATGCATAAGTTTTCCCAAGGACATCATCACAGTACATAAGAAGACAGCTGCTTCTTATGCTGCCTTAAGCCTGGGATAAAAACACTAGTCAAAGAACAAATCAAATGTACCTTTGCAAACACAGTCCAAAAAAGGTTAGTAAATGCTGACTAGCAAGCAAATACTCCACAAACTACATGTCATGTGGTTTCTGTTTTAAAAGTTCACAAAGATATTTTGACAAAAGGATACATATCCCAGAAACATGCTTCATATAGAATATTGTCAATATTTCACTTTATTACCTATTTTGATATACCAAGAAAAGACATATATGGCTGAGAGATGACACGGTTTAGCAAATGGATGAAATTTCATGACTGTGAAGACCTCCTTCAAAGAGCAGATGGTTGGGAACATGATAAATAAGACCTCCTTCATTTAAAAGCAGAGGGAAAACATGTTTTTAAATGACTTTAGAGTTGTTGTGTGCTACCTCCTCCAAAGATGAACAGTGGGCGCATCAACAGGGTTTCGGATTATGTTTAAGAAAGTTTTCAATTGGAAAATTCAAAGTTGAAAATCAGTGGGAACAATTGAAAGTTTATAAGCTGAATTCTGGTATTACATCATAAGCAAAGCAGTGGTATTATAGTATTGAAGAAACCTCTTATTCCTGTCTATAAAGTATCTTCATCAGCAGATAAAAAGAAAGGCCCCATGATAGGTTGAAAAGGGCTGCAAACAGTGTTTTGTAAGCTGAATTTTGTGAGTTAAAAGGGGTTGATTTTCCTTGTGTCTAAGGGTTGTGTTGACTGACATAAATAGTCCCTTGATTTTCACTAATTTTATCTTGAAAAATGAGGGGCTGAAGTAAATTATTATTGAGACTGATCTCCCACTGTTTATTGAAGTTCTTGGGAAGAATTTTCTACAACCATTGGATAAGTTTGATAGTCAGCTTTTCCTCTGGGTATTAGTGGGCCAGATCTGATATAAAGGTCAAAATATAATGAGGAACATGATATCTTTCTAAATATCTTTTCAGCTGCAATAGAATATCAAAGGAAACTAGTGACTGAGTGAAAGGCTGCAGGGTCGTCTTGATAATGGACTCCTCTATAAAACAACAATCCAAGTCTGAAAGTTTCAACACTCCTTTCATTCCATACAAGACATAGTTTTGTGGCAGTATCCTATGGCTTCTTCATTTCATAAAAACAATGGAGTTTTCCTCATGGTGATTAAAAGGCTGCAATGGTGTCTTTATGATAAACTTCTTCAAAGCAGACTAGGGAAAATCAGTTTGAGACAAAAAGGAGAAACGAAGGTTTCTAGGATTGGTAAAATACAATGTACAAATTTAAAACAAAAATTCTGTCCAAGACTGAAAAGCTGCAAAATATGCTTGATATGCCTTGCAATGTTGAAATAAAAGTAAAATATGCTAATTCAAATTGCATGAAGTTGTTACGTGGGATTGTTGAAAATATTTAAAAAGCTACAAACAGGATCCAGTCCAAACAACACTAGCATAACAAGCATCAAGAAGAAACTCTAGCTCAAGCTCAAGTGGTTAAAATTTGTTAGAACAGACACAAGAAGAAAATTTTCTTTTGAATAAGCATATTAAACTTCTATGGCAGTGACTATAGCACTAGCTTACTTTTATGGAATTCATCCAAAACTCAATGACAGCAATGATTTTTGTGTTCTTGCAGCTGCATCCTTTCCTGATCTTCAGTTATGCTTATTTTAAATACAAGATCTTAGTACAATATGCATTGTTTTTATAATTTCTAAAAATTGGAGCTCCATTAGGAGGAGAATGGCTGATGGAAGCCTTGGTTTTTGTGAGCCATTCTAACAGCCTTCTAGATTTCATACATCGGTCTTCTCAACATGGCAAAGGATTAAAAAAATTTTGGTCTCAGGTTGAAGGTTACAAGGGCCTCCAAAGATCATTATGGAGATTACAATCAGCCACAGAGAATAAAGGAACAAAATCTTGGTGGACACATAGCAAGATGGCATTAGGGTTCCAAAGGGTTACATTAGTGGTTTCAAAAAGTGATGATCTCCTTGATTCAGAAAAAGAGGTTTTGATCATATTTTTAAAAAATAAAAAGCTTCCTACATCGCAAACTATGAATTACCATATGATTAAAAAAAAAAAAAAAACATTCCATTCAATATGACAAAGGTTGCATAAGACAGAGGTTAAGGAGTGCCTGGGTAGTTTGTTTCAAAATTTGTTTATGACCAAACAGAGATGAAATTTAAAAAATTGAGAATTTTTTGTTCCTCATAGGTTCAGGAATAAAAACCTCCTTCAGTTTCTACACAGGTATCATGGTTTGTGTGAAATATAAAAAATACAGATGTCACGGGAGAATTTCTGCACCAGGATTCACCATTTTGATCAGTGTTGGGACAGTCAGATTTTGAACAAACAAATGGATACAAAATGAAAAAAATAAAGCATATTTTTAAATTAGACTTCCATATCTTTCCAAAAATCCATCTCAGGCCCAATTCCGACAACAGGAAGGCATCCAAAAGTAGCCTGCAAACATCATTATGTTTTTCTACACTAACATTCACCATTTTTTACCAGTGTTGGGACAGTCAATTTTTTAACAACCAAATGGACACAAAATGAAACAAATAAATCATATTTTTAAAGTAGACTGCCATATCTTTCCAACTAGCCATCTCAGGCCCAATTCTAACATCGGGAAGGCATCCAAAAGTGACCTACAAATAGCACTATGCATTTATGCACCAGGATTCACCAGTTTTGACCAGTGTTGGGAAAATCAATTTTTGAACAATGAAATGGACACAAAATGAAAAAATTCAAGCTTTTCTAGAAATTAGACTTCCACAGATTTCCAACGAGCCATCTCGCACCCAATTCTGATACCGGGAAGGCCTCCAAAACGGGTTGAAAAAGTACGCGGCGCGCCTGGGAGAGAAAATACAAAGGCTTTCTATTGATGTGTGGCGCGCCTGTAGCAGCGCGCGGTGCTTTTTCTTCTGAACGTGTTACTCACCTAAAAACCTTCAAAAAAAATCTTTTTAGAGCTGCTCAACCAATCAAAAAGGGTCCTTAAGAATTTTTAAGGTATTCTTCTCACTCCATGACAAATTTTGAATTTAAGAGGTGATGTACTCTTACTGTGTTTCCAAGAGACAAATATTGTTAAAGAGGGTGGGGTTTTGTATAAAATTAAAGGTTCTTGTTGCTGTGAATACCAAGGGTTAGTGCAGTGGTAGGTGGAGTGTTTGTATCAGTTTCAAAAGGCCTAAAAAACTGTCTTCAAGAACAGTGATAAATCATAATACTAATTGAAAGACAGAAAGCACAATATTAGAGGTTTTTCAAATTAATGAAAGTGTCCTAACAGTGATAAGACAAAACTCACCTCTGTCAGCAAAGTCTAAAGTGAAAACAGTGTTATAAGGTGGAAGAAGTCTTTGTAAGGAAAACACAATGTTTGTAAGGTGACAACAGTGAGCCTATTTTGAAAATAGTGGTCTTAGTCTGAATGCCCTATCACTTCAAAAGTATCTTCTTTTGAATAGTGAAACAGTGAAACTAGTGCTGCCTCCATTTTCCAATAAAACATAGTGTGGTGAGAGATTCTGAAAATTCATTTTAGGGTGTTTTGTTTTTGTCTAAATACAAGGTTGTTTTGGTTTCTGTCATAACACAAGGAGATCTTTGTTCTACAAAAATCCACCGTTACCTCTTTTTCAAATTACCTTGCCCAAACACAGTAATCTTCTGACTGTGTGCTTTTTCTTTGATAACTATTTGTTGATTGGCATAAAAGGAGACAAAACAATTATTTGTAAGGAGCAGAAAGTTGGTGTTAAAGAACCATTTCACATAGCATTTGAAGCAGTTTTCCTTGGTCAAACAGTGACTAACAAATAGGATAGAGGTGTGTGCTTGAGAAAACATTCCAAAGGCCATTTGAGACAGCTTGGTGTTGCAAAGAACATTCAAAACAATATGCCTCCCAGGAAAGACAGTAGGAGTGGCCTGCACAAGATATTTGAGCATGTTTCCACTGAAAAGGAGCATAGTGAGGCAGGGCAACAAGGTGAAGAAGAACACATTGATGATATGCAGCACATTGATGAAGAGCAGCGCCATGAAGAAATTCAAAACAGAGAAGATGATGAGGGCTTTGCAAGTTTGAGGGAAGGAATTTTTCTTTGAATAGTGAAGGATAATGCAGTACCGGGAAGAAGGTTTTAGGAGCTAATTTGAAAATATTTCCTATGCTATAAATGACGTAGAACACACCTAGTATCTACGAGAAAAGCAGACTTAGGTTGAGGTCTATAAATCTGTTTGCAAGGGTGTTAAAAGATTGATTCCAAAGCTGCTTTGATCATCTGAAACCACAGAGAGAGACATTTATTGGAGATAGGGATTTTTTTCAAAATTATAGAGATCTTCTTGCTGTGAGTGTTGAAAGAAAATTCTTGGCTGAAGCAAGGATAAAAACAATGATCGAAGGAAAGAGGTTTTTGGTGCCAAAAACACAAGGATACTTCCCTTCAAAAACCACAAACATGTCTTGTTAAAGACCTCTTGGCTCAAACACAATACTGAAGAGATGACTTTAGTGATGATGAGGAACAAGGCAAAGAGTCTAAACATAGCGGTGATAATGAAGAGCAAAGTGATGGGCAGTGAGGCAGTGATGAAAGGGAACATTATGGCAGCCAACACAACAATAAGCGTAAGGGTGATGAAGCACAAAACAATAAAGGGAAAGAGCATGACAGTCATAACGAAGGCAGTGACAAAGACAAACAAGGCAGCCCTCAAGCAAGAAATGATGAGGGAAAGCAAATAAAAAAAAATGGATCATGAAGGGAATTCTCCAAAGCATGTGCTAGCTGCCTCTCCTAAGCAAGGGGCCATGACTTCTTCACCAAAGCTAGAATTCCAAACAACAAAGAAGAAAACCAAGAAAAGCTCAAAACTGCCCAAAGATGGCGCCCAGTGAGAAAAAATGAGAAAGACACCTTTAGGCTTGGAATTTTTGCCCAAGCTTCTAGACATGTTTCTAAAAAGCCTTGAGGGACTTGCTCACCAAAATTGAGCAAATTTTGACATGTTCTTGTTTTTCGACATTTTTGGGCCTAACTGCATAAAATCATGGGCGCCGCCATTTTGGTTTGGAGCATCCTCAAATCTTGAGAGTAGTACCATTGGATGCATTAAATTCAAGGGCATCTACTCAGAAATTTTCAGAGCATTTGAAGTTGTTTTGGTCCCCCAAAGATGAAAAAAACACTCACTTTTTCGACACTCTGCCCACATATCAGCAAGGGCTATTTTTTGGGTTTTTCTCACTCAGTTCAGTATTTGATAGACTTCTGAGAATCAGATTGGAAAATTAAATTTGTTCCAGAAAGTAGACATTCATAGCTTTCCAACGAGCTATCACTGGCCTTGTTTTTACATCGGGAAGGCCTCAAAAAGTTGCCGGCAAGTCAAGGGACCTTTTGCTGATGTATTTTTTGAGTATTTTTGTAAAAATTGAACCTTTCAAAAGTGACTTTTCCTCATGTGCGTTTAGCTATTTTTGTACATGATAAGTTATGAAAAGTCAATATATTTCCCTTTTTTAGCATTTTTGAGATATTTCATTAGATATTTTGTGCCTTGAGCTTTGCAAAGCCTCAAGGACAAAATCAGATATTTTGGATAGACCAATGAGATTTCAAGTTGAACTAAGAAGTTTTCCTCACTTTGGCCTATATATTCCAAAGGCTTTCATTGTAAACAGGGCTGAACTTGATGAATAGAAACAATATATGGTCATATAAGCTTTGGAAGAAATACTTGTCTCATGCTTTTGGATAGTCTCTTGGATGTTCTTCGATGATGAAAGAGGATTGTTGTTGGATTCCATGACTTGGTAGAATGGTATAGTGTCTCTCTCTCTATGTTTTGTTTCCTAGTTTCCATTCATAAATCCATGTTCTTGCTTGCTATAGCATTAGAGAAAAAATTTGAGACATGCCCTTGGAGGCACCTCAAATTTCCTGTTTCTTCATAGCTTCCATGTTTTCTTCATTCTTAGTCACATTAAAGAATTCTTGATTTCTCTTTAATAACTTAAGAATACTGTTTTCTTGTTTCATTCATGGTTTTATGCATGCTAAGTATGATTTACAGTATGCTTTGCTTACTCATGGCTAGCCATAGCTGCATCTGTGAAACTTCTCTTTGATTGATTAGATTTTCATTTGTTGAACCAAGGAGGTCTTGTTATGATCTTGCCCTTTGCCTAAGACTATACAATCTTGTTTTCAAAGTGCCCAATAGCTTGAAGTACTGTGTTTAGGAATTCCGACATAGTGATTTGAATTTTTTGTCTGTCTTAAATGTATTTCCCCAAAGTCTGATAGCCATTTCATAAATTTAGAGAGTTATATATCTCTATGCATGTCTTGAATGTTTATTTCTATGCATTGATTAGCTTAAAGTTACGTTTCTCATGATTAATGGTTTGCCCTACCATGTTTATGTTAGCTATTAAACTCTTTGTGCTTGAAATCCTTTGTTATTCACAAACTTGATGTCCATCTTACTCCATTTTTCCCAAAGATCCATTTTACCTAGAATCAAATCGGCCCTTCAACAACCTTGTATCACCATCTAAAATATTTCTTGACCTTTTCGACCCCATAGCCCAGTGGATCTGACATCCTTTCACCTATCTTATGTCTTTGATCAGTTCATCCCTCACAACTTAAAAACCAAAACCAAAAACCTACTTCATAACTAGCCTAAAATCAGAACACAATAAGCAAACACATAGATATCCCTTACGCAAATAGAGAGAGCCCTCTCTGGGTCTAGGAAGGCTAGGTCCTTGGGCTCCAAAGACTGGTTTGATGTTACATTGTCATTTGGCTTGATAATCAGCCAAATCACAGGACCCTAGCACTACCCATTTCTCAAATGGTTGCAGTGCTTTTACTGAGTGAAGTGGGAGCTTGTCTCTGTGCGATGGATTTCTCGTCCTCTGACATACATCGCATTTTTTTACAAATTCCTTACTGTCCATGTGTACTGTCAGCCACTGTAAACCCACCTGCAATACTTTCCTCACCGTCGGTTTTGCTCCTACATGCCCTCCCGCAACTCCACAGTGGCATTTCCATAGTAAAACTTCCCTCTCGTGGTCTAGGACGCATCCTCATAAGATTTGGTCTATCCCCATCTTGTACAAGTGTCCTACTATCAGCTGATACTCTGCCACTCGGACTACTAGGTGTCTTCTCTGGGCTGCTATATATTATTTTCATCATTGTCCTATTTTCAGGTAGGTTGCTATCTAATCTAGGTATTATGGGATGGCTTCTACTCTAAAAAGATCAGCATCTGGCAAGATCGTCCAGGGACCCTCCATTTTCCCCATTTTCCAACCTTGATAGGTGGTTCGGCCCCACGTTTAGTCTCCCATGTTTGACTATCACCTCAAAGGTGAGCTCCTGAAAGAGTAAGAGCCATCTACAGATTCTTCCTTCTAAGACCGGTTTTTTTACTAGGTACTTTAAAGCTGAATGGTCTGTTTACATACCTCCTAGCAGGTAGTGGTAGAAATTTTGAAGGGAATACACCATTGCTAATGCTTCCCGCTTTGTTGTAGTGTAGTTCCGTTCCACTGATGATAATTTACGACTTGCAAAATACACTAGGTGATCAATTGAAGTGTCCCTTGGTTGAGCTAGAACCGCTCCAAGTGCGATGCTCGAAGCATCAATGTGGACATGAAATTGCTTGTCCCAATCCAGGTGAAACAATATTGGTGCACTTTCCAATTTTTCCTTCAAAGTGTTTAGGGCTGTCGTGAAATTCTCTATCCAACTGAACTGTTCCGACTTCTGCAACAACTTCTCTAATGGGGTTGTTATCTTCACGTAGTTGCGGATGAATCGCCTGTAGTAGCCTGTGTGGCCTAGTAGTGACCTTAACTGCTTCACAGTTTATGGTGCCTCCATATTAATTATAACTGCTACCTTTTTTTGGACACACGCAAACTCCTTGGTTGCATACTACGTGTCCTAGCAGTGTTCCAAAAGGCACTACAAAGATGCACTTCTTGAGGTTTAGTGAAATCTGGAGTTTCCTACACCTGTCAAACATTATCTTCAATAGTGTTGCATGGTATTTTAACAGCCTATAGACAGTCCAGTCATCCATATAGACTTCCAGTAATTTGTGGATGTAGTCACGGAATGCTGCTATCATAATGCGTGAAAATATTGCTGGCGCATTCTTCAATCCAAATGGAATTACATGATATGCAAAGGAACCCCATTTGGTGGTGAAATTTGTCTTTTTCTTATCTTATTTAGCTATTTTTACCTCATGGTATCCTAAAAATCCATCTATAAAGGAATAAGCCTCATTCCCTGCAATGTTGTCGAGGACTTCGTCACTGAACGGAGTAGGGAATGGGTAATGTATACAGGCATTATTCAATCTCCTATAGTCAACAAAAAATCGGATTTCATACTTATCCTTTTTGCTTTGTATGACTATTGGACTTACCCATTCTACTTCTTCCACTAGGAATATTGACCTTGCCTTTAGTATTTTGTCGATTTCTGCTTTAAGTTTTTCCTTCACCCTTGGATTCAGCCGATAGGGTTTGTGCTTGATTGGTCTTGCATTGGGCTTCAAAATTATACACATTTCCTCCATGTCCCCTTTTATTCCTTTCAATTCTGCTACAGATGACGGAAACAAGTCCTCATATTCTTGTAGTAGATTGAATATTTCCTTAGTCGTCTCGGCATCCCAATAATCACCGATTGATGCAAGTTTGGGTTTTTCTTCAGTCCCAATGTTCATTTTCTTGATTTTTATTAGTAGAAGATGAATTCCTTCTGTTGTCGGGTCTTCCTTAATATCTCTCTCCCCCTCCTTTTCCTCAAAATACAGATGTCTAAGACCTTCTAGACCATCATCGTCCATTTCACTGTTTATCTTCTTACATGCTACTGACTGTCTGATGCTTTGGTTTGGGAGCAGTTGCTCGTCCTCCTCCTGAATCTCCGGGAAGAACAATACCTTTTTAATAGCCTGTAATGCTTAGGTGACTGGTTTTGTTTTTCCTTCAAATAAGAAGCACTGTGTAAATTTCTCTGCAACTGCTTACCAAGTACTAGTTCCTCTTTTCCTCTCTTCTGTTAGGTACCAAGCTTGAGGAATCAAATCCAGTGAATGTATAAAGTTTTGGACCCACAGCTCTTCCGGGTATCCTACATTGTTCCATTCATCCTCACACTCTTTCAAATGTTTTCTAGGGTCTGAGTCCCCTTGGAATTTTTGAGTGAAACGTGGTTCTTCTTCTTCCTTGAACTTGGCTTTCAAGGTTTCCGCAACTTTGTCCCACCGTGATAGTAAGTTCTGGTGGTTACTCCACCACCTTGCTGATGTGGATGTAAGGCCATATCCATGAGTGGGACCCTATGATCCGCTGGTACCTTATCTTATATTCTGGCAATAAAAGTATTTACCACGTTCATATTAGATAAAGTGGGGTAATCTCTTACCTCTGTCCCGATCCAGTTGACTCTTTCGATGTTGGTGCATCTTCTTGGATTGGTCTCATATCCCCCTTGTTTCCAATCATTCCAGGTTATCTCTGAGCCTAAGTCTGAGCTTTGAATACTTCTCCAACTTACAGATCCCCCCGCTATTGGGTTGATGTAATCTTCCCTTTTTCTTGCAGTCATCTGATACAGATGATTAAGAAGCTGAGAATATTCCCTGTTTTCAACAGACTCTGTGTATCAGGGACCTTGATACAGGTCGAGGGCTGGGTGACCTTGACCTCCCCGTCCTCAAGATCATCAATTCCTTCTTTAAGTCTATTATTACGTAGTTTTCAAAAGCCTAGTCGATCCCCAGTAATGCTGGATAGGGATCTTTATCCCCCATAATGTATATTACCTCGAAGTCCGTGTATGTCTTTACTCTCGCGACATCGACTTCAACCTCCTCCAGTCTGCCTATGGGCACAATCCAGTACTGGTTTTCCATACGGAGTTGAATTGGTGAATATGTCATCCACGGTCTTCCCAATGCTTCCCATGTCTTTCTTGGCAGTATATTTACGTCTGACCCCAGATCAAGCACTGTGTCTTTAATTTGGAATCTCGCAACTAGGGTATTCACTTGGAACTCTTTTCTTGTCCTTATCTTATTTCTTTTTACCCTTTTGAGTGGTACCACTTGACTCCCCTGGTCCTGTGGCCTCCTGCACCACCCTTTCCAGGTTTTTCTTTAACTATTCCAACATTGGCACGTTCTTAACAATTTTTAAGAATAGACGGAACCATTCTTCAATTGTAGTACTTGTACTAACTTGGTTCTCGTTATCCTCCTTGGCCTGTGGCAAATCAATGCCTTTGCTTTCCCCAAGTTGGGCAAAGGTTTCCACTGCTTCTTTAAAGTATTGCTTTTATCTTTCTGGCCTGAATAGTGGATTTGGAGATGTTGGCCTTATCATTTTTATTGGTTATGTCGTCTGTGCATCATCCCTGGTTCTTTTTCCTCCTCGCGTCACTATTACCACATTCTACATACCTTGAGCCTCTGTTATTCTTGGCTCTGCATTTACCAGATTTTTTCCTCTTTGTCCAGCTCTCTCTTCCCATCTTTTAATGAGCTCTGGGCAGTCTTTTGTTGCATGTGTGTTAATCCTGCACTGAGAGCACCAAGGTCTTCTAGGAAGTGGGCAATCCCTAGATACGTGACCTTCTTGGCCACAGTTGTAACATCGTACTGGTCCCCTTCCTCTAGCTCAACCTCCTCTCATGCCTCCCCCTCATCCCCTAGGAGCCTTATTTACTCTATATGAAGGCCTGTCCAATCGTTCCACTAATGCATCCAGAGCCCTACACTGCTCTATGCTATGTGTGGTAGAAGCACATAACTCATAGTATATGTTGTTCGGAACGTTGGAGTATTTTTACAATATTGGGCATAGGCGGGGTGAATGACCCATGATTTTACATATTTCACAATATTCATTTGCGACTGAATTCTGTTGCGATGGGAACCTCGTGTACTGGTGTTGCGGCAGATATAATCCCTGGGTGTTTATCTGTGCAAATCCTCCTACTAGCGGAGTTCCCTGTGCCCCTGTTGCCGATGTCCCCACATTTTGGCCCCACAACCTAGGCCATTCAGTTACCACGTGTCCTTCCATTAGACAGTGCGTACACCGTACATTTGGTCTCGCCGGCCGCATTGGTTGAATTTTTTTCAGCTTCTCTATTAGGCTAGATATTTGATTTTTTAACCCCAGTAGGGAAGGGTCCTAAGCTGATGCTCCTCCTTTAAATTCTTGCGGATATCCTGCTATGGCCTATATCTTCATAGCTTGCTCCAATGTGTCTTGTAACGTCTCGATCTTCTGTTGTGTCAGCAGAGTTCTTGTTAATGGAAGAAGCGCCTTGATGAACCAATCTCTCTGATGGTTAGGATCAATTGGATAACTGAGCTTGCCAATTGCATCCTTGAATCTCCTCATTAGATCCCATGTAGTTTCCCCCTCCTGCTCCTTGATCTCCCACATCTCTGAAAAACCCCGCTGATCTGTTTGAGGTAGTTTGAATTCCTTAACGAAATCTCTCTTTACATCGTCTATCGTTGGGTTCTGATGAGCCTTAGACCACTTTATAAACCAGTTTAGAGCTCTCTCCCTGAGAGTAGTTTGAAATTCTATCAACTTTCCTACCTCTGGTGTCTTTCGAGCCCTCCATATGGCCCGCGAGGTACCAGTGTTGTTCCACGTCATCATTACCCCTCCTAGAGAACTCTGGGTATTGGGTAAATGATCTCACCATGCTTCCTTGTGTGGGGGTTACTAGAAAAAAACCCCTGACTCCCAGTTGTGAAATGGTATTACTAGCACTATTGCTAGTGTGTATTACTACTGTAGAATGAACACTATTCAACTTACTCAATTCCCGTAACTTAACAAAAATTTCACCTAGTGGCTGATAGAGTACCAGGGGAAGATCGGGACTAGAGCTACTTGAGCCTTGGGGAATATAGTTACCTGGGGTTATGGGTGCTGGCCCCTCTCGAAATAGCTGCTCCATCGCAACATGAAACTCCACATTGGACGTCTCCTCGGGGCGCGTGTCATCTCCATCGTACTCCTTTCCCTTCTCTGTTTGGGCGGGGATCCTATACACCTATTGCACTTCCTTGATGGTCCCTCCTATATCTTGGGAACCCACCTGAATTTCCATCTCCTTTTTCATCTGAGGTGCCTTATCTTTGCTTTTTCTATTCCTATCATGTTTCTCCAACTCCTTCATCACCCTTTCTCACCACTTCTCGGTGATTTGCACCCTCCGATGTGTTCGTCGTTCCCTCAACCTACTGGAGGTCTCGGCATCCATATCCCTATTCCCCTTTTCAACATACTTGTAGCATATCTCCCTCAGATCCTTCCCCCAGTACTGGAGGTTTATGTCTCCATTTCATATTTTTTGAACTCCATTAATACTTCGTCCACCATCAAAGCTTTGATCCACAGGGGGATCTCCTTCAATAGCTCTCCACACAACCCTGACCTGAATATGTCCTCCGCTTTCGAAAAAGACTGGTAACACTCAACTCCAAATTCCACTATGTATCCTTCCAAGGTAGATTGCACCCAGAAATCTACTACTTAGGTCAGATCCGTATATAACTGATGGAGTGCTACCAGATCTTTGTGCAACCACTTGAGATAGACCTTCCACGAGCTTCTTTGGAATATCTTAGTCTGTAGTCTCCTCAACTATTTATAGAGATCCTCTGGAAACTTTCCCCATAATATTTCATAGATATCATTGGTGGATTTAGAGAATAGAACCCAATTCTTAACAAATTTCTCCCTTTGCTGTCTCAACTCCACTTTCTGGGCTATGAAATAATCTAGTTGGTTATCCCACCAGTTTCGTATTTCTTTCTCGAAGATCCGTGATACCATGATCTAATTCCATAATGAAATTTTAGGTCTCAGCAACGAAACCATTTGTTGGCAAGGAAAAATGTCTCTTGGGCAAGACCCAGGTTCAGAATGGAGGCCAACGAGGTTTTCCGCAGTAGTCTAGCACAACGTAGACATTTTCACCCTACTTCGAAGAGTAGAGAGTCTCACCCGAGGCGTGCTGTGACCTTACTAAGGTTAGGATCAGATCAGGTATCGATCAAGCATAACAGATATCCCAAAACCCACAGAACTAAGTGCTCCAAGCAAGTGTAAATACTCTGTAAATGATAATACTCATTGACATATTTAGGACGAAAACAAAATTTAAAGTAACCTGCACATTCAACTAAATCGGAAACACAGTACAGAGCTCATATCATCAAACACAGAACATAATGTTTTTCATTAACAGTAAGAGATAGTTACATTGCTCCTTAGAGCGATCCTAGCTGAACTGATTACAATAGTGTCACCTAGGATAGAACAGAATGAACAAATAGAGAGAGAGAACAACACAAACAAAATGAACAAAGATCTCCTGCGGCTCCTATCCTCTGAACCCTACTGTGCAAACCTTCTGTCTCCGCTAGCCAGCTGTCTATTTTTTCCTTTTCCAACGCAACTGACAGTTCTCCCTTCCTTTTTGTTCTGGCATTTGCTGCATCTCCCTGATCACTGGCGTTCCACTGCTTGTTCTCTGTCGCTCCCTTTTGCCATCTGTGCTTGTCCCCGCAATAGCCACGCCACCTGCTCTTCAATTCTTCGCAACCATGACAGCTCTCTGTCTACCGTGGTTGCGTTCTGCCACCTGTTATCCGCAGCTCAAAAACCGTTTTATTTCAAAACAAGGGCCCTGAAATTTTTCATAGCAGTACCCGTCTTGACAGCACAACCGATGCATGCCTTTATTTTTTGTCCTTTTCTTGCTTGTGGTGGGAGCTGAATGACACCTAGACTTGTCCCTTTTTATTTGGTTGAATACTTTTTGTCCAACTAGGACTGATATTTAAAATAAACCATTTCCTCAAGAAACCTCCTTCCTCAAGTAATGAAATCCATGTCCCTCTCTCATCCATTTTAAAATAATTAAAATTATTTGCAAGAGAGAAATGTTAAACAAGGGATTTCATAGTGATCCCCTCCCCCTTGATGATAACATCATATTTTGTGATAAATAACCATACACAACAAAACATACTTTTAGAGAAAGCCTTATTGATTATGGTGCTCTATTTACACAATTCGTTTCAAAATTTTACAACACATCATATATACACATTAGCTTACCAATCACTCAATAATCATTAATTTATAAATTTATACATCTTCCAATGTCCATAATTTTAAACATGGAATGTTTTCTTTTCTATTTTCTTTATACACAATGGATTGGTTTCCATCCTTGCAAGCACATAGTCCCTTCACTTCTCTTTGACCTTATACACACACTGGATCAGTTTCCAAACTTGATAAGAACCCAATTCATTCACTTCTCTTTGACCTCGTACACACATTGTATTGGTTTCCAAACCTAGAAAGCACCTAGTGCCTTCTCTTCTCTTTGACCTCATACACAAACTTGATTGTTTGTGAAACTTGGAAAGCACCTAGTGCCTTTTCTTCTCTTCTATTTGATTTCAAATTTACTAAGTGGTTCATTAGCCCTAAGGAAAGAACTTAGTAATAATAAATAAATATAAATAATCCCAATTTCTACCCCATGAATATGGGCACTAACAAACCAGGTAGTTACTACCAACCAGGTAGTCTTCTATTGACAAGAATGTATGTGTATTCCATAGCTTTGTAGGACCAGGAAACCCCCATTCTGTTAGTATACCTGTCCTAATTCAACGCATGCCTAGGCAATCCCATACCTATCTACTCCATAACATTACACAACACAAGGGACTAGATAGTCTCGTACCTTACTATCCCAAAACATTACACAAGACACACATATACACATAGTACAACATAATAATTACACATCGTACAACATAATACATACAAAATACACATTTATCATGAAAAAATGTACATAGAAATGTTGAAAAACCAAAGGCCATTCCATATTTTCAATAGATGCAAGGAAACATTGCCTCTAGTGTCCTTCCCATGCTTCACTACATGCATCCATAATCCATATCTAGGATCTGTGGTTTCTTTAATTGTCCAAGATTGTCCCAATGTGCCACAGATCACACTACTTCCATCTTGCTGATATATTGATCCAGAATTATGCAGGAACACAATAAAATACAAAAATAAACATAAACACATAAATGCAATAGGAATAAGACTTCATATCATTAATATCAAATAGTGAAAAATGCTTACAGACAAAATGGGAAATAAACTAGCTCGGGCGATGGAAGGTTATCCTTGAGAAGAGATGTGGCAGATACATGCCTCTCAACTGTGTTATAGTGAGGCTTAAGGGCCTTTTTATTATTGAAAAACATGGGAAAACCCTAAACAACCAAAACCCTAACCCTAGGAGATGGAACGCCAAGAGTTTGTGGGCCATGTTGGGGTTAGTTGGGCAACCAACTTCCCTGGGTCATAACTTGGTCATATTATCTTTTTTTGGCACATACGATATATCATCATAAATATCTCTTTCACCGTAGGCTCTTGCTCATGATTATGGGCTTGCTGTAGACCTCCAAAAAACATCGTTTAGGGGGTCAAAACTACTTTGGAAGTTTAGGACCCAAAAAGTTGCTAAAAGTAGTAAATTTTCCTATAAATAAGGAAACTGATGAAATTAAATGGAGGTCTAGGTGGAATCTGTGGGTGGTCACCAATATACACTTGGATCATTCCTCCCCCCTTAGGAATCAATGGTCCCCATTGCATGCAAAGCCTCCATGAGGTGAGGAAATCTAGGTTGAATCTGGTCCCTGGTGAACCAGTTTCCCTATTGAAGGAGTTGGCCTGCTTTGAAAACTTGATATAGATGGATCCTTTGTTGATGGGTGTTATTTATTTGTGTCCATGATTCGATCAATTTTATCTTTTTCCATGCAACCTATGTTTAATTCTGTTGGTGTGATTTGTTCTGCAATGTCGGATGTGTCTAGCAATGGTGGAAAGTAGGTTTGAAGGAGGTCCACATTGAACACTGGGTGAAAAACAAGGAATGGTGGGATACTGATCTTGAAGGAATTGTCCCCTACTGCCTTGGTGATGGGGTATGGCCCATATTAGAGCAGGAGAAGCTTGTGGTGGGGCCTAGAGAGGAGCTCCTTCTGCAAATTTAGCCAAACATTGTTTCCCACTTGGAACTTGTGTGGCACCTGATGTTGATCATATCGTTGCTTGTACTTAGCATTGGCTCTGTCCAATATCTCATGAACTTGTTGGAGGATGTGTTGAATGTGCTCAATGAAGTTGTTTGCCTTGTTGGCTTCAGACTGGACATGAGCCTAATCTGCCTAAGTAGCTGCAAATGGTATGACCACATCAATGGGACATAGTGGCTGGAATATCAAGCCCACCTAAGAGGGGTTATGGACAGTTGAGCTGTGGAGAGCCCGATTATAACTGTGATGGACATAGGGGAGGATTTCATTCCATGTTTTTGGATGCTTCAATTTTTACATGCGCAAAATGTGTATGGTAATATTCTTGATGACCTCTGTTTGGCCATCAGTTTGGGAGTGGAAAGTTGTGGACTTAGTGAGATTGGTGTCCAACATCGACCAACGACTTGACCAAGATGTACTCAGGAACCTATTATCCCGATATGAGATAATAGATCATGGGATACCAAAGTGTACCCACACTCATTCAAAGAAGAGTTTATCAGTGGATTTTGTTGTGATATTATTCTTGCAGGCCGCCGTAATGGCCATTTTAGAGAATCTGTTGACGAACACAAAAACATGGTTGTTACCATTCTTGGTATAAGTAAGGCCTGACATGTAATCCATGGAGATGGATTACCAAGTTCAACTAGGGGTAGAAAATGGAGTATATAGGCCTTGCTTCTTGATGGTCAGTTTGGAAATGGCACAGGAAGTGCAGGATCTGATGTACTTCCCAACATTATGTCGAAGGTTCGGCCAATAGAAATACTTCTACAGTACTAACACTATTTTCTCGACCGTGAAATGTCCAAAGACCCGACTTTAGTGTGCTTACAAAATCATCTTGGAACTCTTTCTTGAAGGAAAAAATAGGTGTTCCAAGTGGCATAATAGTGCATCTTGGAGGTGAAAATTAGGAACTTGATTACCCTCCAGGAGCGTCTGGTATGTGTTTCTAAATTCTGGATCAATTTTGTAGAGATGAAACCAACCCAAAGTCTCATGCCCACAAGAGTCGAGCACATTGGTTAGCACCATGATCGGTGGTCGGCTGAGGAAATATGAAATGTTATAGGTGCTGCCCTTCTTGTACTTGATGTTAAAATGGAACAATTTCATGTATGTGGACCATTTATGATGGCGATCATTCTGCAACATCCCTTGTGTCTATATGAAATGCAGGGGTCAGTGATGGATGACCGTTTCCTTCCCCAAAATGTAATTCTTCCATTTTCAGAAGACCTGCACAATGGAATACATTTATTTGTCATAGGTGGGATACTTTCAGACTGTGTCTGAAAGTGTCTCACTGTGATATGCCACTGGGTGCCCCTACTGAGTAAGTACTACCCTAATAACATAGTCAGAGGCATCTGTCTTGATCTCAAATGGTTGTTGAAAGTATAGTAATGTGAGCATTGGTGTAGAGAAGAGGTGATGCTTCAACTATGTGAACACCTTATGTTGAGATTTGGACCAAAATAAATTTTCTTTTGCTCCTTCCTTGGTGACTTGACTCAAAGGACAAGTTATATGAGAGAACCCCAAAATGAACCTGCGGTAGAAATTAGAAAGACCCAGAAAGTTTTGGATCTCTGTTAGAGTGGTTGGGGCTCGCCAATCCCAAATGACCTAGAGCTTGACTGGGTCCACATGCACCCCTCGCTCAACAATAATGTATCCCAAATATTGAACCTAGATTATGAAAAAAGTGCATTTCTCCAAATTGGCACACAACTTATGTTGCCATAGGTTTTGAGGACCTATCAAATGTGGTGGAGGTGCTCTTCCCAACTCTGTCTAGATATCAGGATGTAATCCAAATAGAACACCACGAATGAGTTGGTGAATGATCACAAGATGTCTTCCATCATTCTCATGAAGGTTGCAAGATCATTTGTCAACCCAAAAGGCATGACCAACCATTCAAAAAGTTCCTCATTGGCTTTGAAGGTAGTCTTCCACAAATTAGAGGGTTCGATTGGTACCTGGTGATACCCAAAATTCAATTCAATCTTGTTGAAATATTTGGCCCCCTTGAGTTGGACCTCCAGAAGGTCATCAATCTATGGGATCAAATACTTATTATGGAAAGTGATCTTATTCAGTTCCTGATAGTAAATACAGAGTCTCTAAGTCCCATCCTTCCTATGCACCAACACGATGGGGCTCCCACAGGGTGATGAACTCAGATGGATGTGACCTTTCTGTATCAACTCCTTAATTTGCCTCTTGATTTTATCATTCTCTAGAACAGAGCGCTGATAGATTGGGCCATTGGGTAGCAGCATGCATAGGGTCAGATCGATGGAGTGCTTGACCTAAAAATGGAGAGGTACTGCTATGGGTGAGGTGAATATGTCCCCATACTCCTACATGAACTTGTCCATCTGTTGTTGTCATGTGGAGGAGCCCTGTTTGGAGGTCGTGGCTACAATCTTCTTCTTTCCCTGAGGACAGATCACCAAGATTTTTTTTTTTCCCAGTTTTGGAAATGAGCTTACTGCATTGTTTTACAGTGATCAAATAGATGGCAGTAGGTTGTGCTACCTTCGGTATTTAGTATAAGGTATTTCCCAAAGTAACAAAACAATGTGATGCCTAGACTCATACAAATCATGTTACTTCCACAAGTATGGTTGGCCTAATAATACATCACAAAAATTAAGAGGAGAAATATCACATATGCCTCATTCATGAAGGGCTTGATGTGCAGGGAAGGTGACACTGCTGGATGACATGGAGATCCCATCCTTGGTGAAGCCACCCGATGGTGTACATTTGTGGGTATGCTGTGGTCGGCAGGCCTAACTGCTTCATGACCTATGCTGAAATGAGGTTCTTTTGGCTCCCACTGCCGACAATAAACTACAACGGGGAATATTTAACCACATTTGGGAATGGAAGTGGTGATCCCCCTCCTATGGATATTCGGGTTCCTCCTTCTGTATCTTGGTGGTGGAAATAGTGGCGTTGGGATCCACATCGACAATATGTTTCCTTTTTCATTCCCGTTGTCAGGTTCTAACTCAGAGTCAAAACATGCATCTGATTTAGAAGCCTTCAGCTCGACCACCAGAAACTGCTTGGCTCGACACTCACTTGTGTTGTGAGTGGAGCTCTTATGGAACTCACACCACTTTTCTGTGTCCCTCTTTAGCTTTCTAGTTTTTTTTATTACTTGCATCTTTGGGGGTTTTTCCTGGGCCGCCACGCCTTGGCTTTGTTTGTTCTGTAGCTTGGGGGTGCCTTTCCCTTGCTTCTGATTCGTAGATCCAAAGTCTCACTTCTTCTGTTTGAATTTCTACTCAATCTTGGCAGCATAACGATATGTTGCACCAAGCAAGGAGATGTTGAGAAACTCGATTTCCTCCTAAATGTATATTTGCAGAAAAATGCGTTACTTCAACACCAAATTTTTCTTCAAATATTTGATACCCAACTTTGTGCGCAGGGTATGGAACAAATTTGTTAGCTCATGCACATCTTGATCCATTTGTTGCCACAACATAGTCCATTGTATGTACTTTTCCTCATAGCTCTCCGCGGGACAATATTGTTCCTTGATGGCATCTCGAAAACAATTCCAAGAGGGTGTGGCCGATAACAAGGAGGTTTTACTCTCTTCCTTTTGCTCATAGTAGGTTTCCCACCAGTCCTTGACATGGGGGGCGACTTTGAGGAGTGTAAAAGTAATATTTTCCTGATTGGAAAAGTCATGAACCAATAAATATCCTTATAATAGGTTCATCCATCTATATAATACATCTGCATTTATTTGGCCCTCAAATATGGGAATGTCAAAGTTTACTTGTATCTTAAAAGGAGTGGCGCTTCCAGAGTGGTTGCTAGATGAAGGTGCACCGCCGGTGGGTAGTTGTTGAATGATCTGGGTAAAGTTATCCATCATCACATTACTTTGTTTCTCGAGGGCCTCCTCGAGAAATATTTTGATAGGATCTCCTACTCCCTCATCTTTATTTTCTTCCGCCACAGGAGGCCGTCGAGGTTTGTGAGGATGATCTTGCAAAGGTTCAACTAGATCGAGCTTTAACTCCTTATACCTCGATCTCGTTGGGACATGCAAAGAAAGATCGAGAAAGTGAAGACTGCTCTGATACCACTGATAAAGAATTATGAAGGAACACAATAAAATACATAAGTAAATATAAACACATATATGCAAGAGGAATAACACTTCATTTCATTAATATTAAATACTGAAAAATTCTTACAGACAAAATGAAAAATAAACTAGCTCGAGTGATGGTAGCTCATCTTTGAGAAGAGATGTGGCGACTACAAGCCTCTCAAATATATTAAAATAAGGCTCAAGGGCCTTTTTATTATTGAAAAACATTGGAAAACCCTCACCATAGGAGATATAACACCAAGAGTTTGTGAGCCCCGTTGGGGTTAGTTGGGAAGCCAACTTCCCACAGTTGTAGCCTTGTCACATTATCTCTATTTGGCATGTACGATATATCATCAGAAATATCTCTTCGAGTACTACAGATTTCATTGCATGCCCCTAGCTACAACTATGGACTTGTTGCAAACCTCAAAAAATGTCGTTTAGGGGGTCAAAATTGCTCTAGAAATTTAGGACCCGAAAAACTGCTAAAAATAGTAAATGTTGCTATAAATTATGAAAATGATGAGACCGACTGGAGGTTTAGGTGGAATAGGTGGGTGGGCACCAATATCCACCTATATCATACATCCTTAAACATTCCCTATTCATAATGTAAATATGGGAATAATATAAGAATCATCTTCTTATGATGTTAAAATCATAGATCAACTTGGACTGATTTTTCCCACTTGACTCCTCACACAACTAGGAAACCTTGCATGCCATCCACATTTACATAAAATGAATATAAACCATCATTATTCTACAAGAATGACTCTTAAAAAATCTTTCCTGTCACAATGGTTTTATCACTAAATTGATACTCATGGGCTGCTTCAATAGTCAAGCTAGAGTAACTATTTCAAACCTAATTTTAGTTGGAACTTAGCCTTCCTATCCTAAGAGGGATCTCTCAAGGATAAAGATGATATTATGTAAATTAATCTCAACAGATGGCTAACTCTGAATTTTTTTTTAAATATATTTTTGTGCAGGTGAAATATGTAGACAAATTACTACCATTGGGCATATGGAGTCAGTATAAACAAACTCAGTGACATGTGAAACTCCTCCCATGGAAGCTGAGGCATATATATTCTAATGAAAACATAACATTTACAACAGACTAAGTGTTTGAAGGAAGTTAGATCATGTTATCCATGAATTCTAAGTAATCAAACACTGGGATACTGGAGATAGAATAACAGAACATAAAATATAAATACTCATAAGAATATCAATGAATCTCAGGTAAAGAGAAGTATGTTGCCATTGTATATTACTGATAAAAGAATTTACAATAGTAGTCTGTAGTAAAAACATTGATCAACCCTCTCTCCATCAATTATCTTCCTATTTATAACTTTAGGCACCTTTGCAATGAGTCTGCCAGCAAGGCTAGACCTTTAAATACTTCTAATCACACCTAGACTAATCAAAAGCATATTACAAGGAAAGAAAATAGACATCTGCTATTTTTAGGACTTAAAAACCTAATAGGACTCTAAAACTCTTTATTACATTAAAAAACTTTAAAATCTGCATGTTTACATCAAAAAGTTCATGTGCTTGACGTGGCACTGACCATGACTGAACCATAAATTCACCCACCAAGTCAGGAGGCTTGGCTTGTCTTCCGAAATTTGAGGAGGTGGTGTCATGATTGTTTATTTGACTTCCATGATTAGGTGGTAACTTGAACAACTTTGTCGAGGATTGTGTCTTCATCCAAACATTCAACTGATGACTTCTGAACTTTCTAGGTGGCTGAATTGTCCCAAAAAGACAATCAAGACTTGAAAAATCTCCAAAATCTTCTTCGCTGTAGAAACATAGGAATTTTAGGCAAGTCCATAGCAAGAGTTCATAGCGTTTTCAACTTTGACCATTTCTGCAAACTATTTTCTCTCTTTGTTGATTTGATTTTTTTTAGTGAGTCAATACAATTAGATACATGCCTTTACCTACCTTTTCCATGAAAAAACCTAACATATTTAACAAAAAATCATCTTCAAGAAGTTTGTAGCGCTTTCTTGGCTTTAAGCCTGAGACACACTATGAAATTGCCTAATTGATAGCAGACTTAAAAATTCTGGATTTCTTCTTCAAAATTTCTCATGGCTCTGTAAGTGATGAGGCAAAAATATTCTAAAAATTTATTTTACCCCCTTTCAAACAACAGTAGCTTCACCTTTGGCAGTAGTGGCTTCAACTTCAACAGGTTCATTTATGAGGGTCATCTTTAAGCCTTTTTTCTTGAGTTTAGTTTGTACCATTTCCATATGCACCTCCAACTCCTTCACTTAACCTTTGACATTATTTCTTTCTACCTACAACCAGATGTTCATTTTCCTTGTGTGCTTCATCACTCTGCGTAGAGGAAGGGTTCTCTTCAACATTTTTTTATCATTTGTCAAGTCTTCATTGTCATGATTAATATGCTCATTCACTTTCTCCTTGAACTCCTCCACCATTTTTCTTTCTAGCTTAGCATCTTACAACTCCAGCTTTGTTTCAATGAATTCCTCCCTAGCTTCCCTCAACTGCTCCTTTAAAATCTCGACTTCAGATTTTCCGGTGACCTTCTCCTTGCCTTTTCTCTTCTTGATAATTTCTTCCTTTATTTGGGATAGGTCAATGATGTCTTATACCATAGTATGTTTTCCCTTCTTTGTCTCTTCAGTCTTCTTGTTAGCCTTGATACCTTTGGCAAGTTGTAATCTAATGAGAGGTTTTCTTGGTTTAAATACAAAACCTGCATCTTCACTTGAAAAATAAATTTTCTTGCCAGTGAGGCCTTTCTTTTCCTTATTACCTCCTTTGACCTCCACAACTTTGACCACAAGAGTTTCTTCTATATCTATAACTTGTAAAATGTCATCAAGATTTCCTTTTCCCACTGTCTGGCTCCTAATGATTCTTCCATGACTCTTTTTTCTAGCTTTAGGCTTGCTGTTTGAAGGTGTGGCATGAGGTAAATATGTCATATGCAACTGTTCCATTTCAACCTCGACGGGCTTTGTAATTGGCTGCATTTCTCCTTCATGTCCACCCTTTGCTTCAGCTATAGGTTCATCATTCTTACTTGAAGGGTTGGTCCTTTATTTAGGCATTTTCTTAGGAGTTAATACATCCACTTCATAACCACTAAGAAACATAAATGTGGCCCAGTCTCTATTTAACTTTTTCAACTCTTCCAAAACCAGTAGCTTGATTAATCCATGATGAAAGATTGAAGTTTCACTACTCTCAGGCCTATCTTGGACTTTACCTGACATTTTTCCTAGGCTCCTAAATAAGAAAAATGGAAGGTCCAAAATTTGCTTACCAATGAAATGGAGAAAAATCCTGAAGTGATACTGATATATCATGTGAAAACTCCCTTCACAAGTGAAATACTTCTGATACAGCAACAGGAGTTTGGAGTAATTTTCTTTGAGGAAACTTCTTAGGATCCCTGAGGTCATGTCCAATCCAATGTGCTTAGGCTTCAGGAACTCATCATAGTTCTAAAATTTGAATTTGGTGGCTTTAAATCACTCTTCCCTTTTCCTTGGAAACTTTGTAGCTTGGGAAATAGTTTCAGGAGAAATCACGAAATTTAACACACCCACCTTTGATGCAGTGCCAACAAAATTCACTGCAAAATCCTTAGGAACTTGGGCATGATACCCTTGCAACTTCTGGAAAAACCTCATGCAACCAGCACTGGTGAAGGCTGCTGCAAAACTTGAATCTTCATAAACCAATTTTAAATCCATTTGATCATACCTGACCACTGAGCCCCCTTTGTTGGTCCTTTTATGCATAGCCATTCCTCTCATCACATCACTGGCCTGCTTGGTAATATGACACCTGCAAAAAACAAATGTGCACAACAAGGAGCTTGCAGACAAAGGTTGGACCTTTCTAAAGATAACATTAACAACTATACTCAGAGGAAAAATGAAAAAGGTGGTATACAATAGCTCACAAGGATACTTTTAAGAAAGGTAAGTTAGAATGTGAGAGGGATGAAGACAAATAAGGAAGGCTAAATGGAATGATAGGATGACAATGATGATCACACATGCTCCATGACTTCAAACAAATCATCACACGACCCCAGACTAACCTCTATCCATTTGAAATTTGACACCTTACTCATTACCTTGCCGATGCAGAAAAACATGAGTTCGTAGCATTTTCTGTTATAAGTTTGGAAGATTCGCTAAGGACTTGTCAGGTGAGTTTGTAGCAAAAAAAACCTATTTTCCATAGATTTTGTTGCGGACTCAAGAAAAAGTAGACAGGTGGCTAAAACCAAATTTGAACCAATGCATGCAGATTTTTGATAGATTTTTATTGATATGACCATGATGACATGACATATGGAGACTCTAAAAACTTAGGATTATAACCAATTCATGAAATTTCATCAATTTCATGAATTAATTTACCAACACAATAAAACCTATACCAAACGACCTTCCTAACCTATACCATGTCACTGTCCGTTATTACCATCGACTAAATAGGCACTTGGCCTTCATAGCATTATCCACTTAATCATGGACACAAAATATGTCTTGATATCCGTCGAATAAGGTCAAAGTTGAGATAACTCCCTTTGTTTAAGAAAGACATGCATAAGCCAAAGAAATTCCTTCACTAGAATTCCTCCTATGGCCTTCTTCACCATGCTACTATTTTTAGTTCTACTTTTTCACACACAATGTTCCAACTCTTATTTTCATCCCTGTGATTTATTTATGTGTGGGTCCTTTCTTCTCTTGTATTCTAGATTGATTCTCCTTGGTTCTCTTACCAGAGGTCTGTGGATTTACTGCCACACCCAAAAATATTTCTTGGCCCCAAAAATGACATTCAAAGGACCATTAAAGGAAAGGAGATATCAATTAGTACAAAAATGGAAATCAACAGAAAAAATAAATACAAAAATTCAAAAAAATAGCTTGGTCATGCACAAATGTACAATCAAAATGAATTCAATCCATGAAAGTGATAAATTAAAGTCACAACCAATAGGAATTAAAATAAAACAATCACAAAAATCAATTTATGTCCCCATGAGTCCAACATTCATGGCACTTGCAACGATCATAATAGTGTGCATATGTGCACACGAACATATGTATATCCACATGCCAAAATCACTTCAAGACTTTTTTACAAAGCTTACAACCACCTTGAAGTCTTAGATTCTTCAAATTTCATAGGGGATTTCTTCGACACATATATGTATATATCAAGGAGCTTGAGGGAATGCACCCTCCTCCTTCTCAACATCTTGCATTATTTATTCATGTCCCTATGGCTCGTAGGGGCTATTTTTTTATTCTTTTTCCTGTAGGGATAATCCTTTCTTAGATTCTCTTCTTCACAACACCAATAAGAAAATATCATCTTCTCCTTTTCAGCCTCACGAGGCTTCTTACCGCCAGTTCCATATTTCCTTTTTGAGGATTCAGTTTGATATGTCATTTCTCATAAATACTTTTGTAGTTCAACATTCCACTCGGCCAGTTCTTAGAGTTTCCTAGTGAGCTTTCTAAGTTCTTCCCTGCAAATATTTAGCTCATCTTTTAAGTCCTTGAGCTCAACCTCCAAATTCCTTAAGGTTCTTTTCCTTTGAATGGATGTCCATGTTTCTCATTCTTAATGGAAGTGGTCCACATATTTTTGAACCATACCACGTTACATGTTCCCTTTCGCTGCCACTAAGTCTTGCTATGTGCTGCCACATACATTTAGTTTTTAATGCATTAATAGATATAAACAAATATACTAGTTGTCTTTCCTTTTTGTACCAAGCACACTTCCCTACAACTGCACACATGTCTCAATTTACATATTAGTCACATGTATTAATACAGGACATAAATATCTCAACATATTTTGTTTTTAATAACCATAATTTCTACATGAAAATACACATATCAGCTCATTTATAACCATGCTTTCATAATATTTTAGTTTCTTTCTCAAGTTGCTACTATGCCAAAATCAACATCATTGATTTCATTCAGTATTTGAACCGATACCAAAGCAACAATCTAAATTGAGCCTTTATATTAAGTCTAGAGAAAACAATCATCCCATGGAGTTTATTGTCATATGCAACAATATCATCAGCATCTTCAACCATGTCCTCGTTATCTGAGCCCCATTATTCAATTACTTGGTCCAATATACTACAAGAATACCTAATTCATACAAAAAAAACATTGATTGAAGAGGATGATGTAACACAAGGGACTCCTGATAATTTAGAATAAACTAATATTTCAATCTCTTTTCTTAGAAGAGCTACAAATCCTTCTTCTACAAGATCTACACAAGGTCCTTGCATTTGAACTCATCTAACTCAGGTATTGAACATGGATTTTCTATCTCATAATGATATAACAACCTTTACAAGCTTCAACAAACATTTTTGTATGTCACACCCATTCCTTAAACAGGAAGGCATTGGCCATGAGGAAAATAATTCACGAGGAAAACAAATAACCAA
Source organism: Pinus albicaulis (assembly GCA_034641835.2). Classification (NCBI taxonomy): domain Eukaryota; kingdom Viridiplantae; phylum Streptophyta; class Pinopsida; order Pinales; family Pinaceae; genus Pinus; species Pinus albicaulis. Next base: position 821,174,003 of record CM076575.1, read on the forward strand.
AATCATCATAAAGAATAATCGACCTCAACTGAGGTTATTTTCCATATAAAAATCATGAAATTGGGCTCCCACATCCTAATGGATATGGTTATATACATGTAATTATGTTAAGTTAGAAGCAAGGCATGCTATCCAAGCTATAGTAGCACATGGATATCCCCCACATCCCTCATATCATAGGGACATTCACATACACAACCATTCCAAGTTGCAAGATCACATCACTCAACTAGTAATGATGGTGTACTACAAATGACCATACTTATTACTATGTAAGTATTTCTATGAAAATAACTAAAATGACAAATCTCCAAGGTTGCAACAACAATTTTCCAGACATTGATGGTGAAAGTTAGCTATCTCATGCATTTCCAAGGAATTTATCAAAATAAAATGTAAAATACCATTGCAGTTAATGTGGAAGAAAAATAAAATGCTATGAGTAATATACCATCATGCTCACATTCAATTATTACACTCATAATTGAGATCATCCTTAGATCCATGGGTCAATGCATTAATACCATGCTACATAACTTTGTCATGAGGTAAGCATGTCAACCATGCATACAATCAGTTAGTCACAGACCAACTTTTAACACCTAAACTTGTTTTACCAATTTTCTAAAAATAAGTATGAACCCCTTAGTAGTAACCCTGCAGTCACTTGTCCATGACAGAGCCCATGCAATCCATGTTTTGAACCTACACACTTTGATAGACACTGTAACACACACCCTCCTAATCCACCATAGATTAGGTTAGAAGGAGGTGGTTATATGCTGACACAATATCCAAGGTGGCATTAAGGAAATGGAATTTCGATCTTTTTTCAGCCTATTTGAAGCCATAATTAGACATATTCATTTTCTTCATCTTGTCAAGACCATTCTTGTTATATAAATGGTCTCAATCCAACCTCTGGATTGATAGATATGACTATTTAAAATTGAGCAAACCAAACAGTGCCACATCATCATCACCCTACCACCTGGTTCTCACATGACTATTCCAACCAACCTCTTGATCCCACTTGGATTTGGTGCATTAGTTTCCGACCCATTCATGGTGTGGTTCCTCACATTTAAATGTATGTGTGTGTGTGCGTGTGTGTACTCCTCGTCGACCCATACAATTTTTCCATGTTTAAATATATAAATGTATGTATGTTTAATTAACATAATGTCAATTACAAGTAATAATATTTCCACTTGGGTCTATTTCCCCAACCCTTTTCACTTTTCACTTTCTCAAGTTGCTCATGGGACGACCTTCCAGGATGACCTGTATGGTGGGTCCACACTATGCCAATAAGAGGACAACTAGGATCACTTGTATACCACCATGTATTGGTGTTGAGTCACCTATCTCCTTTCAAAATGTGCCTCATCTTTAAATTACAAAGGGCCAACAAATAGGCTTATGCATCCCAGTGGGTTTTAGTTCTCTGCACTGCAAGCCCTTCCTGATTGGTTCACAACTCCCACTACATGCCAAAATGTCCCAACGCTTAGTTAACCCAATACTCCCTTTGCATGCCTTCAATTTGAACTTATAGAATGATAACCCCAAGACAAGTCACCCCATGCTCCTCCTATGTGATGCACTCAACGCAGACCCCATTCCTCCAACCCCCTTCATAATTGTGGCCTTCCACGCAACCCTGATCCTTATTTGAGCCTCCAAGGTTGAGGCCTTTGGGACACATTATCCTAGATATCCTACCACTGTTTTGTAGAGGCCTGCCTTTGGGATTTCCAACATATGATAGAGTTCAGGAAAAAAAATTGATGAGTATTTCTTCACATTGAAACAGGGTCTCAGGGCTTTTGTTGTCGAGAATTTAGTCAATAGTAAAGTTACAGTGTAGGAAGTTAAGAATTCCAAGGTTATAGTATTAGTTTTTTCAATTGAATCAAATTATATGTAATTTGCGAAGTAAATCCACTATGGATCAATTGTGGTGGTTCTACAATCACTTGGATTTACACCAAAACTCAATCACTATGATTAAGGTTGTATGAGGCATGCATTGGTGCTATCCCTCCTGAGCTTGATACAAGATTATTCTTCCTAGGTTTTTGATAGCTGAAATGTCAAATGAAGTCCAAGGACTTGTCCATTCAAAATATTAGAGGTTTGTGGTCCTTTTGATCCTCAACCTTTTACAGGAAACAAATCGATCTCATCCCATAGATATGTTGATCTCTTTTAAGGGAAAATAAGCATAACAAAACCTATAAAAGTCATTATAAGGCATACCATACCCAATAAGGATATAAGGAGATTGGTATTCCACAAATACATAGGAATTCTCCTTCTGATCTTGAATTACAGACACAACCCATATATTTGGGCTCAAAACTAATGATATTACAGGCCTATAGCCATCACATTCAGGCTGATTCGAACCTCGGGCATAAAACACATAGTTACCGCATATAATGGTGTTACTGAGTGCATAAAACACTCACACATATCGTTATATGTGTGTGTTTCCTATATAAATAACATTAGTTCTAAACCACAACAACAATGAACACATTCATCAAAATTTCACCATTCCAATCACTGCGAACCATGAACCATTCATAAAATTTAAATAACACTTCTTTAAAACTCAACATGAACTCAATAACAAGGGATTAATTTACAAACACTTATCTTGAATCAATATTAGAGTCAGAAAATTGAGTTAGGGGAAATAACTCTCCACCCAACCATAGACGAGTTGTAGCCAATTATCACTTACATTTTTCACCCTCGAGCCAAATTCAAAATCTTGAGGTGAGGTGTTTATGAGTCCTTTCGACCACTCAAAATAGTTGAAATAGATATATCAAGGCCTTGTTTCCTTCATCTTCCAACTAAGCTCATTATAACTCACATTGTTTAGGAATATTCACAACCATTCCAACATTTCACAATAAAAATAACTCCAACTCACTTTCAGGAGAGAGAGAGTACACTATAAGGAATTATCTTTAGTGGTTGAGTTGTTATTGGGTAAATGAATCACTTCTATAGGTGATTCCTTAGTGATTCAAGCACCAAAGCTTCAACCCCAAGGAAACTCTTAGTGATTCATCAATCCTCACAAGCACCTAAGTGATCCTTCCCAATCCAATAGTTTCATCGATCCACAAGATTCCATTGGTTTCTTTAGGCTTGAATGCATTGTCACTCTCTATGAAACTCACCCAAAAATCCTCACATAGAGGGTTCCTCAGGTTGTGACCTATTTTCAGGATTTTATTCAATGTCAAGTGTAATTTGATCTCTCACACTTTGGCTCTATGTTCATACACAACCATTTCTAACACACATCGTTCTCCCTTTTTGACAATGCCTCCTCCCCCCTTCATGAGAGAGAGAGAGAGAGAGAGAGAGAGAGAGAGAGAGAGAGATATCGTGTATGAGTTAATGAATGAATGTTGTAATCCCTCTGAAAAAAAACTAACTTCCCCTCACTTCCCATAATTTTCACAATGGTCCTTGCCCTAACAACACAACCCATTATTGTCTTTAATTTTTTCATTTTCTTGCTTGTGGTGGGAGCTAAAGGAATCCTCGACTTCTCCCTATTTATTCATTTAAATTTAATGCACAATCAACATATTTAATTATTTTCAACTAACCAGCACTGATATTTAAAAATAACCATTTTCTTAAGTAACCTCCTTCCTCAAGAAATGGAATATGTGTCCCTCTCTCAACCATTTTAAAATAATTGCAATTATTTACAAGGTATAAATGTTGAACAGGGGATGTCACAAATGGATACACATACCCCCAATATACTTGAGGGGCACATTTGGGTTGTCTAGTGAGATACCAAATATTATGGCCATCTTTCTAAATTATGTGGTGTACTCCTATACACTTTGCCCCTACTTCTACCCATAAGGGTTTCAATGGGGGAGTACTACCATACCATGTGTATTATTATTGGGGGATGTATATTGAGGAAAAAATGACATAATATATTGAGCATATAGTAGGCGGTAAAGTGTTTTTATATGTTGTGTATAAAAAATGGAGCTAAAATTTAATGAAAAAATATAAAGGGGTATAAAAAATCTTAATGAAAAAATGGATACCTACAATATCTAGTGAAAGTAGGGGTTTTTTACATTGGGAGGGTGTATTGGGTTCGTATTCGTACAGGGTTAAATAAAGTGAATTTTTGGAGGTATTTTCCAATATATATTAAAATTAAGGGTATTATTTAGTATACCACGAACACACTTTCTATTTCATAGGTTCATTGAGTGAAGCCCCCATGCTTCTGCCTAAAGTAATTCCTCTAGATATACTATTCCTCTACATAACCGATAGGGTAAAATTATGATTTTATGAGGGTTTTTAAATCCTCCCACTTAGTCACTAGAGTATCTGCCTCCAATCTCAAGGTCTCCATGTGGCTTTCCAACTAGTTCAGGGCATGACCCTCTAATTTCATCAAAGAAAATGATTTTTTTTATACTATGAGCACTAAACTATGTGTTATAGGAGAATTTAAATTGAGATAGCAAGCTACTTTTCAACCAACAATTTCCTTAAAACTTTCCTAGAATGTTGTGTGTACTATAACTTTCAATGATCAACATCTTAAGAAATCATATTTCGTACAACTCATGCATCTATAACATTCATACATGATATTCCTAAAATATGGTTTTAATTTATTACTTGGATCCCTTGTAGGTTGATAATGGGTGTTGGGCTCAATGTCGTGAGTCTTTCTCCTACACAAATAACCCTCTTTTGAGCCATCATAATTGAAGGCCCCGCACACATGCATCAACAAACAAGAACACAAGCCTTATGTAGAGGGGTGATTAGCTAAAAAATAACATGTATAAACAAATCATAGTGACATATGACAAATATATGAAGGAATCAACATTTTATTAATCATAAATGAAGAGTACAAAGGAATATATGCCAACAATGAAGACTTATTCTCCAACTTGTAACATGGTATGCTCTTCCAAATAAAAATATAGCTCAAATGACCTAGGGCTAATATCTCAAAACATAAACCTAATTATAGTTTTCACACTATCTAATTCCAACTAGCATGAACCTTTAGAATGACAAGTATAAATAGGCCTCGAGGCCTCCAACGGAGAATGTATCTAGATGCTTGGGATAAAGAGAAGTTAGGAAAATTCTCAAATAATGCACCCAAGACAGCTTGTACAGGTGATCCTATAATCTGATCTCCTAGTGAACATAAGACTCTAGACCTACACCATCCTCATTGGGATAAAACTATGGGTCTGGGATGAAACTTGGAAGGATAACGAAGGTTCCTTATGAAGTTATGAAAAAACACTCAGTACAACACTGTATCCTAGCAATGATGCATAAAACTAGGTAAAATTAATGGCCAGACATTTGAAAAAGGGTCAACAATAAAGGTACTCATGTGTACAAATCAATGGAGGAAAATATATTGATAACATTAAAAATCTAATTTTTAAAACCAATGATTTAAATTCAAAGCATTAATCTCACCTTGATATGGATTTATGTTAACATCCTCTTCCATTTTCAAGAGGGAATATGAATGGTTCATAACGCTCACACTAGGTTGAACCTTTTTCAATTATTTCTTAGACTCCCTCTCTAGTTCTCCCCAATTAGTGGATTTCCCCTCTAATTTGAACTTTGTGTTAGAAAATCCATATTATTTGAATATCCCAAAATTATTGGTTAGGGACACCATGACAAGGTTCACATTATGATTTATTACTACAACCTATGCTTCCAATCGTGCAAACATTTCCTCTCTAGGATCTCGAGGTTATTTAAAAACTCATCATCCATGACTGATATTTTGTGATTTTTTGTCTTTACTGATATTGATCCTTGAAAATATACCCAAATAAACCCACTTTTATACCAATATGATTTTCAAAATGCCATGGATATTCCACTAGATAGTTTGTCACAAGAGATCTAATGAAACTATACTTAAAATTCAAAATCTACATTATGAGAAATAATTTATCCTTATATTTTTGAAATCATTAATTATTCATGTTATGCTTATTAATGTAATAGATAGATATGTAGAAAAAGGAGAAAAATAAAATAAAACTCATAAACCACAAATTAACACAAGATATAACCTGGGAAAACCTTTTAGAAGAAAACTTAACTAGAAGGAGATGTTGCTATGCTCTCCTTATTTGAATGGAAAATGGATGCAAGTAAAAATAAGGGAGGCCTATGTATCATGGGTTGCTACAATGCACAAATAACATAAGTTTTCTATTTCTCTATCCATGAAAGAAAATGCACTCAAGTAGAATGGAACCCCTTTTCCTCCTAGTGGCCCGTTTATGACACAACTTGATAGCCTACCAATGGTTAGGTTTGACCACCTCAACTCTTAACTAGAGTTACAACATTGACCCTTATAGAGTCTTCTTCACGATGATCAACTTGTTAGCTCCATTTCCATGAATAATGGGTGTTGATGTGGCATCCTCTTGAATTATGGTGGTCAAAATAGGAAGGTCAACTTCCAAGTCACATAAATTTTGCATATGGATTCTAATTGAGGTGATTCCTACACTGTTGGGAATGTATCTATGTGTAAAAATATAAAAAGAGGTGTGTGATTAAATGAAATACTTTTAGCCCAAAAAAAATCGTCTAATGCCTCAAATTAATTTTAGAAGGTTTTAAACGCCATTTGTCCAAACTGGGTCCCATTGGGAAAATAGTCATTTGAGTTTATTCCTCCATTGTTTCCACTTTTAATGCACAAATATGGATAGAAGATAAATAATTATCTAAACAAATTCATTTGCTGAAATCTCACTAAAATTCTTGATGCATAACCCTAATGCAAGGGCCACCCAAAGTTATTCTACAGTAGAAGATTTGACCCAAGCACCTTGTGCTATGTCAGTTCCCTTTCCACTATGTCCATGCTAGCCTCCTGGAATAATTCCTTCCATAATAATTATTTTTATGATCGATGGGTATTCCCTTCACCCTTTTCCACATTAGAAGAAGGTGTGGGAATTATTAGTCCATTATCTATTGTAGAATTTTCTCACCAATATATAGTTAATAATGCTACAAAAATTGATCCAACCCATTCATATATGGAGGATTTCGACCCTGGTATGGTTCTGTTGATGGAAAAAAATTACCAAAATAAAAAATGGAGAGATCACTTGGTCAGGGCCCTAACTAAGCCCTTATCTATTTGGGATGGTCATTTCGACTGGTTTAAATGGGTCCAGTTACCCTCACCCTCCCTGCTGAATTGTGATGATCCTAATTACTTATCAACAAGAAGAGAGAAACCAAATTTATCCTCTTGAAAATAGATTTCAAGAAAGAAATCATTAATTTGACACAAGGGCTCAATCAAGCCACAAATAATGTTGTTCCCTCATAAGGAGACTTCTAAAGAATGAGAATTAAGTCTAAATCTAAATCTAAATCGAGACCTACTTATTGATGAAAATAAAATAAAATAAACTAATATAACATAGTATCTAGGAGATATATCCTAACAACTGGTATTTTAAGTGAAATACATGGTATGTTTAGAGATTTAAAATGATGACAAATGAGTCATTAAATTTTGGAAAAAGTTCACACAATTTTAATAACAATTAAATTGTGTATGATTTCTAAGTAAATAGTTACTTAGAAATTTGTTTTAAAACAAGAAAATTTGAGAGAGTTAAGTAAATAGCAAATCTATGTAATCATTAGATCATATAGTTGATCCAACAAACCACAAATTCTCATATTTAAGATAGCTGCAAAACATGGAACAATTAACACAACTATGTCATTAAAATAATATAATTTTATTAATAAATAAAAGTATTGAAAAGGCAATCTTAAACCTAAATTTCATGTTATGTTTTCACAAAGAGTTTCTCCAATAGTCCTCTCAAAATCTCCAGCTTTGCCTATGAGAAAAGAGATGAAATAGTGCTGAATATACCTCTTCAACAAAGTTTTAGTTCTAAAAGGAAAACCCCAAACTTAAACCTGAGTATTCCTCTCAATCTACAAAAAAAAATCCTTCGAAAAAACTTGCAAGTGTTTCTTATTTGAACAAAAAAGAGGAGCCTTAATTCATTCTTCCAAAATATTATTTATAATTTACAAAAATCTTCCAAAAAGGAGAGTTGTTGAAAGACAGTCTAAGATCCCTGATTTTTAGAGCTGAAAATCTTGTTTTTTCTTACCTTCTACCCCATTCACATTGTTCCAAATCCCTTGGGATTGATCTATTCAACAAATTACCTACAAGAATAAAATTAAAACCAATTAAAAATCAAGAGAAAAACTCAAATTTCCAAATTTATGAAAAATAAATTAACGAATTCAAATCTAATTTGATAAATTGATAAAATAAAATTTGTGCTTTCCATGCTTTTGATGGTTATGTGTAAATATTTCTTGGAAAAATTAGTAGTCTAAAATAAATTTTCAATAGCAAGTAACTTTGGGCAAACCAAAATTCTTTAAAACAAACTTAAAAATTGATTTTTGGTTGCAATTTCAAAGTTGTATATTCTAATTTTTTTTGGCACATTAAATGGAAAAAGAGGGTCATTAAAAAACTTTCATATCCTTCTCCACCTAAATAGCTTTCCAACGAGCCCTATTTTTCTCAATTTAATTGAGTAGAACTCAAGATAATGACAGTCAAAGTATAGGTTCCAAAACTAACAAAGCACTGGAAAAAACATAGCCTTGGGAAATTTTTATTAAAGTTATGTTTTTAAACTATTAAAGTTCTGCTTTAATTAATTTAAAAAATATTTAAAATAAAATATATAAAAGCAATTTTTAATTAAATTAAATAGTATTTAAAACAACTAATAATAAAATCAAAGGCAACTAATACACATTTAATAAAATACAAATACAAAGAAGTGTGGAAGTCGCCTTTGGGTTCATATGAAGGAGTGTATGTTGAATTTGTGATTTAATAAAGAGGAGGTCGGTGGAGGCCCCTGAGTGAAGTGCGAGCCGTTTCTATTAAAAATTGGAGAGAGCAGAAATACACACACAAATAATTAATTTCTATATCCAAATAATCAGAGATACATCAAATATATATAGGTGAACTAATTCTAATCTTAGAGAGAGAAGTTGAGAGAATCTCTCAACTTCCTCAACAACCCAATCCAAACTAAGTAAGCCTAATAATGGAGGCATTATCTCAAACACCCCCCCTTAATGCCTACATTAGAGAAATGGAGAACACACTAAATTAATACAAACATTTGTCTGCCCTGGTCTTCATTAACATTTGTACCCACTCTGAGATCTCATAGAAATCACTATTTTCTCCACCATTTTCGAGCTACCATTCAACCCATTTAAAATACATTTGTTTCTGACCAGCAATAATGAACTTTGCAAGATCAACAATATTGACAACTCCGCTCGTCGGGGCTTCCGCGATAAGAGCTGACAAGTGATGAACCATCCTATGGACCAATCACCATCTATCGGATATTTCGCTTTCGGCTATCCATCAGTGGCTAGGCAAATGGTCTGAATACTGAATGTGTTCAAGAGCTAATCTAACAACTTGACCTGCTTCTCATCATACTGTAACCTGTAACTGATGCTCTTGGCCCGTAGCACAACAACATCAGCATATAACAAATTCACACAATCAAATTAGCCAATTGTTCTCTCGTCCCTGTAGAACGTAGAGAACGACTAATTTAAATTATGCTAAATTGTTCATAGTTGGTTCTGCACTACAAATCTCACAACAACAAAATTCATAATTCTACATATTAACAAGCTATACACTCCACCAGCCCACTGTGTCTGCCCATACATATATGCAAATCTCATATTTAAAAAAAAAAGGTTCGGAGCAGAACCAAACATCTGTGTTTGGCATATACACAGCGAGATGAAGTCCAACAATGGTTACGAAAAAATCGTTCTTATTTCACCTGCTACATCAAGCCATGAGGCACAGAAAGTATGGAGGAAGAAAGCCATTTTGGCTGTAATATTCTCTACCATTCTTCTCGTTGGTGTAATTTATGTGGGGATTCAATTGACCCATAATGAAAAAACTGGAAAACGTAAAAAACAAATTCTACCTCGATCATTGTCCTCGTTTTAATTGCCCAGATCAACCCACATTTCAGAAGCTTCTGCTCCAAACTATCCACCACAGCTTCATCAATCAGCCTATTAAGTATCACGCGAGATGTCTGCGCTTCAAAACCATGAACAACTGCGAAGGACTCAACTCACCTTTGTCATCGTAATTGTGGTGGAAGCGGGAGGATTTTCGATACCTGCAGCATTAATTCTTTTTTGTATTGTAGCTCCAAATTTTGAGCAAATCGAAATGAGTGCCAAATTAGTTGGGCGCTTAACCCAAATTGAGAAAGATGGTTGAGATTGCCGCCTAAAATAGGGAACTGAACACCTGTGCTAATAGAATCCCAATCTCGCCTTTCGAGGTCTGCCATATTTAGCAGGATTCATAGATCTGCTTCTCCTCGAATCCTATTCATCACACCACTTCGATGTTGATAGATCTAGCGTTTCCTGGCGCAAGCCCTGTGGTCTGCTACAACGTTGTGTGATTATAAAGGTGGTGTAGCATCTTGGCGTCGTAGAAGCTGAGCAAGTCTCCAGATCTAACGCTTTCAACTCATACAGAACACCGTTTCTGACCACAAGAAAACACAAAAAAAAATGATACAATGGTACCAGTGATTTTTCAGAACCCCCAAAAAAGTTCGAGTGGAATGGTCAGTGTTCACTCCGGAGGAATCCGTACCAATGTTCAGTTATGAGGAATCCCAATCAAATTGTAGCAGATCATGTAGTCGAATTGAGTTAACTAAGGAAACCCTTCGTTTCAAACAATTTCTGCATCCAAAATTTTGCTAAATCCAAACCGAAATTTTCACACTTTGGTTAAACAACTGGAAAACAATCATATATCTACATTATGCTACTTTCTTACAACATACCCAATCTTATATCTCTCACATTTTCCTGGCCATCCCGTGAAGGATTTAAGCCAGTAGTGGCTCCGATACCATATTAAAAATTGGAGAGAGCAAAAATACACACACAAATAATTAATTTCTATATCCAAATAATCAGAGATACATCAAATATATATAGGTGAACTAATTCTAATCTTAGAGAGAGAAGTTGAGAGAATCTCTCAACTTCCTCAACAACCAGTAAGCCTAATAATGGAGGCATTATCTCAAACAGTTTCCCACTCCATGTCATGTTTTAAAATCTCGTGAAAGAGCCTCCAACTTGGAACATTATAATGTGAATACTCTTAGAGTTCCTCCCACTCCCAAGTCACCCTGAGAGTTCCTTCTCGGGTGATTTTATTTGCGAACTAAATGAAATCCCTCGAAATGAACCTCTTGGATGATGTCATAACTATTATTATTTAATCTAATTTTTTTAATATTATCTAATAATTATATTTTATATATATATATATATATATATATATATATATATATATATTCCGTTCTTGAATCTAATGGTTTTTAATAAATATTAAATTAATTAAAATTAAATACAAAAATTAATTTAATTAATAAAAAACAATTAAATAATGATATTTACAAATTAATTAATTTAATTAATCAAAATTAAACTAATTAAAATATATTAAAATCAATTTTATTTACAAATTATAAAAATATAGTAAAATATATATTTACATATTTTATGCCTAAGTAGCGAAATTTGACCAAAATTTGACTCAGGATATTTTCAAAACTGTAGACTAGAATGAGGGGAAACTTGGAATATTGGAAAATTGGTGATAAATCACACGTAATGGAGCAATGAAAATGAAAATAGAAAAAAAACGTTAAAATCTTGCGAAATATGGAAATCAAAGCAAAATAGAAGTGATTTAACCAAAATTTACATGGAGGGCCCTATAATTTTTTTGAAAAATTATGGGGAGTTACAAGAATTAGCGACACAAAGGGACAAAGAAGTTATCTTTGGTTTAAAACAATAGGCTTAAATTTACCGAAGATCGAAATGAAAGTTTTCAAAACATCATCGCATATTGTATTATTCTTAATGGTCCCACATAAGACATAATCAAAATAAGGTAAGCTTTTAAAGATGAAAGTGCCGAATCCCCAACTCTAAAAAAATGAATCTAAGTATAGGGAATAATTATTATTTTAAAATTTTCTCTCTACAATTGGGTGGTAAATATGTCTAGGAGGTTTTAAGGATAGTATGCATATATTATATATGAAATTTTTTAATTTTACACTGCTTTATTTTGTTTCAATTACTTTATCCCAATTTAATTATTCAATTACAAATATTTTAATAACAATTAATACTTTTCATCAATTAATAGTAAAAATAAATAAAACAGTAATGCAATGACAATAGGATACAATCAACACATCAACAAGAGACACTAGATTTGGTTAATGACTAGGGAAAAACTGCACAAGTAGGAAAATCCTTTGCAATTCATCTTCTATTAGATTGTCATAAAATGTGAAACACATAGTACAATGATTCCATACAAAAATATCCAACAATATAAACAAATAATATCAGAAATATTATCCAAACAACAATATTGATCAGAGTTAGCTTTCCCAATCTGCAATCAACTTTCGAACTAAAACCCTAGATCCAAACTGCATGGAGGAAGAGTTATGTGTGCGATTGAGATGCTCCAACTACACAAATGATCTTATGTGCCTTCGGTTATGACCAAAATTTTCCTATGTCAACCCTGTGGTTAGAAACCAAAAATCATAATCACATGTGCGAGCTTCGGATCCTGCAATTTCAGACATGTATGGACCAAAATCCGCGAACCAAAATTTTGAATTGTGAGAATAAATCCAATGAAGAGAGAAGAATATGCTTGATCATGGTGTCCAAATGAGAGTCACTTGACTCATATTTATAACCTTCCAAGGGTAACCAATTTTCTTTAGGGTTGACCTGATGAAATGTGACATTGTGGTCTTCAATTCAAAAATACACTTTCCCTTCTCCAAATTGAGTGCTTAAAAATTAAAAATTGGTCCTCTCGAAAAGAGGAATCTAGTTCCATGATTGGAATTTGTCACTGAGCTTCTAAATTAATGTGCCCTCTTAGCCAGGGAGAAATTCCAACTGCATCATATAATCATCATAGGTATCCTATAATAATATCACGTCCCAACTTGTTTAAACTCTATTTTCTAAAATTCTTGAAACTGAATAAGAAGAATAATGGGGGAGCATCATCTACCAACCTCTCAGGACACTGAGGAAGGTCTTATGGGACACTCTCACCTCATGTCATATCATAAGGGATCATATATCTTCCACCCTATGTCGGGCAATAGGTGTGATACAATATCTCATCCATCATGTTGCTTCTTGACCTTCCCAAAAATGACTGTCAAGAGTCATGTGGTAGAACACCTTGCATCATAGTAAAACTTGGTTGAGATTCCCGACTTACCAAAGGTAAGGATCACACACACCCAATCCCTCTAAACTTGTTGTCCAAACAGGGAGCTACAATCCCAACAAGTCCAGTTGTGGGTATGATGAAAGTTTGGGTATACTTTGCTAGACCATGATAGGGGAGAAACATCTTCCACCCTATGGGTGACAGATAAGGGTGATACCCCAATTTCCAGAGATACCTCAACCCTAGGAGCCTTACATCACAATTCCTCACCCTAGGAGCTCAGACAGGGGATAAGAGTTGGCTTAGTGTCCTTGATCAATGATGCCCCTTATGAGGAGGGGCCACATCCATCAGTCTAAGATGTTATCTAAAGACTAATAACTTCCCTTTTAGTAAAGACTTGGTGAGAATATCGACAAAATTCTCATTTGTCGATATGTGATGCAGTCTAATGGCTCCTCTTTGTAGCATGTCTCAAATGAAATGATATCGGCCTCTATGTGCTTGGACTTGTCATGAAACAGGAGATTCTCTACCAAATGGATCCCACTCTTATTTATTGTCACAATATATCATTTTAATGTCTAGGACCTACTCAAACAAATCTCCAAAGATATTTCTCAACCAAACTGCTTCACAACTTTCCAAGCTAGTGACAATATACTCTGCATCTGCAGTACTTAATGATGTTGAATTTTGTTTCCTGCTCATGCAAGATATCATGGTAGATCTAAGGCTAAAACAACATCCAAAAGTTCTCTTCTTGTCAAAAACATTTCATGCTGAGTCAACATTGGTATATCCTTGTATTTTAATATCTATGGAAAAATATATCATAACAAGGGTGATCGTCCCATGCAAATATCTCAAATTATGTTTAGCAACAAACCAATGTGCATGGAGAGGTTCATGAATTGACTCAATGTGTTCATTGCATAGGATATGTCTGGATGAGAGTTAACTATGAACATAAGAGCCCCAATCATTTTTATATACTCAGATGGATTTTCCAAAATCGGTCTTGCAACTTCTTTGCATAGATTCTTGAAATTCATTTCCATTGGTGTGGCTAAGGACTTGCATTATGTCAGTCTAAATCTTTCCAATAACTTCAAAACATAATTTCCTTGTTAAAGGAAAATATCATTGGGCTTTTTCCACACTTTAAGGCCTAGGAAGTAGTGCATGAGTCCAAGGTCCTTCATCTCGAATTACTAGGGAAGCTCCCTCTTACACTCAATCATCATGGGCTCACTACCTGTCATAAATAAATTGTCAACATATAGAACCAAAATAAATGGCATACCTTGGACCACTTTGAAGTAAAGTTTGGGATTGAAATTACTTCTTGTGAATCCAAGCTTCATCAAGTAACTATATATGGAGTTGTACCATGATCTAGGGGCTTGATTCAAACCATACAATGCTTGATTCAATGTGCAAACATGTGTGTTTCGATCCTCTACATTAAAATACTTGTGGCTTCTCAACGTACACTTCTTATTGTAAGATGCCATGAAGGAATGGTGTATTCATGTCCTTCTAATAAAGGGCCTATACTTGAATTGTTGCATAACAAAAAATATCGAATGAATGGTTATATATCAAGCCACAAGTGAAAATATATCATCATAACATTCTCCCTTTTTCTAGGAGAATCCTCGGGCCATGAACCTTGCCTTATATTTCTCAATTCTTCCATAAATTCAATGTTTAATCTTGAATAGCCATTTTGAAGTCACCGCATATTTTTCCTTACAGTCTTGATACAATATCCCATACGTCATTCTTCATAATTGATATATATTATTTGGTCATAGCTCCCTTCTAAACTTTTTCTTTCATGACTTCTTCAAATATATGAGGCTCAACTTGAATCATATTTCTCATATGTACAAGATATCCATGGTACCTACATCGCTTCTTGCTTTCTCTAAAAGACCTTATTGTGGGAAGGTGTCTTTTGGCATCCTGTAATGTGTCATGAAGTGGCCTCTTCATGGAAGGAGGATCACATGGAGGAGGATCCAAGGGGTCCATGGGCTCCATAGGATCATAAAAAATGTCTTTCTCGAATTTGAGCATGGGAGGACCATATAAAATATCCATGTCATCATTATTATTCTCAGGAGGAGGAGGCGGAGGAAGGTCTCTTGCTTTCCCAAGGGCAACATATTCATTGAATGTTACATCTCTACTAATTTCAGCCTTCCTTTGACCAAAAATATATATTTTAAATGATTTAGAATCTTCGCAATATCCAACAAACATAACTTTTCTTTCTATTTCTTCCATATTTTTCCTTTCATCCTTCGGCACATGAAAATATACTAGGAAAACAAATATATGGAGGTGACTAACATTGGGCTTGACACCCGTGAATGCTTATTTGGGACTCTTGCTATCTAACGCTTGACGAGGAACCCTCTTTTGAACATATATGACTGCATTAGTTGTTTCTCCCCAAAGAAACTTCAATATATTTTAATCATGGAACATGGCATGGGAAGATTCTACAATAAACCTATTATTTCTTTCGGCCACTACATTTTGTTCAGGATTATAGGGAACAATCGTCTCTTTCTTGATACCTTCTTTCTTTCAAAAATCTATGAATTCATTTGAAATGAATTCTCCACCAGTGTTAGACTTGAAGACCTTAATTTTCTTCCCTATTCGATTTTCAAAAAAAGCCTTAGATTATTTGAACACATTGAAGGCCTCATTCTTATGCCTAAATTAATATATCCATGTGATCTTCCTTGAAAAATAATCAATGAAGGTAATGTAATAGAGATAACTACCAAGGGAGTGTATGACCATCACACCACATTTGTTAGAATGAATGATATGGAGGATGGAATTTTTCTTGTTCTCAATAAAAGGGAATGTCCCCCTTGTCTTCTTTCCAATGGCACATCTAGGACATACTCCTTCATGTTGGGCTTGAACATCGGGAAGTCTAGAGATCAATTTATTCAATTTCGGAAGGGTTTCATACATTAGATGGGCCAATATTTGGTGACATACCTCGCTTTGATGATTAGTATCATGGACCAATGTTATAATAGGTCTTCCATTGAATCTATAGAGTCCTTCAAATCTAGATCCCAATGTGAATTCATCTCTCATATGTTGAAATGGCACCCAATGGGGGCTTCTGATTTAATTTTCCCTTAATTAAATTGGAAGAGAAATTGTAATTTCATCTCATGAAAGCTTGTATTAGTTAACTAAGTCAGACATACCGAGTTAGATTAGGAATTCAAGTTGGGGGTCTAAGAGGAGGCACGTAGAGGATTTTCCTATTTTTAGGGGGTCCAGTTATAGTTATTTGTGAGTTGTAATTAGTTAATTCAATTAATTGAGTTAAAATCAATTTAACTAGTTCTAATTGAGAGATGAGCTTGTGAGAGGTCTAGTGAATTAAATCTGATTTAATTCACAAGTAGTGGTCAATCATATAACTGATAATTCGCTATAAACAGTTGTTTCATGTCAATTCTAAGGAAGGCCCAGTTGAAAGTCAGATTAAAGGGAAGATAACTATCAATTGTATAATTATAAAGTTGTACAGGTCATTCATGAGGTCACCATCAAGCCTTAAATGAATTGTGAAAGAAATTCCAAGGAATTTCATAATCAATAGGGTCATAATTCCTCTAATAATGCGTAAGCAAGTCTAGGTAGACATGGGCTGATAATTGGTTAAGTATTGAACCGATCTTTCTTAGATAAGAGTGTGATAGTAAGAAGAGTGCAACAGTTTCTTGGTGAGAGAAAATAATTGTATTGTTTCATGGTATTGAATTTATAAAATATAGAGATAGTAGGGTTTTGAGAAGTTTCTTTCCCCAGATACATCTTGTGTTGTGCGATCGGTTGAGTTTTTTATCTTTCTTGTTTGTGATTATGCGATCATATTTGGTTTCCACAATTTTGTAGAAATGATTCAATATTTTCTTTTAGTATATTAAAAGATAAAATTGAATCCATTGGTATAATTTATACATGGTATAATGTAGGAATCAATATATAAGATAAGAAGCAAAGTTTATTTTGAATAGGTATATCTAATTTGAAAATTTTTTCTTCAGGACCGAGCAGTAGATCAAGATGTCTTTCAAATGGCTTGAGACTCAAATATGCACTCAAGGGAAATTATAATTACATAAAATGGAAGGAAAGGATGGAGGCAGTGCTAGATGACAAAGGATTGTAGGCATTCATTGATAGTAATATTCCTCATCCTGCAACAATTGATACTAAAAAAATTGATGCATGGAAGAAGAATGTAGAAAATGCGAGAAGGGTCTTGTTAGAAGTTCTAGATCATAATGTCTCAAACATCCATGGGAAGGTGGCTCCATTTTCTATGTGGAAGGCCTTCAAAGATCTATTTTAGAGTAGCAATGACCACAAGAAGCTAGTGCTGAAAGAAAAACTCAAAAATATCAAGATGGAGAAAGGTGTCATGATCCAAAAATACTTGACTAAGTTCACTCAGTATCGAGATGAGCTTGGAAGTGTTGGGGTGGCAATTGTTGAGGATTATTTTGTGAGCCTAGGACTTCTAGGACTTCCCAAGAGCTGGAAAAACTACCACAAGTCTATGAATAGGAAGGAGCAACTACCAAAGTGGGAGTGATTGTGGTTCGACTTGGTACAAGAAGAGTTTCGGTGGAGAACTACAGATAGATCCTCATCAAATACTGAAGATGAGGAGAACTGCACCTTGGATGGAAAGGTGAAGAAAGTAAAAGGGAAGGTGTACCATTCCAAATCAGAGTTCAGCAAGGTAGGCAAGAAGTGAGACTTGTTAGAGGTGAAATATTTTCATTATCATGAGCATGGGTACTATGCCACAAATTTTCCACAAAAGAAGACCAACAAGAAGGCCTTGGGAGGAACAACAGGTGAAGCATTGGATTCAAAATTCTAGTTGGAATTCACTCTCATCACATACATGGTGTCATCGATGATGGATTCTATGTGGTACTTGAATAGTGGAGCTTTTTTCCATATGAACGAAAACAAATAATTCTTCATTAGCTTGGAGGAGAAGGATATCCATATGCATATCGATATGGGTGATGAAAAAAGGTATAGTGCTACTGATTTTGGTATAGTGACCTTTCATAGAGAGTCAGGTAAACCCCTCACATTCAAATATGTCATGTATATTCCTGGTTTAAATAAGAATTTGGTTTTGTTACTATGTTCAAATATCATGGCTATGATGTGATGTTCAGTGAAGGAAAGGTGTTCCTTCATAAAAAATCCATGGGATAGATGAAAAATATTGGGGTTCGAGTAAAATATCTAAAAATTGGATGTAGAAGACTGTGCCGCCTTGAGCACGAAAGCAAAGAAGGTGGAGAGCTGAGACATCGGTGAGTTATGGCATAGGATATTAGGCCATCTACACCACAATGCTTTGAAGATCATGCAACAAATTTCTACATTAGTTCCAAAGGGCACACTTGCATAGAGATATATATGCAAAGGGTGTACATTGGGGATGTATACCAAATCCATCTTTGACAATAAGGAAAGCCGAGCCAAGGTGATCCTTGAGAGAGTTCACACAGACATGTGTGGACCATTCTTGACAGATTCCATAGAAAAACACAGGTATTATATGAGTTTTGTTGATGATTTTTCAAGAAAGTGTTGGATTTTATTCATGCAGAAGAAATATCAGACATTCTTCAAGTTTTGTGAGTTCAAGGAACTTGTTGATAAAGATATAGGGATTAATGTGAAGGCTCCGAGGAGTGAAAATGGTGGAGAATACATCTCTAACGAATTAAAGAACCTTTTTACCTCAGAAGGAATTTGAAGAGAATTGATATCACCTCAAAACCCACAATAGAATGGCGTTGTAAGAAGAAAGAATAGAAAAATTGTGGGAGTAGCACATAATATGTTGCATGATCAAGGCATATCGTTGCATCTGTGGGTGGAAGCATGCAAAACAAGAGTATTTGTGTAGAACTATAGTCCTCATTAGATACTTGGGTTGAGTACCCCAGAGGAAGCTTTTTTAGGTAAGAGACTATATGTGTCGTATTTTAAAATTTTGGGTTCATATGTTTATTTCCATGTAACCAAATATGTGAGGAAGAAGCTAGAGCTGAAATCAGAGTTGAGGATATTTGTGGGGTACATTGATACACCCCACAACTATTGGGTGTATTTTCCAACACACAGGAAGACAATGGTTAAGAGATATGTGAAATTTGAAGAGAAAACCATGCGATTTTCTCTTGATAGGGAGCTTGAGTTGCATGCATTTGAGGAGCTCTTGGCTCCCAAAGAAGAACCTTAGGATTTGGAGAAGACACAAGCAAAGGAACAGAGAGTGGTAGAAACCACTCATGCGGAACCATCTACCACAGATGGAAGGAAGTGCACCAGAGAGGCTGACAGACTATTTCTAGATGTGAGAGATAATGTGGGAGCACCCACATCACATCACAGGCAGATAAGGTCCCCAGAGCGATACGCGGGATACATGGCTCTTATGAGTGAAGGTATTTAGATAGAGATAGAACCATCCTATTTTGAGGAAGCATTGCAATAACGAGTGTGGTTTGATGCCATGGTTGAGGAGTATGACTCCATTATCAGAAATAGTGCATGGGAAGTTGTCCCAATACCAGTGGGGAAGTTAGTTGTAGGATCTAGGTGGGTCTACAAGGTGAAGCATGAAGCATATGGGAGTGTGGAGAAGCACAAGGCTAGATTTATGGCCATAAGATTCTCTCAAGTGGAGGGGATTGAATATGATGAGAATTTTGCACCAATCGCAAGGTACTCATCTATTAGATCCATCCTTGCACTCTTAGCATAGATGGGATGGAAAATACATTAGATGGATTTAAAGATAACCCTTCTAAATGGAGTTATTTAAGAAGAGGTTTACATTGAGTAGTCTGAATGTTTTGAGACCTTAGACAGGGAGTTGCATGTGTTCAAACTCAAGAGAAAATTGTATAGGCTGAAGCAAGCACCTCGTGCTTGGTACACCAGGATCGAAAACTATTTCAGTGGGTTTGGATTCACCAAGAGTGAAGGAGATGCAAACATATATCATATTTTGGTTGATGGTAAGATTTTGATTATTGTACTTTATGTCGATGGTATAATACTTACAAGTGATGAAAAACTCATAAAGTCTTGCAAAGAGGATCTTATAAGAGAATTTGAGATGAAGGACATGGGGCTCTTGTACTATTTCTCGGGAGTGTAAATATTGAAAAGATATGGGGAGATATTTGTATCTTATGGAAAGTATGCCAACGAGATTCTAAGGAAGTTCCACATGGAAGGCAACGAACCCATGGAGACTCCTCTAGAAGGAAACTGAAGGAAGGATGATGCTACTTCGAGTGAAGTAGTGGATGCTAATGTTTATAGGAAGCTTGTGGGTTCACTCATGTATTTCATGAACACACGATCCGACATATGATATGAATTAACCATCTTATTCAAGCTATGGTTAAGCCTACCTAGCTCTTTTGGAAGGCGAGATAACATGTTTTGAGATACCTCAGAGGCACTATAGAGTATGGATTATGGTACAGAAAGACAAAGGGAGTGAAGCTCACCAATGATGATTGGGTAGGGAGTCCATTCGATAGAATGAGCACATAAGGGGGCATCTTCAGCATAGGATCAATAGTATTTTACTAGTACAACAAGAAACAAATATCAACTGCAATCAGTTCAACAAAGGCAGAGTACATGGCAGCTAATCAGGCACCATGTGAGGCCATATGGATGAGGAAGATACTTGTTGGTTTGTTTGGTTGACAGATGGATCAGACGGTGAGAAATTGTGATAAGTAGAGTTGCATTAAAATATCATTTTTTCATGAGAGATCCAAGAATATTGATATACAGTATCACCATCTCAGAGATTATGCACTGAGGCGCATTATGTCGTTAGATTACATTCCCACAGAGGAGCAAGATGTAGAAATATTGAAGAAGGAGTTGGAAGGAAGAAAATTCAAATTCCACAATGGAAGGATCGAGGTAGAAGATAATCCCTTTCTTGTTGAGAGGGATTTTTGAAATGGCACCCAATTGGGGCTTCTGATTTAATTTTCCCTTAATTAAATTGGAAGAGAAATTGTAATTTCGTCTCATGACAACTTGTATTAGTTAAATAAGTTAGAAAGGTTGAGTTAGCTTAGGAAATTTGAGTTGGGGGTGTAAGAGGAGGCATGTAGAGGATTTTCCTATTTTTAGGGGGTCTAATTATAGTTATTTGTGAGCTGTAATTAGTTAGCTCAATTAATTGAGTTAAAATCAATTTAACTAGTTCTAAATAAGAGATGAGCTAGTGAGAGGTCCAGTGAAATACAACTGATTTAATTCACAAGTAGTCGTCAATCAGATAACTGATAATTCACTATAAATAGTTGCTGCATGTCAAATCTAAGGAATACCTAGTTGAGAGTGAGGTTAAAGGGAAGATAACTATCAATTCTGTAATTAGAAAATTGTACATGTCATGCATGAGGTCACCGTCAAGCCTTAGATAAATTTCGTAATAAATTCCAAGGAATTTCCTAATTAATAGGGTCACAATTCCTCCAGGAATGTGTAAGAAAGATAGGGAAGACATGGGATGAGAATTGGTTAAGTATTTGACTGATTTTTCCTAGATCAGAGTGAGACAGTTAGTAGAGTGCAAAAGTTTCTCGGTGAGAGAAAAACATTGTATTGTTTCATGGTCTTGACTTTATGAAATATACAAATAACAGGGTTTTGAGCAGTTTCTTTCCCTAGATACATCTCGTGTTGTGCAATAGATTGATTTATTTCTCTTGCTTGTTTGTGATTATGCGATCATATTTGGTTTCTGCAAATTTGTAGAAGTGATTCAATATTTTGTTTTAGTAAATTACAATATTAGATTTAATCCATTGGTATAATTTCTACACCATAGGGGTTCCCACCATCCAAGTAAGTAATTTTCACTTGATGAAGGAAAACCTCATCCCTTTGTCTTCCAAAGCATATATAGATACAAAATTCTTCTTCAATCTCGACACATACATCACATCATGAAGAAAAATAGATTCCCCAAAGTCCAAATGAAATTTAACATACCCAAAACCTTTAATGGGATGAGTTGAGTTGTCTCCAAGAATAATTTTCAAACTTGATTTGCTCTCCACCAAATCAGAGAGAAATTCCTTATACCCATAGAAATGATGAGAGGCCCCACTATCAACCAACCAACTATCCCAACTATCAGGAGGAGAGGAACTAGAAAGCACATAAATAAGAAAATATTCAGAATGATTAGCAACATTACTTTAATCCTTGGTGTTTCTTGACTTCTTTTTAGGACGTTTCTCTTCTTCGTGTTCACTTGGAACATATCTTCTTCTTCTTTAATCTCTTCCATTATGATCATTTCTTCTATCATCTCTTATTATTTGATTATTAAACTTGTTATTTTTGTTTCTAATATTGTAGCGAGGGCCATTTTTCTTCTCAGGGAAATCTCGAGCATAGTGACCTTTCTTGTGAAAATTGCAATGTTCAATGTGAGATGCTTCTCTTTCATTCCTTATTTTTGAATTTTTAGGAGAAGGGTTTCTTGAATTTTATGGACCTCCTTTTCCCTTGTTTTTCTTGTTATGAGTAATGAAAGAAGCATGTTCTCCTTCTTCATGGTTTTGTATCATGCCTCTAGAAACCATCCTTGATTTTGCTTGAGTGATATTTCCAATGAACTCATCAAATGATGGGAAAAAAATGTTATTGCTTATAGTGGTAATGAAGGTTTCCCAAATAGGAGGGATACCTCTAAGGGTCACAATCACCAATTCTCTATCATGCATGGTTTCCCCAACTCTCTGCAATTGATATCTAAGACAACATATCATCATAATATAATATTGCACAAACTCTCCTTTATTCATCTTAATATCTTTGAGTTGATATTTAAAGGAGATGATTTCATTCAAATTGTTGACTTCATACATGCTATCTAGATTATCTTACATATCCTTTGAATTTTTAAAATTTTCAACATATGCAAGTAAATGATCTTGTAAACCATCAACTACAATTTTCTTTGCTTTTAACTCACCTTTATTATAATTGTTCTTGGCAACAACGAATGAATTCTCTAGAGGCTCGCGTACTTTTCCTTGTATGTATTCCCAAGCATCATTGTCTTCAGCTATGATTTCCAATATGATCTTTGAAGCAGCAAATTTAGACGAGTCACCCAACTTCTCATTTTCCTTGAAGAAATAGGAAGAAATATTGACTTGATTAGATAGGCTCCTTCAACTTTTCAAAGATGATTGCTTCAAATATTATCTCATTTGAGCCCGTCCTTCACCTTAGCTCTGATACCATGTTAATTTTACACTGCTTTATGCTTCTTTAATTACATTATCCCAATTCAATTCTTCAATTAGACATATTTCAATAATAATTAATATTTTTTATCAATAAATAGTAACTGAAGATAGAACAATAATGCAATGAAAATAGGATACAATCAACACATCAACAAGAGAAACTATATTTGGTTAATTACCATGGGAAAACCATTAGTAATTATTCTTATATTATTTTTTCATAAAATGTTCAGGAGAGAGTACAATGAGCCCATACAACAATATCCAACAATATCAACCAAACAATATCATAAATATGATCCCAAAAACAATAATGATCAAATTTAGCTTTCCCAATATTCGGTCAACTGCGGTTAATTATGGTTAATTGTAAAACTGAAACCCTAGATACCAACCACATGGAGGAAGAGTTATGCATGTAGTTGAGATGCCCCAAAAACACATATGAGCCTGTGTGCCTGTGATTATGACAAAAAAAATTGTGGGTCAACCCTGTGGCTGGAAACCAAAAACTCCAATCACACTTGCAAGCTTCGAACCCTACTATTTTGTACCCACACAAACGAAACTCCATGAACCAAACTTCAGACTTGTGTGAACCAAAAAAATGAAGAGAGAAGAATATACTTGTTCATGGTGTCCAAATGATGGTCACTTGACTTGTATTTATAGGCTTCCAAGGGTGGCCAATTTTCTTTAGGCCCGACCTAATCAAATGTGACATAGTGGTATTCAATTCAAAATACACTTTCCCTTGTACAAATTGAGTGCTTCAAAAGTCAAAATTGGTCCTCTTGAAAAGAGGAATTTAGTCTCATGATTGGAATTTTCCACTCAGCTGCAAAATTAACAAAATTAACTATTTTCCCAACATTTCTTTGTTTCGAGCAGGAATGCTTAGTACCCCGACGAAGTTTCCTTGATACCATCTATGCATTGACCCACTACCAACGATCTTGTTCATTACACCTATGGGTTTGCATACACTTCCAACGCATATGTGATTTTACCCTCTTACATTTGTGCTTTCAACTCGTGCATTTACCATTATCTATGGGGAACATTGAGATTCAATTCAAGTAGTATAAGTTCATCTTTAAAGGAATTAATTGTCTCTAATATTTTATTTGAATCTTTCTGTTACCCCTTCACATTTAAATACCCTAAATTGATAGATATAGAGAATATTAGCGAGATCAAATTTAACTAGTATCACATATATTTCTTCAAATAGAAAGCCTCTTATACCACCCTACTCTCCTCATTGAATTGCTAAAATGAGTTTTCCAAATAATGATTTTCAAAAGGGTGGCATATAAGAGAGTTGAAAGAAAATACATGTTGGAAGTGTATGCGAACTTGTTGTGGTACTGAACAAGCTTGCTGACAATGTGTGGATGCATACATTCTACCTAGACAACTTCGTCGAGGTACTAAATAGGCATGTTGGTAATGAAGCAATGTCAGGAAAAAAGATGTAATTTCATATTTAATATATGCATACTAATCCTTAAACCTCCTAGCTATATTTGTTGTCGACGAAGAGTTTAAAATAATAAGAAATGTTCCCTATATTTGGATTCACTAATAATAATAATTATTCCCTATATTTGGATTCACTAATAATAATAATTATTCCCTATATTTGGATTCACTGACTTAGAACTAGGAATTCAAGTACATTCATTATTAAGAGTTTTTTTTTTTTTAATTCTACCTTGTGTGGGACCTTTGAAAATGGCCTACTGGTGTGAGAAAGTTTTGAAAGCTTTTATTTTCACCTTTGAAAAATTTAAGCCTATTATTCTAAACCAGAGTAAATTGCTTTGTCCCCGTGTGTCGCCAATCATTGTCGCCACAACACCCCTATTTTTTTTTTTTAAATTATTATGAGTCTCTTTATATGAATTTTGTTAATATCGCAATCTTGAATGCTTCGTTTTGGTTTATTTGTGAAATTTTCACTTTTCTTGGATTTTCATTTTGATGATTTCGTTGCTTTCGTTTTGACACCAACCTTTCGACAATTCAAGTTTAAACTCATTCTAACTTACAGTTTGGAAAATATCCTCGGTAATTTTTTCTCAAATTTCACTACCTAGGCATAAAATATATGGATATGTATTATAATTATTTTATAAATTGTATAAATTTACTTAGTTTAAAATATGTAAATATAATTATCTAGTTAATTTATTTAATTAATTTTGATTCATTAATTTCATAATAATTTAATTAATTTGTAAATATCATTTTTAAAATTTTAAAGTAATTTTTATTATCTGAATGGATTATTTTGTGATTATTTTGTGAGAAAAGTTATTCAAAGGTTTGTCTTTCAGATCCATCACACAAATATTTAATATTTCCGACACATTAATCTCCACCTCATTAGAGAATTTGCAATTACGCTCTTACAAGTTCATCTGGAGAGGTCAACCTAAGGCTAACATGATATAACACTGATGTAAGGGGGGTGTGAGCACATTTTGTAAATAGAATATATGAATTTCGTGGAAGAATTATAAGTTTCGTATGGTGGAGAGGAGGTCCAACCTTCACCCACGTGGGCCTCCTCAACCAAGTGTTCACATACTTCATTCCATTGAAAACAAATAAATTTGTTAAAACCATTAAACCCCCCATTTAATTTTTTATAATTTTTTTTTTTTGCTTTATTTTTTTATATATACTTTTATATAAATTCATTTTTTATATTTTAATAATTTTAATCAATTAAAATGGTCCAACGTTGAGTTTTAAGAGAATTTTAAGAGAAAATATTGTCCAACGTTGAGTTTTTTAAGCAAAATGATATTTTTGGGACCCAGATTTTGGATGTCAATATCTTGAGTTCTACTCATTGAAATTGAGAAAATGAGTGCTCGTTGGAAATATAATTCCATGGATAAGGATATGGAAGTCGTTTCATGACCATATTTGGTCATTAAATACTAAAAAAAAATAGAAGTTACGACTCATACTATTGCAACAAAAAAATCAATTTTCTGAGTTTTGTTTTGGGAGTTTCAGTGGTTAGGAGGATCTAGCTATTGAAACTATGATATATATATATATATATATATATATATATATATATATATATATATATAATGGAATGCATATATATCCTTTTATTTAATTTATTAATTTTGATTTGAATTAGGGAATTTGTTTTGATGTTTTTGCATTTTAAGTTTTGTATGTAAATTTTATTGTTTTAAATTTTGTTTTTTGCATTATTTTTACAGAGATGGGTTGAATATTAGGACTATGACTTCTTGGACCAATAGAATTTCACCAACAAGGATAAAAAAGACAAATTTTCCAACTAAATTGAGAGATCTTAGTCATCTTGCAACAACTCCCCTTATGGAGATTTATTTTGTAATTTTATAAATAGAAGCTCTGTAGCAAAGTAGGGAGTTCATATTTTTTTCTTGTAGGAGAATCTTAGCAGTTTTTGGGGGAGGATTTTTGTTGAAGGATTGGGGAGAATGCTCAGATCTAAGATTTGGGGGTTTTCATTTTAAGATACAATCTTAATTAGAGAAGTGAATCTTGCACTATTGCAACTCTTTTCTTTGCTAGACGAGTTGATGATTTTGGGAGGGATGTTGGAGATTCATTGTAAAACAAAGTGAGAGATATAGGTTTAATTATTGTATTTTCAAATACTTTTATTTGTTATTAAAATAATATTCTTTTAATGACATATCTGTATCAATAAGTCCATGTTTTTCACTTATGCTTAATATGCGAATTCTTGTTTAAGAGATCAAGTATATGATCTAATAATTTTATAGATATGTTATTGAGTTTTAAATTTCTCTTGTATTTGAAAAAACTTATGAGTAACTATTTACTTATAAATTTTCCATCTTAAAATGATTTAATTGTCATTGAAATTGTGAGAACTATTCTATATTTTAATGTATAATCTTTCATTATTTTGATATTTAAAACAAAGCATGTTTTGCAATAAAAATATCATTTGTTAAATTATTTTCAATGGCTAGATATTCATGATAAAAATCATTTTAAATTCCCATCATATTTAAATCCTTTCACTTGGTATTTGGGGGCTATCTCCTAGGTATCAAGTTAGAGTAGTTTGCCTTATTTGTTTTTCCGCATTATTAAGTAGGCTTTCACATAGATTTATATTTATATTTAATTCTCATTTGTTTGGAAGTCTAATTTTATAGGAGCGACTGCATTTCCGGATAGGTTGAGCCCTTGTGCCATCTTAAGGATTGATTTCTTGCAAGCTAACTATTAGGGGGTAAATGTGATATCTCTACTCCTATTGATAAGTAATTAGGAAGAGTGAGAGGGTAATTGGACTCATTTGAACCAGTTGGAATTACCATCCCAAATGGATAAGGGCTTAATTGGAGACATGACCAAGTGATCTCCCCATTGTTTATTTCTGTAATTCTTTTTATCATCAATTTTGGCACTAGAAATGTCGATAACAAAAAAATACATTCATAAACATTGGGGAGCCCACCTAGTCAGAGCTCCAATTAGACGTTTTTCCATTAAGGCTAATGGTTTCGACCGGTTCAAATGAGTCTAGTTACCCTTTCATAAAACTATCCTAATCTAACGTTAATCTAATATAAACTAACCTATATGCACAAACCTAATTTTAACGATGTCATTTTCTTGCTAATATATGATATTAGCATGCTAGAACTAATGGGTAAAGAGAAATATTTTCCTCCTTGTGGCCACTTAAAAAAGGAAATATTTCTTGTTAGTTGAAATAAGGGCCCAACTAAGACACATGTATAGTTTCTTAGGCGAAAGGATATTTTTTTAAGAAATACATATAATTAAACTAATATGTAACATAATCTAAATGCAAGAAATAGAAGATAAATCTTAACACTATCTTGATTAAAAGAAGGATTAATCCCCCTCTCAAACAAGAGAAAGATAAGTAAAAGGGGAAAATGACTGATATAAAAGATAATATTAATATGTGCTTGCAAAATCATAGAAATAGTTCATATTTTTTGCAGGCTATTCAGAAAAATAAGCAATAAGATTACCTCAATCAATAGCTACCGAATCATCTTGTGCGTATACTTAAATCCAATTATTAATAAATGAATTTGATATTAGGTTTACTATTGTATTAAAAAAATTATTCTTCAATTCAATATAAATTGATTTTAAACAAGATAGTAATTGATTCATAAATAATTAACAACCATTGCAACCAAGTCCCATCAAATTCAATATCCAATTCTGATTCAAATTATGTTCAGTATCACAAATATAGCTTAACATAGAATATCAATTAACATAAAATAAGTGATATCAACAACAATTCTAATGTGAAGTATTCATATACTAATTGAAATATAATTCAAACCAAAATTGAATAACCATAATAGAAATAATAACAATTCTACAAATTTAATACAATAATGCAAATAAATGAGAGTTTATTATCACTAATTCCAAATGATTTTTATTTTATACAATCTTGAGAGCCTCAATTTAATTTAGGAATGAGATTTACAAAATTGTGATTCCCTCTTCCCTATGAAAACTGAACCACTTTCTTTGCCACAGGGCCTCTATTTTTCAAATTATAGAAATGAAATCTCCCTAGAGGGGTTTGTTCCAGGGAAGTTTAGATCCATATTTTTAGAGTTGTAAATATTCCTCTTATTTATCTTTTGTTGCAATCTAATTGGTCCAAATATCTTGGGCTTTATCCTAGGTCAACAAGATCTACTAAAATGACCTTGAAAAACATAATTAAAAACAATTAAATCCGAATACCAAAACCAAAAATGAAAAAATGATCAAAACACATTCTCAAAATAAAATAAAATAAATAAAAGGAAATCCATGCTTTTGATTGTTCTCCATGGAGATTTCTCTAGAAATTTTGATAATATGAAATGAATTTGCAACAACAGGATATTTTGGACAAATAAAATTCCCAAATCAAACTCCTTAAATTGATTTTTTGTTGCAAATTCAAATATGTATCTTTTGATCATTTTTTGGAGTGGTTAGTGACCAAATATGGTCATTAAACCACTTCTAAATCCTTCTCCGTGGAATCATATTTCCAACAATCCCTCATTTACTCAATTTCGTTAAGTAATTCAAGATATGACTTGTTAAATTCCGAGTTCCAAAAATAGTGGTTTGCTAAAAAAAACACAATCCTCGATAGTTTTTTATTAAACATTGTTTTAATTAACTTTTTATTAATTTTAATAACTTTAAAATTAAAAAATAAAAAATAAAAAATAATTAAATTAAAAAATAAATAAAATAAAAGAAATATAACCAAAAAAAAATAACAAGACAAAAATATAAAAGTTAAAATGGGTTTTAATGGACTCATAAATATGATTTAACGTAAAGATAGAAGAGAAGGTGAGGACATGGGAAGGGGTCCCACACCAAAATCAACAGGTTCCCATTTGGGATACTAATTCAAACCTTTCAATGGATACAATTTTATTAACAAATAAAAGTATTCAAATGCAATCTTAAACCTAAATTCCATGCTATGTTTTCACAAAGAGTTTCTCCAATAGTTCTCTTAAAATCTCCAGTTGTGCCAATGAGAAAAGAGATGCAATAGTGCCAAATCTACTTCTTCAACAAAGTTTTAATTATAAAAGGAAAACTCCAAACTTATATATGAGTATTTCTCTCCACCTACAACAAAAATTCCTCTCACAAAAGTTCCAAGAGTCTCTTGTTTGAACAAAAAAGAGAAGCCCTGATTCATTCTCCCAAAATCTTATTTTTTAATTTACAAAAATATTCCAAAAAGGAGATTTGTTGAAAGACAGTCTTAGATCTCTGATTTTTAGAACTGAAAATCTTGTTTTTTCTTATCTTTTATCCAGATCACATTGTTCCAAATCCCTTGGCATTGATCTCTTCAACAAATTACCTGCAAGAATAAAATTAAAACCAATTAAAAATCAAGAGAAAACTCAGATTTCTAAATTTATGAAAAAATAAATTAGAAAATTCAAATAAAATTTGATAAATTAATAAAACAAAATTTGTGCTTTCCATGCTTTTGGTGGTTCTATGTAAATATTTCTTGGCAAAATTAGTAGCCTAAAATGAATTTTCATGGGCAAACCAAAATTCTTCAAAACAAACTTAGAAATTGATTTTTGGTTGCAATTTAGAAGTTGTAGATTCTAATGATTTTTTGGCATATTAAATGGACAAATATGGTCATTCAAATACTTTCATATCCTTCTCCACCTAAATAGATTTCCAACAAAGCCTCATTTTCTCAATTTCGTTGAGTAGAACTCAAGATTGTAGGTTTTAACTATGTAGAAAAATTATCTGCAAACGAACTCTTAAAATAGAAAATAAAACAAAAGCTAGAGCATAAAACATAAAACATATACACACAGAGATTTTCTCTTGGATCCCAACAACATGACTACCAACTTGATTTTTTGTTATATTCCTTTCAATGTTACAACACATATATATACAAACCAAAGCATTCATAAACCCTAATTCGTTAACCATAGATTAGAACAAAACTGTTTCCTTGACCAGATCTACAAAATACCATGGGAAGAAAAACATCATGTCGAAAATCATGTGCAAATCCATGCACAAAACCATAGGCAAGTTCGTCCACCTAAAATAGGTTCAATTTTTATTATTTTTATTTTTGTTTATATATATATATATATTTTTTTTTTTTTATATTTTTTTTTTGTTTATATATATATATATATATATATATATATATATATATATATTGAGCGCTACCCTAAACCCCATGCAGGGGGTTTACTGACCCCTTGCAAACCCCTAATAGGGGGGCTGCGCCCCACTTTTGATCCCACCCCCTCTTACCCCCCACTTCCCGCTTGAAGCTAGTAATGGAAAAAATATAACACACATCCAACAAAGATAACACTAGTCAACGTTTGTGTTCCAAAACTAACAAAGTGCTAGAAAAAACATAGTTCTAAGAATTTTTTAAATTAAATTAAATAGTATTTAAAACAACTAATAATAAAATTCAAAGGCAACTAATATAAATTTAATAAAATACGAATATAAAGGAGTGTGGAAGTTGTCTTTGGGTTCATATGAAAGAGTGTACGTTGGATAGGGGATTTAGTAAAGAGAAGGAGTGGGTGGAGGCTCATGAGTGAAGTGCAGGCCCTTCCCCACTCCATGTCATGTTTTAAAACCCTGTGAAAGAGCCTCCAACTTGGAACATTATAATGTGAATACTCTTAGAGCTCTGCCACTGCCAAGCCACCGTGAGAGTTGTTTTTTGGGTGAGTTTATTTCTGAACTAAATGAAATCTCGCAGAATGAACTTCTTAAGTGACGTCATAACTATTCTTCTTTAATCTAATTATATATATATATATATATATATATATATATATATATATATATATAATCAAAATTAAATTAATTAATATATATTAAAATTAATTTTATTTAAAAATTATAAAATATAGTAAAATACATATTTAAATATTTTATGCCTAGGTAGTGAAATTTGACAAAACTTTGACTAAGAATATTTTTGAAACTATAAGCAGTATGAGACGAAACTTGGTCTGTTGGAAAATTGGTGATAATTACATGTAATGGAGTAATGAAAATGAAAATAGAAAAAAAGTGAAAAACTTATGAAATATAGCAATCACAGAAAACTAGAAGTGATTTAGCAACAAATTGCATGGAGGGCCCTATAATATTTTTGAAAAATTATGGGGAGTTACAACAATTTGCGACATACGGGGACAAAGTAGTTATCTCTAGTTTAAAATAATAGGCTAAAATTTACCAAAGATTGAAATGGAACTTTTCAAAACATCCTCGCATATTGTACCATTCTTC
The DNA here is from genome assembly GCA_034641835.2 of Pinus albicaulis. Classification (NCBI taxonomy): domain Eukaryota; kingdom Viridiplantae; phylum Streptophyta; class Pinopsida; order Pinales; family Pinaceae; genus Pinus; species Pinus albicaulis. The sequence goes on from CM076575.1 coordinate 821,206,754, forward strand.
ATGGTCCCACATAGGACATGATCAAAATAAGATAAGCTATTTTAGATGAGTGTACTTGAATGCCCAACTCTAAAACGATGAATCTAAGTATAGGGAATAATTATTATTTTCAAATTTTCTCTCTACAATTGGGCGGTAAATATGGCTAGGAGGTTTTAAGGATAGTATGCATCTATTATATATGAAATTTATTAATTTACACTTGTTGGAGCAGGGTCCCCTGAATGCAATTTTGAATATAATTTTGTAATATTTTGAGTATTTTAGTCATGCGTAGCACACATTAAGGGACTTTGGGGCAGGTCAAAGTCCCTCATGCATTGTAATGGGAAAAAAAGGTAGATCTAGGGATCACAAAACACGGTTTGCAGACCCTAGTATAACACAGACTAAAAGTATAAATAAGGGTCTAGGATGAGTTGAAGAAAGTAAGTTTGGAGAAGTTTATGATATGATAGATATGTTATGAGGATTTGGTGCTAATTTTTCTGGGTAAGGGCTCCTGTTAGCTGTGTGCGCAAAGACCCTAAGTCCTGCTATGTGTGAACCCCGTTGGATGTGTGCACGAGTATATGAAAGAGTTTGTAAGGAGAATATGAAGTATTAATGAATGAGAATACATTTTTATGATACTTGATTGTTTCTATATTATGTTAAGAGTCGCACTGCATGTTAATTACCTGTTATTTATTTGATATTGAATACTAATATCTAATTGGTATCGCACGTGGATGCGATGCCTTAGAGAGTAATGGATGCATAGATCTGGTGATAGTTGGTCATATTTCTCTTGTTAATTGATCACATTACAAGTTACGGGCTACGTGAAAGTTACTTTGTTACATACATTGCTAAGGGTTCTGATTAGGGATTTCCTCAGCGTAGGCCTGTTTAGATCTAAAGGAACCCACTTTATTAAAATCTCTCTATCTCATGGTGCAGAAACTTGGTTCCAACACCCTCCCATACTACTTCGGGTGAGACCTTGACCTACGCAAGCAGGCCATTGCCGAAAAGGCCAGTAGTACAGGGGTTTGTTGGTTAATTTGAGATCTGAAATTAGGTCAAGGCCCCTCAAACCAACAAATGGTTTCGTTGCCGAGACCAGGAGCATTTTGAGAGAGAGACCAGGTGATGGGTCAAGCTTTATGGCATCCAGAAAAATCTGAAATTGAGGATTGGTTCGAAAAGCAGATTCGGGAGTTTACCTTAAAAGAAAATAGAAGTAAGAATTTGTCTACGAAAGAGTGGAAGAATAAGTATATCTTGACAGAGGTGCACGAGATCTTCTTTGTAACCTTTGCGCATGAGCTGCAGGAGTGGTTGTCGAGATTAGTGGAGTTTCAAACCTATCGGAGGGACATCAGGGTTACGCAGTGGACCCCTGAATTGATCCAACAATTGGAAAATATTGATAACAAAATCACCTGGACTGTAGATAACTAGGTTGATAGTATCTTGGGAGGATTTGTGACATAGTTTGTGGTAGATCAGTTTGTGTCATACTCCAAGGCTGAGAGAATATTTTTCAAAGGGTTGAGAAGTAAATTCTTGAGAAAATTTCCCTTATTGATTAAGATGCTATTGAGTGAAAAAGGTGTTTTGTGCAAACACACCGAGTGAATGAGTTATGAACAGGTTGAAAGCACCACGCGCAGTAGGAAGAGAGTTGTGTACAGCCCTCTGAGGGATTCACCGGACCTAGAAGAAACTGAGGATACACATGCTGTGGGTAGCCCTCCTGCTACGCCATATTCAAACTCGCGTAGGACTTAGACATCTCCTACCTCACCACCACTCCCACTAGCAGACGATATGGCTATGCACATGAAGCTACCCATATTTAAGGGTGCGGGGGATGAGGACATGGATCGGTTATGGTTTGTAACTAATGTAGTATGGACTGCGCAAAACATTAATACGGATGCTGTAAAAAGGGTGCAACTGGCCATGGATTTTGAAGGACACGCACTGGAATGGTTTATGGGATATCTGAAACAAAATTATGCTCCTAATATTGATGATATCAAGAAGGAACTAAAAATGCAGCTCAAAAATCCGAAGTAATTTGCACAGTTAGTGGTAGAGCTGAAAGACTTCAAGCAAGGAGAAAAAGAATCTGTCGGGGAAGCCGATCAATGACTGAAACAAGCTATCAGTGATGGAGGATTTGTTTACGATGATGATTACCACAAGGAATGGTTCATCACCATGTTGTTACTTCATCTTCGCGGTCCTCTGGGATAACAGAAGATTGCTACTCAGGAGGAGGCCTTGGATATCACTATGAAGCTGGAGGCTATGCCTAGAGAATATATTCCTCTTGGGACTCTGTAAATCCAAAGTCAATTAGAAGCCATGCACTTAGAGATACAGAGCCTCTGAAGAGAAAAGGGTAAAGAGGTTGGCGTAGATGTCTAGTGCATTCGTTGCAAGGGAGTGTGCCACACCAAAGTTCAGTGCCCTGTGTTTACAGACCACCTGCAAGTTGGAGGGATAAATACGCTGCGCCTTAGGGGGTGCAAGGCCTAGCAACCTCGCCTTATGGTGCGATGTTACTGGGTAGTTGGCCAACATGATAATGAGCACTTCCTACGACTACGAGCCTATGTGCTAGAATTAAAGCAAAAATATTGCAGATTATGTTCCTCGGTTGGCCATGATGAGCACCACTGTCAGACGCATGAATTAATGATGGACAACGCAAACCTGTATAGGGTATAGGCAGAAACCTCTTCACCAGTATCTCCCTCGGGACGTGGAGGATCCATGGTCAGAGGAAGGGGAGGAGGGAGAGGTGGAGGCATAGGACGAAAAAGAGGGAAGTTAATATGCTATAACTATGGAGATCTAGGACATTATGCACGTGATTTCCCTAACTTTGCGTGGAAGTCCTGCAGGTACTGTAGGCAACTTGATCATGTAATTGAGAAGTTTCCCATTTTTCTAGCTAATATGCAGGAGAAGCAACAACCACCTACGCAGAATATACAGATGGTGAAGGTTGAACCACGTGATTATGGCCCTAGTGTAAACACGATAACATGCAGCAGTATGGAAACTGCAGGACCTACAAAGCACGTTGTTGTAGATTCACGGATTAGAAAGGCATCTGAAAAGAAGGGAGGCTTGGACCTGAACAGAGAGAAGGAAATTTTTGTAGAAGTTAGAAAATATTTTTCCACAACAAAATCATCAACATAAAAAGCTGCTATGGATCCAAAAGTGGATGAAGTAGTCAAACCATTCCTTCGAGCTTGCATGAAGTTATTACGCAACCAGAAGGTGGTAGAGAATATCCAAATATTGATAGATAGCTGCGCAGAAAAGGAAACCCCCCGGAGGGAGATTAAGGATGTTAATAAAATTTATAAGAAAAAGAAGAGGATTGGTCGAGAGATGCGTATGAATGCACAGATTGGAGAATATGAAATGGATCAATTCATCTTGGATCTGGGATTTGATGCCAATGTCTTGCCCAAACAAACCTAGAAAAGAATGGGAGAACTTAAATTGGAATGGTTTACCATTCAACTACGTATGGCTAACCAGCAAAAGATCATTCCACTGGGAAGGTTTCCTAAGGTTGTGGTATACATTGTGGGAGTTAAAGTATATTTAGACTTCGAAGTAATCTAGATTGTGGACCCTGCGCTACTAGGACTGGATTGGGCTATTGACATGGGAGGTATCATCAACCTAAAAAGGAGTAGCATGATCTTTGAAAATGATGGTACGAGGGTAATAGTCCCTCTATATCTAGCCGAAGGTGAAAGATATACAGAGACGACGCACGATGAGGAGGACGTTGACCATATTTACAAACTAACTGCGCGGGATGATGATTGGGTCAACCCTACCATTGATGGCATGTTAAATTAGGAAAAAGTCAGCTCATGCTTCTCAGATTCAGATGGTGAGATAAAAAATAAGCAGAAACTGTTGCATGAAGTATCTACGTTGCGCTGCCTCAAGATCACAAAGATCTTCCAGTGCATCTCCTCATAGGTAAGAGAACTACCTTACTTTGACGGTTCTGGTAGTGTTAAGGAATTTCTTAAAAATCTAGAAAAATATTTCCCTGAGGAATGGAGATTCTGGGCACTTGAATTGGCCATGTGCACAACCCTTGCATGATGGTGGGAAACACACAAGGGGACTCCCCAGGACTGGTGGGAATGTCGAAGAATGATGATCCTACGCTTTGAACCTCCAATCACCCCACCTATGGAGCTCTTTTCTGGTCGTGGGGATCTGCGCAAGCACTTGGCTATGTGGATGGAGGTATGGAATGAAAGGACTTGGAATGAATGGGTCCATATGTTTATCCATGCATTAGGGCCGATACAGACTACCTGATATTTAGATGTAGAGCTTCACCAACACACTCGCCACTAGGATACAATGACATAAGATTTCATGGCGATGTTCGGTTTGGTTGTGTAATATTCCAAATTTTTATGGAATATTAATTTTTGCCATTTTCTCATAGGAGATGAATAATATGGGTAGGAGACCCATTCATTTCATGATTAGGGAATAAAATTCCTCTTAGTGTGAAAGAGGATCACTTATAGAGCTGGATTTCACACCCCATGTGTGAAAAGAGACTTTTTGTAGGAGGACTAGGTCAAGTTTGACCAAGTTAAACAACACAGTGGTAAGAGGTGGAAGGCATCTTGTGGGAAAGCACAGTGAAAGAGGACGGAAGGTTCCTTGAAGAGGAAGCTATCATGGGTGGGACCCATGGAGAGGGAGCTCACATTGTTTAAAAGGAGGGCAAGGCATCCATTGTGATTCATATCGAGTATTATTCATCTCTGGTCTTTTAGACTTGTTGTTGTCTCTTGCTGTTTAGCAAGAATTTTCGGGGAATTCCTGCTTAGGATTTCCCCTCCTTATTGAGAGGCCTCTTGGAGGATTGAACTCTATTTCCCATATTCAGGCATTGAGGTCAAGCATCAGCCTTCTTCATCAGCACAGTTTCAGCTGGAGATTGTGCAGTGTTGCTGGGTGTTGCAGGGGAGGTTTTCTACAACACCATCCTTGGCTAGTTTTCCAAAGGAGGGAGCTTCCATTCCATTCGGAGATTAGTAAGGGAGGTTTATGAGTAGATTCCACCATATTTGGCACTAGGCCAACCACTTACCATCATTAGCAGCGCAATCCCTTTATTAGACAACGTTATTCTTGGAGAGCATTTGCTGTGAGGGATTAGCAGGTTGTTTGGAGGGTGAGATGTTAGGTGAGAGTATCAACCTTTCTCTCGAGAGATCCATTGGAGAATATCTTGTCATTGGTTGCAAAATCTTCAGTCTTCTCCACTTATTTCCAGTTCTTGAGTTGTTGCTACTACCCAGCAACTCCGGCATTTTGCGGGTTTTGTGTATTATAGCCAATCCTTCCAGGATTGACTTGAGGTAGTGATTGGGATCTTATATCTTTTCTCCCAATGATTGTATGAACCATATATTTTCATATCTATGTGTTGACATGTGTTTCAGAAGTTTTTCCATATAAAACTGCATAGTTATAGCGTAGGGATTTATTCATGTAGCAGTGTTCTTCATATATTCATTTACATGTCTCTTGAGGCTTGTGGTGCTTTGCTTGAGTGACCATTTCCTCACTGATTTGTATATATTATGCTGCTATGACATAAATTATGGATATTTGATTCTCCCGATATTTTATGTGTTAATGTATCACTGTTATTTCCATTGGTGTATTTGTATATTGCTGAAGCTCTGCATTGGTAATAACTCAAATTATTCCCAATAGTGTAGTTGTTCCCAATTTGGGATATTACAGGTTGGAGGGACGGAGAGATTGGATGAAGTTCTGCAAGATATAGATGCTCTCGCCTTTGATAAGTCTTTACCTCTAAAGGAATTTGTTGCGCCCGCTGAGGATGTGGAGATGTAGGATATTGTCAACTGTAGAAATTTATTAGTAGAGGACTGTGATGAATAGCCTAGGAATATCACAGTCCCAGATTATGAAGGAGAACACGCAGTCGTAGGACCCTCATTACAGACAATGGATGTTACCAAGCCATTTAATTTGAAGGAATTCAACATTGGGATGGAGGAAAAACCGAAGTTGGCCAAAATTGGGGATTACTTAGACGATGATACGGTTAGAAAGTTTGTGGAGATGCTAACTGAATATCAAGACCTATTTCCTACAAAGTTGTCTAAACTCAAGGGAATTGTAGGATACCTGGGTGTTATGAAGATCACTTTGAAGCTGGATGAATGCCCTGTCAAGCAGCGACCCTATCGGTTGAACCCTACGTATAAGAATAAAGTCAAGGAGGAGATAGATAAGATGTTGGCTGCATGTATCATTGAGCCCGTAGAGAAGTCTGATTGGGTAAGCCTAATGGTATTCCAAGTAAATAAAACTAAAGGAGAGATAAGAATATGCATAGATCTGCGCAAGCTGAATAATGCCTGCGTGCATTATCCCTTCCCTACACCATTCTCTGATGAAATATTGGATAATGTGGGAGGCCAAGAAGCGTACTCATTCATTGATGGATTTTCAGGGTACCATCAGATCATAATTGCACCTAAAGACCACAACAAGACAACCGTTGCAACTGAATGGGGCTCCTTCTAGTACATTGTCATGCCATTTAGATTGAAGAATGCCCCTGCATTTTCTCGTGTGTAGTTGTAGCAGTATTCAAACAATTTATCCATAAGTTTCTAGAGGCCTATTTTGATGACTGGACAATATTCATATTGGTGAAGAAGCATATGTCAAACCTGTGCATGATGTTGGATACCTGCAGAAAACACCAGATTTTGTTGAATTTGAAGAAGTGTATCTTTTGCATACCTTTTGGAATTTAGTTGGGGCACATAGTATGTCAGCATGGATTGATGGTTGACCCAACCAAGATTGTATTTATCATCAATTTAGCAATCCCCATCAATGAGAAACAACTGCGCTCCATCTTAGGACATACAGGGTACTATAGAAATTTTATCCAAGGGTACGCCTTGATCACTGCGCCGATGGAAAAGCTGTTAAAGAAGGATGTGTCCTTTTTCTGGGATGAGGAGTGTTAGAAAATTTTTGAGCTGCTAAAGGAAAATATGGTCACTGCACTTATTCTAATATTTCCATATTGGGCGAAGGTATTTCATGTGCATGTGGATGCATCAGGAATAACTCTTGGGGCTGTCTTAGCACAGCCAAGAGAAGGAGACATTGATCATCCAGTTTATTTTTCTAGCAGGAAACTCTCTAGCACAAAGCAAAACTACTCTACTACTGAACGAGAAGGATTGGAAATGGTGTATGCCCTGCAAAAATACATGCACTACCTATTGGGAAGGCACTTTAAAACGTTCAATGACCATTCAGATTTAAAATACCTGGTCAATAACCTTGTGTTGTGGGGGGGGGGGAGTTTTGTAGATGGTTGCTATTGTTTCAAGAGTATGACTTTGAGATCATTGTGATGCTTGGGAGACTAAATGCGGGACCTCATCACTTGTCTCAAATTGAGACTGGCGAAGAGACAAATATTCTAGAAGAAGGATTACTTGATGCACATATTTTCACTATCAAGATAGTCGATGAGCACTTTGCAGATATTATTCACTTCTTGACAACTGGCACGACGCCTACAGAATATTCAGTACAACAGAAGAAAGAGCTGGTGGCTCGCGCAACTGATTTCACTATAATTGCAGGACAATTATATAACTTGGGCACAAATGAGGTACTAAGGAGGTATGTATTAGAACATGAGAGATGAGTGATCTTGGCTGAGGCTCATGGAGGAGTGGCAGGAGGACACTATGCAGGGAAAGCCACTGCGCAGAAGTGTTGCATGCAGGGTTATGGTGGCCCACATTGCATAATGATGTGCAAGCATACTACCAATATTGTGATGCATGTCAGCGGATAGGGAAGCCCTCTTGCAGAGATTAAATGCACTTGCAACCGCAGATGGCCTTACAGGCATTTGATAAATGGGCTATAGACTTTGTGGGACCAATCAATCCCCCAGGAAAGAAGATTGGTGCATTATACATCATTACTGCCACTGATTATGTAATTAGATGGGTGAATGCAAAGGCTTTTAAGGATTGTACTGCTGATACTACTATGCATTTCATATTTGAGCATATTCTGACTAGGTTTGGCTGCCCGAAGATCTTAATGAACGATAGAGGTATGCATTTCGTTAATGGAACTATAGAAGCTTTGACAGAATAATTTCAAATCCATCAGTCAAAAAGCACTCCATATCACCCACAAGCTAATGGCGTAGTAGAGGCTTTCAAATTTTTGAGAATGCATTTACCAAAATTTGTAATGCTAATCAGAATGACTGGGACGTGCGCATCCCTTCGGTGCTATGGGCCTATAGGACTACATGCAAGAAGATAACTGGGAAGACTCCCTTCAGGATGGTCTATGGGTAGGAGGCCATCATGCCCATGGAATATATTGTCCCCAGCCTACGCATTGCAACTCTCACCAATATGGCAGAACCTAACATCATGGAGGAATTTCTAGCGCAGCTGGTTGCCTTGGAAGAAGATTAGTTTATTGCTAACTTTCATTAGCAAGTGCAGAAGGCATGAGAAAAATCATGGCATGATTGGCGCATCCAACAGAAGGTATTTAAGGAAGAGGAATTTGTTTTTCTCTATGATAGTCAATTTGCGCGCCACCTAGGGAAGTTCCGAAAGCACTAGTTGGGACCATATATAGTAAAAGAGATTATAGATGGTGGTGTAGTGCGATTGGCGACATTGCATGGGGACTACCTTCCCGGGTTCATTAATGGAAGTCACATGAAACCTTACAGGGACAACCTGGTGCCTACCAAATGAATATATGGCCGGACTATCAACATTGAAGGATCTGCACGCGCTATGAGGAGAAGGGGCAGACAGGTGCGGCGGGAGCACAATGGTAGTGCACAGGTAAGGAGGCGCGGGAAGGTGCGACTGAGGCATAGGGGTAGTGCATAGGTAGAAAAAATAGCCATTGTAACAGTAAAACTAGGTGAAAAATAAATTTTACCATTGGATGGAGTGGGTGTTTGGAAATTAATGTAATGATCTTGGATGATTTTTTACCGTTTCCTCGATGGTAAGTCACATTTAATGATAATCCAACCATTTTCACCCATGGTGGCCTATAAAAGGAGGGTCATAGGTCATAATCAGTTTCTTTTCTCTCTGAAGATCTTATGTTCTGTGCCTTATTGTGAATTCTATGTTTCTTGTGACTACGCAATCTGTATGTCTCAGCGAGGTACCCCTTCAGACAACATCAATCCCAAGTTTGTATTTTGATCAAGGATGAAAACCTCTAATCCCATCGAGTCATCACTAATTATGACCTCCACTGAGTCGGGGTCCGAAGAAGTTTTTGAAGTTACCAACGAAGTCGAAGAGGTCGTGTCCACGTCAGCCAAAGGAAACTGAAAGGGGAAGGGAAAAGGAAAGGATGAAGGAAAATAAAATGGACATGAAAAAGCCACTAAGTGGGCTTCGACTAAGCCGCGCACCTCCCCCATGATCGTGCACTCTCCCTGGCAGGTGCCCTAGGTGCGCTCCCCTGTGCGTGAGCCATCAAAGTTCCCCATGACAGCTAAAGAGGAGGGCCTAATGGTAGTGCCAATCTCATGGCTACCACCTTATGTTAAGCCACCCAAGCCGATGGTGCGCTCGCCTAAGAATGTGGATGTGGTCCGTGAGTATCTCTAGATGCCTCTCATGCCGAAAGAAGTCCCTCTCATTGGAGATATGTTTGGCCACATCCTCACCATCAAATTTGATGATCATGATCTAGCTAATAAGGAGAACTTTCTAGATCTAGCCCTAGAGCTCAATCTAGAGTGGGTTCTATATGATGATGTGATGAAAGTAGAGTCGATGACTTGGGCACGCAGGCTACAGGTCTCAGGGACCCTTAACCTGTTGCACATCCCCTACTTTGGGAGATATTCCATCACTATCATGCTAGTGCGGCAATTTCTCACCTTAATCCATGATGGTTGCTTATGGATTCAAGGCCGCATCCCTCTTGACACTGCGCTCATTCATAGGATTACCGGCCTGCCCATGAAGGGTACCTGTTTCGACAATTTAGTGTCCTAAATTGTTAACATAAATTATCGACCAGGGCTAGTAAATTGATGAAGTGTAATGCACTGTGTGTGCCTAAGTATCCCTTTTCTTACTTCATTGTTTTAGTGTTTTGTTTATGTTTTTGGGTTTTTTATGTTTTGGTTCTTAGTATTTTGTTCTATACTAGAAAGATGAAGTTAAATCTATGTAAAGAGGCAAAACAAGAAAATGTTAATGAAAACAGAGTTTATTTTCAAGTTCTCTTCTTAAGTAGAAAATGATGAAAACAAGGAGTCCTAATCCATGGATAATACAACTTTTAAATGAACATTAATGAAATGAAAAGTAACTCAAAACACTACAACTTAATCCGATTCATTTAGTTAGAGATTTGTTGGAATAGCTTGTGAAAAAGATTAATTCTAATGCAATGAGGATCTCCTAAAACATAAAAGGAAATGCTGAAAGAAACAGAAACTTAGAACATTACAGTGAAATCTCATTCATTTGATAGAGGTTTATTGGAAGAGCTTGAGAAAAATATTACTATAATGTAGTAAGGATTTCCTATGAAATGCTGAAACAACTTATAACATTACAACTAAATCTCATTCATGAGTTAGAGGTTTATGGGAAGAGATTTTTGAAAGAGATTAATCATAATGTGATAAGGATCTTCTATGAAGCAAAACAATCAATAACTCAAAATATTACAACTTGGTCTCATTCATGAATTAGAGGTTTATTGGAAAAGATTTTGAAAGAGACTAACTGCAATATAATGAGGATCTTCTTTTTAACTAAATAACAGAAAATGAAATGCTAATAACTCAGAATATCACAATTGAATCCCATTCATTTAATAGAGATGTATTGGAAGAGCTCGAGAAAGAGACTAACTGCAATATCATGAGGATATTTTATCTAAGCAAATGACATGAAACATAATGCTAAAAGCTATGATTTCAGAAAGCAGTCTAAGTAAGGAAATATGACAAAACATAATTGAAAATGACTTATCTAGAAAACATGTAAAACCTCCTCGAATAGCAGGGGCCCTCTGCTACCAATTTGGTGAAATTCTTCAGCTCCTTAAAGTTGTAATCAAAACAACATCAAAGAACTGAACATATTTATTGATAAACTCACAAATCTACATCCCATTCCATCTTAAGATTTGTTACAAAACAATCTCTAATCCTTTCTCTTCTTCTCCTATTTTTCACTCCCCCTTGATAGGAAAAAGCTTCCCCTATTTATACAAAAATATGAGAAGTTATCTCATTAATGAGAGTCCATGAATCTCTCCCTCTATCTCTAGAGTTACAATCAAAATAGGAAATGATAAGACACATGTGTTTTTAGAGTTTCAATACAAATAAGAAATGAGACACATATCTTCTTAGAGTTTCAATACAAAAAGGAAATGAGACACATGTCCTCATGATCCAATGATCTTCTCCACTCAAATTAGAATTTGGTTTTGGGAGGCCACATAAAGGTCTTTTATAAGCTTCCTTTTGACCTACACATGTCACAAAAATCATAACACATATATAGATATATGAAACTATCTTAATTTTGTAGTTTTTAATCATAAATTCACTTTAAATACATAAAATAAATAACTTTGGAAGACAATGATCCTAACCCACATATTTATGAAAATGGTTACTTGATGTAGGGTTTTAGGTCAGATGGCCATGAAATAAGTGCTGAATGGTTATGACATAATGGAAATATGTATGAATATGGAAAACACTTTTGAGACTCAACAAGACCCATCCCATGAAGGGGTTTGGGAAGAAGAAGGAGCAGAAGGTGGCTGATGATGTCAGAGAGACATACAAGGTGGACCGCGACAAACAAGGATTCTTGGTTGAGATCATCATTGACCTAGGGGTGCACATGGGCACTCTTTTGCTTGGCTTTAAGTTGATGCACAAGTGTAGGCCATCAGCTGTCCCTGCATACGTTATTCAACTAGAAGGGAAGTGTGACAAGGGGGTCTACTACAATTGGTCACAACACCTGTGTGAGGAGTTTCTTGATAATGTGCAGGAGGCACAGGACCAGGGTAAACCCTTCTGTTACTCTTGGTTGTTACCGTTGATCGCCCTGGTCACATGGGAGACGCCTAAGGATGCAGTGCTCCCTGAGCTAGAGTTCGACGTATGTGAAGGAGTGTGCTACGCAAATCTATGGGACTCCAAGGACTCGTAGCACGTCAAGGAAAAAAAAGTCTTCTGGGTATTATTTTAAGGTATGCTCATGGAGGCGATACACTCTAGGCCATGACTGTCACCTGCAGTATATGACAAGTATAAGCACATTTCTGATTTCTATGTTACCATGCACAATGTGAAAATCCGAGCATGAAAGGACCCAACATGGTACAATATGCCATACATGGTCACTAAGGGAGAAATATACCAAGTCTTTGCAACCTAGCCACCTGCGTGGAAGTAAGGCCTCAAGTCCACTCCTCTGGTTATGACAGGTACATCCAGAAAAGATGCCACACTAAAAGATATCATTTCGTCGAGTACAACGAAGGAAAATGAGCTGTGCTACACTAAGAAAGTGACCACCAAGGAGACTCCCAAAGACACCACCAAGGGCATGGAGTAGGAGCCACAACATGATATTGAGATCGAAGGGAACGATGGGGAGGGTGTGGATCCCCCACGAGGAAAAAATTGCATTGGCGAGCTTGCCAAAGGTCGGTGCAAGAAATGAAAAGGTGACAAGTCCGATGGAGAAACAGAGGTCGAGTTGACTGAGGAGGACTTGGAGAAGATAGCAGACGTAGTTTCCACCGCGTCAAAAGACAGATGGAACACCTTGGAAAATCAAAACAAGGCCGCAGTGGAGGCCTTATAGGCTGGTTTGCAGGTATTATAGCTGAAAACAGACTCTTTTCAGGTGAGCATGAACTAGGAAAGGACAATTTAAGTGAGCCTGCCAACAACAACCATCATCACCACTAGAGAAAGAAGAATTTTTCCCTTCCTGGGCGCGGCCATGACTATAGAACCACCAGCATTGTGCATGTGTAGGTCCAAGCATGCATAGAGGTCAGCCTCGACCTTGCCAGGATAACGAGTGGGAAGCTACATGCTCTCCACTTGTTCATCTCTAGTGTGCTAAAAAGTATAGAAGTGCATGTGAAACAACAACTAATCAAGGCAGAGCAGGAAATTGCAACCAAGGCTGTCGAATCCGCATAGGCATAGGCAGAGCATCACGTGATAGTCGTGCAGTGGGTAGAGCTAAAGCACCTAATTGAATGATTATGTGGAGAAGTATATGAAGTAATTCCTGCCTCTGTTGTGCCCCAAGCCAAAATTGAGAGCTTGGTGGTTGCATTGAAGGTGTCCCGGACCAAGGTGCAGACTGTTAAAGCATACCTAGAGCAACAGATTGTTGTGCTGCAGGCCAAACTGCAGCCCGAAACACCTCTGGAGGTGCGAGCCCAACGAGCTGTGTTGGTTAAGGAAGCAACTGAAAGTATTTAAACACACATCTCCCAGGGCTATGAGTTGCTAGACACTGCTATGGAGCCATGGTAAATGGTGCAGTGAGACCCCCTTCTCTGGAAATTCAATCAAGAGCTGCACAAAAAAGAACAAGAATTCGATCAGCTGGAAGTCACCACACCAACCCTTGTTGCAGCTCAACGCCTAGCACGCCTTCATACCAGTCATGCTCTAAGGGATGATATTGAGGTGCTCGTCCATAAGAAGCAAGTCCTTAGTGATCATTTGAAGCCCTGGGTGGATGAAGCGCTAAAGCTCTCACAGGACCTGGATGCAACAGTCAAACATTTGAATTAGACATTGGAAAGTGTCACTGGAGCTACCAAGGGGCTGAATTCACAAAATTTGGTTGAGATCGTGCAAAATGTAGCTACACAGAGTGAGGGATTCTTTCCACCATTTTCTGATGCCCTTGAAGAACTCCAGAGAAAGATAAAGACCCCACTTCTGTTGTGACTCAGGATGAGTCACAAGATTGTGTTGGGGGCTTGTTGGAACAGGGTCCCCTGAATGAATTTTTGAATATAATTTTGTAATATTTTGAGTATTTTAGTCATGAGTAGCACAAGTTAAGGGAATTTAGGGTGGGTCAAAGTCCCTCATGCATTGTAATGGAAAAAAAAGGGTAGATCTAAGGGTCGCAAACCACAGTTTGCATACCTTAGTATAGTGCAGGCTAAAAGTATAAATAGGGGTCTACGATGAGTCGAAGAAAGTAATTTTGGAGAAGTTTATGATGTTATAGATATTTTCTAAGGATTTTGTGAAAATTTTTCTGGGTAAGATCTCCTGCTGGCTGTGTGCGCGGAGACCCTAAGTCCTTCTATCTGTGGACCCTGCTAGCTGTGTGTGTGGGTATATGAAAGAGTATGTAAGAGAATTTGAAGTATTAATGAATGAGTAGACATTTTTATGATACTTGACGGTCTCTATATTTTGTTAAGAGTTGCACTGCATGTTAATTCCCTATTATTTCTGTGATATTGAATACTAATAGCTAATTGATAACGCATGTGGATGTGATGCTTTAGAGAGTAATAAAATCATAGATAGTGATATTTAGTCATATTCCTCCTGTTAATTGATCACATTACAAGTTACGCGCTGCGCGCAGGTTACTCTGTTACGTACATTTCTAACAGTTTTGGTTAGGGCTTTCGTCAGTGCAGGCCTGTTTAGATCTAAAGGCACCCACTTCATTAAAATATCTCTCTCTCAGGGTGCAGAAACTTTGTTCCAGCACCCTCCCATACTACTTCAAGTGAGACCTTGACCTGTGCAAGCAGGCCATTGCCGAAAGGGCTAGTAGTACAGGGGTTTGTTGGTTAACCTCAGATCTAAACATGGGTCAAGACCCCTCAAACCAACAACACTGCTCTATTTTGTTACAATTACTTTAGCCTAATTCAATTCTTCAATTAAAAATATTTTAATAAAAATTAATACTTTTCATCAATCAATAGTAACAAAAGACAAAACAATAATGCAATGACAATAGGAGAAAATCAAAACATCAACAAGAGACACTAGATTTGGTTAATGACTAGGGATAAATTGCACAAGGAGGAAAATAATTTTTAATTCTTCTTCTATTAGATTGTCATAAAATGTTCAACACAAAGTACAATGAGTCCATACAAAACTATCCAACAATATAAACAAACAATATCATAAATATGATCCCAACAACAATATTGATCAGAGTGAACCTTCCCAATTTGTGGTCAATTGTAGTTAACTGTAGTCAACTATCAAACTGAAACCCTAGATCCCAAATACATGGAGAAAGATTTATGTGTGCGGTTGAGATGCTCCAAGTGCACGAATGATCCTGTGTGCCTACGGTTATGAATGAAAATTTCTTGTGTCAACCCTATGGCTAGAAACCAAAAATCATAATCGCACGCGTGAGCTTCAGATCCTGCAATTTTATACATGTAAGAACCAAAATTCGCAAACCAAAATTTAGACTTGTGTAAAACAATCCAATGAAGAGAGAAGAATATGCTTGATCATGGTGTCCAAATGAGAGTTATTTGACTTGTATTTATATGCTTCCAAGGCTAACCAATTTTCTTTATGGCTGACCTGATAAAATGTGACATTATGGTTTAAATTCAAAAATAAAATTTCCCTTCTCCAAATTGAGTGCTTCAAAATTAAAAATTGGTCCTCTCGAAAAGAGGAATCTAGTTTCATGATTGGAATTTGTCTCTGAGATTCCAAATTAACGCTCCCTCCCAGCTAGGTAGAAATTCCAACTGCATCATAAAATCATCATAGGTATCCTATTATCATACTATGCCCCAAATATGCCTAACTCTATCTTCTAAATAATTCTTGAATCTAAATAATAAGAATCATTTGGGAGCATCAACTAACACCCTCTCATGACAATGAAGAAGTTCCTATGGATCACTCTCATCTCATGTCATCTCATAGGGGAGCATAAGTCTTCCACCCTATAGCGAGCAATATGTGTGATACAATATCTCGTCCATCCTATTGCTTCGTGACCTTCCCAAAAATGACCCTCAAGGGTCATGTGGTAGAACACCTTGCATCACACACCCCCAGTCCCTCTCAACATATTGGCCAAAGAGGGAGCTACAATCCCAACAAGTCCAGTTGTTGGTATGATTCAAATTTACAGTATTCTCTGCTAGACCAAGATAGGGGAGAAATATCTTCCACCCTATATGTGACAGATAAGGGTGATACCCCATTGTCCAGAGATCCCTCAACTCGAGGAGATTTACATCCTAATTCCTCACCCTGTGAGCTCAAACAGGGGGGAATATTCGGCTTAGTTTCCTCAATAAGTGATGGCCCTTATCATAAGGGGTAAAATACATCAGTCCAAGTTGTTATCTAAAGAATAATAACTTCCATTTCGATAGATATTTGATGATAATATCTAAAAACTGGTCATCTGTTGGTATGTGATGGAGTCTAATGGCTCCTCTCTGCACCATATCTCAAATAAAATGATATCGGTCTCTATGTGCTTGGACTTGTCATGAAACACGAGATTCTATAGAAAATGGATCCTACTCTTATTTTCATGATACATCACTTTATTGTCTACGTCTTGATCAAATAACTCTCCAAAGATATTTCTCAACCCATGCTAGTGATAATATACTTTGCCTTTGCACTACTTAATGATATTGAATTTTTTTTCCCACTCATGCAAGATATCATGGCAGATCCAAGGCTAAAACAACATCTAGAAGTGATCTTCCTATCAACAACATTTCATGCCCAATCAACATCAGTATATCCCTATAGTCGAACATCTCTGGCAGAATATCTCATACCAAGCGTGATCATCCTATGCAAATATCTCAAATTATGTTTTGCAGCAACCCAATGTGCATGGAGAGGCTCATGAATTGACTCAACGTGTTCATTGCATAGGATATGTCTAGAAAAGTGTTTACTAATAACACCAAATCCCAAATCATTTGTCTATATTTAGATTTATTTTCCAAATCGTGTCTTGTAACTTCTCCACATAACTTCTTGAAATTCATTTCCATTGGTATGGATAAGGACTTTCATTATGTCAGTCCAAATCTTTCCAATAACTTCACAACATATTTTCCTTATGAAAGGAGAAACTCACTGGGCCTTTTACACACCTTAAGGCCTAGGAAGTAGTGCATGAGACCAAGTTCCTTCTTCTTGAATTCATAGGCTAGCTCCCTCTTACACTCGACCATCAACACTTCATGTCATAAATAAATTGTCAACATATAGAAGCAAAATCAATGGCATACCTTAGACCACTTTGAAGTAGAGTTTGGGATTGCAATTACTTCTTGTGAATCCAAGCTTCATTAGGTAACTATATATGTAGTTGTACCATGCTCTAGGGGACCGATTCAAACCATACAATGATTTCTTCAACCTGCAAACACGTGTATTTCGATCCTCTACTTTAAATCCTTGTGGTTTTTGAACATGCGTTTCTTATTGTAAGATGCCATGAAGGAATGTTGTCTTCACATCCATTTGATAAAGGGTCCATCCTTGAATTGTAGCAAGGGAAACTGTTAGGTCCCTATAATACTAGTGTAGCCCATTATTGTTATTCTTAGTGTAGCCCCCTTATTGTTATTTTTGTGCCCATGTAGTGCCCATATTTATATTCTTGTGCCCCATAGAAGCCCACTATTTTTATTGGTGTGCCCTTACATTATTATTGTTATGTAGAATCTCATTATATTGGGACTCCTTAGACTCATATATATATAAAGTAGGCTTTGTCATTTCTATCATCCAAGAATTGTTCATTTATGTAATATAAAGGAGGGTTCTCCCTCAAAGAGGCTGATTTCTAAGTCGTTGGTCTATCTTTTCCTCTATTTTGTGAGTTGGTTGCATATCATTTGGTATTAGAGCTTTGGATTCTAGGGTTTCGCTGTTGCAAACATGTCATCTTAGAATTTTCGCTATAACGTTTTTTCTACGAATGTTTAAAAGATGAAATTTTTACCACAAGAAGTAGAAATCCTGAGGAACTTTGTGTAAAAATTTCAAACCTTTTTTAGTTATATTTTCAAAGATACCGGGAAGGTATGGTTTTTGCAGTCTCCAAAATTTAGTCTCAAACAGGTGACCTAGGTAAAATCGTCATAACTTTCGTTTCAGGAATCAAATTTGAATTCTATAAAATGTGATAGAAACTGAACAGAATAAATTTTTTCGTGTATAAATTTCATGTCTGAAGGTTAAAACATTGACACGTGACACTCCACACAAGTTCGCTCTACTGAACTAGTCTATAATCAGGTCATCGTGAGAGATCAAGCATAGTTTATCTTGAAGAATCCAAATTAGATCTGACCCATGACATTGGAAAGAAGACTCTGAGGGACACTATATGACCAAATTTCAAATATTTGGGATCCGAAAGCATAGAGATACATCAGTTTCAATATCGAGCTCCTCAAAAGCAAGAAAAAGGTGTGTATATTTTTTTAAAAATTGCATAATTTGAAAAACCAGTTTTAAGTGATAAGGGAAAATTGAAGTATAAATATCATTATTGGGTTTTATAATGTCTCCCAAAAATAATTCCACACCCATTTATGCCTTATAAATCTCTACTATGACACATGAAGAATTGCAACATGACATATCAAAATTATGGGACCAAGTGCAACAAATTTCTCTCTCACAAAGAGCAACCAAATATGAACTAAAAGGTGGCATGGATGGTTTAAAAGGTGACATGAATGGTTTAAAATCATACATGGATGGTTTGAAGAATGACATGGAAGCTAAGATATGTGGTATAGAAGAAAAAAATGAAGGTTTGAAGGAAGTTTTCACAAAGTTGCTACAAGAAAAGCTTCCTAATGGCGAAAAGGTAGTAGAGGAAACTCATGATGAGAAAAAAATAAATGTTAATAATGAATTCATAGACTCTAGTTTTGTATTGAATACCCACCATATTCCAAATATCAATATGAGGAATTTTTATGGCAAGGATCCCATCACATGGATACTACAGATGGAGCAATATTTTGATATTCATAATGTGCAAAACACACAACATGTACACATTACAACTTTATACGTAGAACCCAATCAATTTGTATGGTATCAACGAATTTTCTCTCATAAACAAATTGTCACTTGGTCGATTATTATGGAATGATAGAACATTATGAGGATACAAATAACAACACCTTCTTTAACTAATTGATAAATGTCAAACAAAAGGGTTCAATGATGGAGCACATTGAGGACTTCCAAAAATTGAGTATAAGGGTAAATGATATTCCAAAGGAGCATAGGATTTATGAATTCATAGGGAATTTAAAGGATAACATCCAACATGAGGTTCACCTTTGGGAACTTGATTCATTAGTGAAGGCATTCAAGTTGGCAAGAAAAATTGAAAGAAAAATTATGGTGACAAGGAAGCCTACCACTCACAACTATAAAGATGTAAGTGTTGCTACTCCTAGCCTTCCAAAACCTACATGGTTGACACCACAATAGTTGGAAGAAAAAAGAGAAAAAGAGATATGTTATAATTGTGATAGCAAATATACTAAATGTCACAAGTTTTCTAAGAACAAATTATTTTACATGGATTGCAAAGAGGAGGAGGAAAAGGAACACGAAATTTCAAAATAAGAGGACATATACCAAGAACCAACCCTATAGAAATAAGAAATGAATATTAGCATATCTTGTAATGCATTGGCAAGAATTACAATTCCTCACACTCTCAAGATAGAAGGACATATAAAGAAGAAACAGGTAATAGTGTTGACTGATTTAGGTAGTACCCACAATTTTATTCATTGTAAAAGAGCCAAGGAATTGAATTGCTTCCTATATCCAGCACCACAGTGTCATGTGATGGTTGCAAATGGATGAACTATAAATTTATCTGGAAAGTGCCATAATATCAATCTAACCCTGGGGGAATTTGTATTGAATAGTCCAATTCTTTCCATTCCAATAGGTGGTGCTGATGTTGTACTAAGAGTCTAATGGTTACAATCTTTGGGTATGATAGGTTTTAATTTTCAAGAACTTTTCTTGAATATTTTTTGGGAAATAAAGGAAGTTGAATTAAGAGGTATCGTAGGGAAACCGAGAAATATAATAAGCTCTGATGTCATGACAAATATTCTTAAGAAATAACAACGACGTGTAATTGAAAAATTATGCTCACTACAGGTTCAAACAATATTGACAGGACTTGACAAGGAAGGAAAATCATATTGGAACCTCAAGAAGTCACTGAAACAAGAACTCGACAGCTACGAAATCGATCAATTTGAGAGTATCTCATCAAGTGGAAGAACTTGCCCATTGAATATTCCTCATGGGAGGATTATAATTTTATATATAAGCATCTAGAACTACTCAAGCGTTGAGGGAAACACTTTTTTGAAGGAGAGGGGCATGTTAGGTCCCTTTAATAGTAGTGTATCCCCTTATTGTTATTTTTAGTGTAGCCCCATTATTTTTATTGTTATGCCCATGCAGTCCCCATGTTGTTATTATTGTGCCCCATAGAAGCCCACCTTTTTTTTCTTTTCTTTTTTACGTTGTGGTTCACGAATCCAATGTGCCCGCACACATATGTACCCACTACGTCCATGGGAAAATCTCGATAGACCCTCCCGAGGGGATCTAACCATTGGCATTACACGCGAGGCCTAACCCCAAGGTTGTCAAGGAGATTTGATCCTGTGACCTCCCAACTGGAAAAATACTTAAAAGCGAGGACTCGATCAGTTGAGCTAACTCTTGGGGCTGAAGCCCACTATTGTTATTTCTGTGTCCTTACATTATTATTTCTATGTAGCCTCTGATTATATTGGGACCCCTTAGAATCCTATATATAGAAAGTAGGTTTTCTAATTTGTATAATCCAAGAATTGTTCATTTATGTAATGTAAAGGAGGTTTCCCCCTCGAAGAGGCTGGTTTCTAAGTCATTGATATATCTTTTCTTCTATTTTTTGAGTTGGTTGCATAATAAAAACTATCAAATGCATGGCTTTATATCAAGCCACAGGTGAAAATATATCGTCATAACATTCTCCCTCTTTCTAGGAGAATATTTGGGCCATGAACCTTTCCTTATATTTCTCAATTATTCTATAAATTCCATGTCTAATATTGAATAACCATTCTGAAGTCACTAGATATTTTCCTATAGGTATTAGTAAATTATCCCATACGTCATTATTCATAATTGATACATATTCTTTGGTCATGGAATGTTTCCAAAAATTTTCTTTCACAACTTCTTCAAATGTATGAGGCTCAACTTGAATCATGTTGCTCATAGCTACAACTTATCCCATGTACCTACATGGCTTCTTGCTTTATTTAAAAGAACGTCTTGTGGAAATGTGTCCTTTTGCATCCTATAATGTGTCATGAAGCCAAATTGGCCTCTTCCTGGTAGGAGGATCACATAGAGGAGGATCCAAGGGGTCCATGGGCTCCATCGAATCATAAAAAATGTCTCTCTCATATTTGAGCATGGAAGGACCATCTAAAATATCCATTTCATCATTCTTTTTCTCAGGAGGAGCAAGAGGTGGAGGAAGGTCCCTTGCTTTCCCAAGGGCAACATATTCCTCGAATGTTACATCTCTACTAATTTCAGCCTTCCTTTGACCAAGAATATATATTCTGAATGATTTAGAATATTCACTATATCTAACAAAAATACATTTTATTCCTAATGCTTCCCTCATGTTCCTTTTTTCCTTTAACACATGAAAATATATGAGGCATCCAAATATATGAAGGTGACTAACATTGGGCTTGACACCTATGAATACTTATTTGGGATTATTGTTGTCCAATGCTTGATGGGGAACCCTATTTTGACCATATACGACTACATTAGTTGTTTCTCCCCAAAGAAAATTCAATAGATTTTTATCATGGAACATGGCATGGGAAGCTTATACAATAGACCTATTATTTCTTTCAACCACTCCATTTTGTTTGGGATTATAGGGCACAATCGCTTCTTTCTTGACGCCTTATTTCTTGAAAAAATATATGAATTAATTTGAAATTTATTCTCCACCGTTGTTAGACCGGAATATCTTAATTTTCTTCCCTATTCAATTTTCGACCAAAGACTTGACATTTTTGAAAAAATCGAATGCCTCATTCTTATGCTTCAATTAATATATCCATTTCTTCCTTGAGAAATCATCAATGAAGGTAATGTAATAAATTTGACCACCAAGAGAGTGTACAACCATCACACCACATATGTCAAAATGAATGACATTGAGGATGTAATTTGTCTTGTCCTTGCTAGAAGGGAATGGATCCCTTGTCTTCTTTCAATTGGCACATCCAGGACATACTCCTTCCTGTAGGTCTTGAACATCAGGAGTCTAGAGACCAATTTATTCAATTTCATAAAGGTTTCATACTGTAGATGGGCCAATATTTGGTGACATACCTCACTTTGAAGATTAGTGTCATGGACCAATGCTATAATAGGTCTTCAATTGACTCTATAGAGTCCTTAAAATATAGATCCCAATGTGAATGCATCTCTCATATATTGAAATGGCACTAAGAAATGACACCTAATGGGGGATTCTATTTAATTTTCCCTTAATTAAATTGGAAGAGAAATTGTAATTTCATCGCATGAAATATTGTATTAATTAACTAAGTCATAAAGACTAAGTTAGCTTAGGAAATTTGATTTGGGGTTCTAAGAGGAGGCATTTAGAGGATTTTCCTATTTTTAGGGGATCCAGTTATAGTTGTTTGTGAGTTTTTATTATTTAACTCAATTAATTGAGTTATAATAAGTTTAACTAGTTCTAACTAAGAGATGAGATAGTGAGAGGTCTAATGAATTAAATATGATTTAATTCACAAGTAATGGTCAATCAGATAACTGAAAATTCACTATAAATTACAGAAGCATCGAGAACCACTCAAGCGTTGAGGGAAACACTTTTTTGAAGAAGAGGGGCATGTTAGGTCCCTATAATACTAGTGTATCCCCTTATTGTTATTGTTAGTGTAGCCCCCTTATTTTTATTGTTTTGCCAATGTAGTCCCCATATTGTTATTATTGTGCCACATAGAATCCAACTATTGTTATTTTTGTACCCTTACATTATTATTTTTATGTAGCCTCTGATTATATTGGGACCCCTTAGACTCCTATAAATAGAAAGTAGGTTTTCTCATTTATATCATCCAAGAATTGTTCGTTTATGTAATGTAAAGGAGGTTGCGCCTTGAAGAGGCTGGTTTCTAAGTCATCGATCTATCTTTTCTTCTATTTTTTGAGTTGGTTGCATGACATAAACTATCAAATGAATGGGTGTATATCAAGCCACAGGTGAAAATATATCGTCATAACATTCTCTCTCTTTCTAGGTGCATCTTTGGGCCATGAAACTTTCCTTATATTTCTCAATTCTTCCATAAATTCCATGTTTAATCTTGAATAACCATTTTTAAGTCACCACATATTTTCCCTTCAATCTCAGTACAATATCCCATATGTAATTCTTCATAATTGATACATATTCTTTGTTCATAATATCCTTCCGATTTTTTTTTTTCACAACTTCTTCAAATGTATGAGGCTCAACTCGAATCATGTTGCTCGTAGCTACAACTTATCCCAGGTACCTACATGGCTTCTTGCTTTTGTTAAAAGTATGTCTTGTGGAAATGTGTCTTTTGGCATCCTTTAATGTGTCATGAAGCCAAAGCGGCCTCTTTCTGGTAAGAGGATCACATAGAGGAGGAACCAAGGGGTCCATGGGCCCTATGGGATCATCAAAAATGTCTCTCTCATATTTGAGCATTGAAGGACCATCTAAAATATCCATGTCATCACTCTTCTTCTCAGGAAGAGGAGGTGGAGGAAGGTCCATTTCTTTCCCAAGGGAAACATATTCATCCAATTTTACATCTCTACTAATTTCAGCCTTCCTTTGACCAAAATTATATATTCTAAATGATTTAGAATCTTCACAATATAAAAAAAAAATACCTTTTATTCCTAATGCTTCCATCTGGTTCCTTTTTTTCCGTTAGCACATGAAAATATATGAGGCATCCAAATATATGGAGGTGACTAACATTGAGCTTGACACCTATGAATACTTCTTTGGGATTCCTTTTGTCCAATGCTTGATGGGGAACCCTATTTTGACCATATACGACTGCATTAGTTGTTTCTCACCAAAGAAACTTCGGTAGATTTTGATCATGGAACATGGCATGGGAAGCTTCTACAATAGACCTATTATTTTTTCAGCCACTCCATTTTTTTTGGGATTATAGGGCACAATCGCCTCTTTCTTGATGCCTTATTTCTTACAAAAATCTATGAATTCATTTGAAATGTATTCTACACCATTGGTAGACCAAAATATCGTAATTTTATTCCCTATTCGATTTTTAACCAAAGCATTGAAATTTTTGAACAATTCGAATGCCTCATTCTTATGCTTCAATTAATACATCCATTTCTTCCTTGAGAAATCATCAATGAAGGTAATGTAATCAAGATGACCACCAAGAGAGTGTATGAACATCACACCACATATGTCAGAATGAATGATATGGAGGATTTCATTTATATTTTTCTCACTAGAAGGGAATGGATCCCTTGTATTCTTTCAACTAGAACATCCAGGACATACTCCTTCTTGTTTCTCTTGAACATAGGGAAGTCCAAAGACCAATTTATTCAATTTCGGAAGGGTTTCATACTGTAGATGGGCCAATATTTTGTGACGTACCTCGATTTCATGGTTAGTGTCATGGACCAATGCTATAATAGGTCTTTCATTGACTCTATAGAGTCCTTAAAATATAGATCCCAATGTGAATGCATATCTCATATGTTGAAATGGCACCTAATTGGGGCTTCTGATTTAATTTTCCCTTAATTAAATTTGAAGAGAAATTGTAATTTCATCTCATGAAAGCTTGTATTACTTATCTAAGTCATAAAGACTGAGTTAACTTAGGATATTTGAGTTGGGGGTCTAAGAGGAGGCATTTAGAGGATTTTCCTATTTTTAGGGGGTCCGGTTATAGTTATTTGTGAGTTCTAATTAGTTAACTCAATTAATTGAGTTATAATCAGTTTAACTAGTTCTAAATGAGAGATGAGATAGTGAGAGGCCCATTGAAATAAATATGATTTAATTCACAAGTAGTGGTCAATCAGATAACTGAAAATTCACTATAAATAGTTTTTGCATGTCAGTTCTAAGGAAGGCCCAATTTAGAGTGAGGTTAAAGGGAAGATAACTATCAGTTGTATAACTAGAAAATTGTATAGGTCATGCATGAGGTCACCAAAAATCCTGAGTTGAATTGCACAATAAATTCCAAGGAATTTCCTAAATAATAGGGCCAAAATTCCTTCAGGAATGTGTAAGCAAGGATGGGCAGACATGGGTTGAGAATTGGTTAAGTATTGGACCGATTTTGCCTAGGTCAGTGTGAGATAGTTAGCAGAGTGTAAAATTTTCTCGGTGAGAGAAAATAATTGTATTGTTTCATGGTCTTGAATTTATGAAATATAGAGATAGAGAGGTTTTGAGAAGTTGATTTCCCTAGATACATCTTGTGTTGTGCAATCGATTGATTTCTTTCTGTTGCTTGTTTGTGATTATGCGATCATATTTGGTTTCGACAAATTTTTAGAAGTAATTCATTATTTTGTTTTAGTATATTATAAGATCGTATTGAATCCACTGATGTAATATCTACATGGTATCAATGCAGGAATCACTATAGAAGATAATAATTGGAGTTTTTTTTGAACATGTATATCGAATTTGCAAATTTGTTCTTCAGGACCGAGAAATAGATCAAGATGTCTTTCAATGGATTGAGACTTGAATATGCACCTGAGGGAAATTGAAATTACATATCATGGAAGGACAGGATGGAGACAATGCTAGAGGAAAACAAACTGAAGGCATTCATTGACAGTGTTATTCCTTAGTCCGCGGTAACTGATGCTTAGCATGGAAGAAGAATGTACCAAAGTCTAATGTCCATGGGAAGGCGACTTCATATTCGATGTGGAAGTCCTTGACATATTTTTTTTATAGTAGCAATGACAACGGGAAGCTGGTGTGGAAAGATAAGCTCAGAAAGATCAAGATGGAGAAAGGCGACACAATCTAAAAATACTTGACTAAGTTCACTCAATGTCGATATGAGCTTGGAAGTGTTGGGGTGACATTTACCGAGGATGATATGGTGAGCCTAGAAATTCTAGGCCTTCCCAAGAGATAGCAAAACTAACAGGACTTTGTGAATGGGAGGGAGTAGCTACCAAAGTGCCAAAGTGGGAGTGATTGTGGTCCAAGTTGGTACAAGAAGAGTTTTGGCGGAGCACTAGAGATGGATCCTCATCAAAGAATTATGATGAGGAGAACCGTGCCTTGGTTGGAAAGGCAAAGAAATTAAAAGGAAAGGCATCAAATTCCAAATCAGAGTCCATCAAGGTAGGAAAGAAGCGATACTTGTCAAAGGTGAAATTTTTTCACTATCATGAGCATGGAAACTATGCCACAAATGTCCACAAAATAAGACCAACAAGAATGCATCAGGAGGAGTAGTAGGTGAAGCATTGGCTTCACAATTCATGTTGGAACTCACTCTCATCGCACGCATGGTGTCATCAGTGATGGGTTCTATGCAGTACTTGGATAGTGTATCTTTGTTCCATATGGACGATAACAAAGAACTATTCAATATCTTGGAGGAGAAGGATCTCAAGATGCATATTGATATGGGTGATGATGGGAGGTATAGCGCTATCGATGTCAGTACAATTATCTTTCAGAGAGATTCAAGTACCCATCACATTAAAATATGTCATGTATGTTCCTAGTTTAAAGAATAATTTGGTTTCTGTTGCTATATTGGAAGATTGTTGCTATGATGTGATCTTTAGTCAAGGAAAGGTGTTCCTTCATCAAAAAGCCACGGGACAGATGAAAAATATTTGGGTTCGAGTAAATAATATATAAAATTGGATGTAAAAGATTATGATGCCTTGAGCATGAAAGCAGTGAAGGTGGAGAGCTGAGACATCAACGAGTTATGGCATAGGAGATTGGGCCATCTACACCACAACGATTTGAAGATCATGAAAAAAATTTCTATAGGACTTCCAAAGGGTGCACTTGCCCAAAGAGATACATGAAAAGGGTGTACATTAGGGAAGTATACCAAAGGCATATTTCATGATAAGGAAAGCTGATCCAAGGTGATCCTTGAGAGAGTTTAGTCAGACATGTGTGGATTGTTCTCGACAGCTTCCACAGAAAAACATAGGTATTATGTGATTTTTGTTAATGATTTTTCAAGAAAGTGTTGGATTTTATTCATGCAAAAGAAAGTTCAAACATTCTCCAAGTTTTTTTAGTTCAAGGCACTTGTTGAGAAAGATACAGGGAGAAGGTGAAGGCTCTAAGGAGCGACAATGGTGGATAATACGTCTCTAACGAATTCAAGAACTTTTGTGCCTCAGAAGGAATTTTAAGAGAATTGATAGCACCTCATAACCCACATCATAATGGGGTTGTAGAAAGAAATAACATAAGTATTGTGGGAGAAACACGAGCTATATTGCATGATTAGGGCCTACCATTGCATATTTGGGATGAAGCATGCAATACAATAGTATTTGTGCAAAACCGTAGTCCTCATCGGATACTTAGCATGAGTACAACGAAGGAGGATTTTTCAGGTAAGAGACCGGATTTGTCATATTTTAAATTTTTTGGTTCATATATTTATTTCCATGTAACCAAAGATGCGAGGAAGAAGCTATATCCAACAACAGAGTTGGGGTTATTTGTGGGGTAAACTGACACAACCCACAACTATCTGGTGTATTTTCCAGCACATAGGATGAAAATGGTCAAAATAGATGTGAAATTTTATGAAGAGAAAGCCATGTGATTGTCCCTTCAGAGGGATATTGAGTTGCATGCAGTTGAGGGGCTCTTGGCTCCTAAAGAAGAACCTTAGGATGTGGAGTAGCCACAAGAAGATGAATAGAGAGTGGTAGAAACCAATCATACAGAACCATCTATCATAGATGGAAGGAAGTGCACCAAAGAGGCTGACATATTATTGATAGATGCAAGAGATAATGTGGGAGCACCCACATCATAGCATAGGAAGAGAAGTTCCCTAGAGAGATACAATGGATACATGGCTCTTATGAGTGAAGGTATTGAGATAGAACCATCTTATTTTGAGGAAGTAGTGTAGTAAAAAGTGTGGTTTGATGCCATGGTTGACGAGTATGACTCCATTATCATAAACAATGCATGGGAATTTTCCCCACGACCAGTGGGGCAGTCAATTGTAGGATCCAAGTGGGTTTACAAGGTGAAGCAGACACCATATGGGAGTGTGGAGAAGCACACGGCCATATTTGTGGCCAGAGGGTTCTCTCAGGTGGAGGGTATTGACTATGATGATAATTTTTCACCAGTCACAAGGTACTCATATATTATATCCATCCTTTCACTCTTAATGCAGATGGGATAGCATATACATCAGATGGATGTAAAGACACCCTTTCTCAATGGAGTTATTGAGGAAGAGGTGTACATTGAGCATCCAGAAGGTTTTGAGACCTTAGACGGGGAGTCACATGTGTGCAGACTCAAGAGAGCATTGTATGGGTTTAAGCAAGCACCTCATGCTTAGTACACCAGGATTGACAACTATTTCACCGAGTTGGGATTCACCAAGGGTGAAGCATATAAAAACCTATATCATATTGTGGTTGATGGTAAGATTTTTATTTTTTTACTTTATGTCAATGATCTGATATTGGCAGGTGCTGAGCATATCATAAAGTCTTGCTAAGTAGATCTTGCAAGAGAATTTGAGATGAAGGACATGGGGCTCTTGCACTATTTTCTAGGATTGGAAATATGGAAAAGATATGGGGAGCTATTTTTATCTCAGGGCAAGTGTGCAAATGAGATTCTAAGGAAGTTCCAAATGTTGGGCAACAAACCCATCGAGACTCCTCTAGCAGGAAACTGGAGGAAGGAGAATGCTACTTCGGGCGAAGTAGTGGATGATACTATTTACAAGTAGCTTATGCGTTCACTCATGTATTTGGTGAACACATGACCCGACATATTCTATGTGGTTAACCAACTTAGTCAAGTTATGTTTAAGGATACCAAGCTCTTTTTGAAGGCAGGAAACAATTTTTTGAGATACCTCAGAGGCACTAAAGAGTATGTATTATGGTACAGACGAACGAAGGGGCATCTTCGACATAGGATCATCATAATTTTCATGATAAAACACTAAAAATAGATTGGTTTCACTCAGTTCAACAAAGGCAGAGTTCATGGCATCCAGTCAGGCAACATGTGAGGCCATCTAGGTGAGGAAGATACTTGTTGGTTTGTTTGGTCAACAGATAGATATGACAGTGATACATTGTGATAACCAAAGTTACATCAAACTCTTGGTTAATCCATTTTTTCATGGCAGGTCCAAGCATATTGATGTCTGGTATCACCATCTCATAGATTGTGTGCAAAGGCACATTATGTCATTAGGGTACATTCCCAAGGAGGAGCAGGATGCAGACATCTTGACGAAGGTGTTGGAAAGAAGAAAATTTGAATTCCACATAGGCATGATCAAGGTAGCAGATAATCCCTTTCTTGTTGAGAGGGAGTGTTGAAATGGAAACAAGAAATGGCACCCAATGGGGGCTTCTGATTTAATTTTCCCTTAATTAAATTGGAAGAGAAATTGCAATTTCATCTAATGATAGCTTGTATTAGTTAACTAAGTCAAAAAGACTGAGTTAGCTTAGGAAATTCGATTTGGGGGTCTAAGAGGAGGCATGTAGAGGATTTTCCTATTTTTAGGGGGTCTATTTATAGTTATTTGTGAGTTGTAATTAGTTAACTCAATTAATTGAGTTAAAATCAGTTTAAATAGTTCTAACTGAGATATGAACTAGTGAGAGGTCCAGTGAATTAAATATGATTTAATTCACAAGTAGTGGTTAATCATATAACTTATAATTCACTATAAATAGATGTTGCATGTCATTTCTAAGGAAGGCATAGTTGAGACTGAGGTTAAAGGGAAGATAACTATCAGTTGTATAATTAGAAAATTGTACAGGTCATTCATGAGGTCATCAAAACACCTTAAATGAATTGCATATTCAATTCCATGGAATTTCCTAATTAATAGGGCCAAAATTCCTCCAAGAATGCATAAGCAAGTCTGGGCAGACAGGGGCTGAGAATTGGTTAAGTATGGGACTGATTTTTCCTAGATCAGAGTGAGCATAGTGAGCATAGTGAAAAATTTTCTTGGTGAGAGAAAAGCATTGTATTGTTTCATGGTCTTGACTTTATGCAATATAAAGATAGTGAAGTTTTGAGCAGTTTATTTCCCCAAATACATATTTTTTTGTGTGATCGATTGATTTATTTCTCTTTCTTGTTTGTGATTATGTGATCATATTTGGTTTTCGCAAATTTGTAGAAGTGTTTCAGTATTTTGTTTTAGTATATTACAAGATTAGATTGAGTCCATTGGTATAATTTCTACATCATAGGGGTTCCCACTAGCCAAGTAAGTAATTTTCCCTTGATGAAGGTAACCCTCATCCCTTTGTCTTCAAAATCAAATATAGATACTAAATCCTTCTTCAATCCCGACACATACATCACATCATGAAACAAAATAGATTCCCAAGAGTCCAAATGAAATTTAACATACCCAAAACCTTTAATGAGATGAGTTGAGTTGTCTCCAAGAATAATTTTCGAACTTGAATTCCTCTCCACCAAATTAGAGATAAATTCCTTATACCCATAGAAATGATGAGAGGCCCCACTATCAACCAACCAAGTATCGAAACTATCAGGAGGAGAGGAACTAGAAAGTGCAGAAATAAGAAAAAATTCAGATTGATTAGCAACATTTTTCATCCCTGGTGTTTCTTGACTGCTTTTGAGGATGTTGTTCTTCTTCATGTTCACTTGGAGCATCTATTCTTTTTATTTCATCTCTTTCATTAGGATCATTCCTTCTATAATCTCTTCTTATTTGATTATTAAACTTGTTATTGTTGTTTCTATTGTTGTAGCGAGGACCATTGTTCTTCTCAGGGAAATCTTGAGCGTAGTGACCTTTCTTATGAAAACTGTAACATTCAATGTGCGATGTTTCTCTTTCATTCCTTATATTTGAATTTTTAGGAGAAGGGTTTCTTGAATTTTATGGAGAGTCTATTTCCCTTCTTTTTCTTATTATGAGTAATGAATGCAGTGGGTTATCCTTCTTCATGATTTTGTATCTTGCCTATAGAAACCATCCTTGATTCTTCTTGAGTGATATTTCCAATGAGCGCATAAAATGATGGGAAAAAATGTTATTTCTTATAGTGGTAATGAAGGTTTCCCAAATAGGAGGGAGAGTCTCTAAGGGTCAAAATCACCAATTCTCTATCATGTATGGTTTCCCAAAATCTCTACAATTGATCTCTAAGACAGGATATCCTTGTAATATAAGATTTCACAAACTCTCCTTTATTCATCTTCATATATTTGAGTTGATATTTAAAGGATATGATTTCATTCAAATTGTTGACTTCATACATGCTATCTAGCTTATCATACATATCCTTATACTTTTTCAAATTTTCGACATATGCAAGTAAATGATATTGTAAACCATCAACTACAATTTTCTTTACTTTTAACTCACCTTTCTTGTACTTTTTCTTGGCAGCAACAGAAGAATTCTCTAGAGGCTCAGGTACTTTTCCTTGTATGTATTACCAAGCATCATTGTGTTCAACTATGATTTCCAATATGATCTTCCAAGCAGAAAATTTATATGAGTCACCCAACTTCTCATTTTCCTTGAATAAAGAGGAAGACATTTTGACTTGATTAGATAGGTTCCTTCAACTTTTCAAAGATTATTGCTTCAAATCTTATCTCATTTTGGATCTTCCTTCACCTTAGCTATGATACTATGTTAATTTTACATGTCTCTATGGTTCTTCAATTACTTTAACCCAATTCAATTCTTCAATTAGAAATATTTCAATAATAATTAATACTTTTTATCAATAATTAGTAACTAAAGATAGAACAATAATGCAATGAAAATTGGATACAATCAACACATCAACAAGAGAAACTATATTTGGTTAATGACCAGGGGAAAACCATTTGTAATTATTCTTCTATTAGATTGTCATAAAATATTCAACAGAGAGTACAATGAGCCCATGCAAAAATATCCAACAATATCATAAATATGATCCCAAAAAAATACTGATCAAATTTAGCTTTCCTAATCTATGGTCAACTGTGGTTAATTATGGTTATCTATAAAACTAAAACCCTAGATACCAACTGCATGGAGGAAGAGTTATGCATGTAGTTGAGTTGCACCAACCACATATATGAGCCTGTGTGCTTACAATTATGACAAAAAAAATTATGGGTCAATCGTGCAGTTGGAAACCAAAAACTCCAATCACACATACAAGCTTCAAACCCTACTATTTTGGACCCATAAAAAAAACTCCGTGAACCAAACTTTAGACTTGTGCGAACCAATCAAATGAAGAGAGAAGAATATACTTGATCATGGTGTCCAAAATGTGACATAATGGTATTCAATTCAAAATACATTTCCCTTGTACAAATTGAGTGCTTAAAAAGTTAAAATTGGTCCTCTTGAAAAGACGAATTTAGTCTCATGATTGGACTTTCCCACTCAGATGCCAAATTAACAAAATTACCTATTTTTCCTAACTTTCTTTGTTCCTAGTAGGACTGTTCAGAACCTCGATGAAGTTTCCTTGATACAATATATGCATTGGCCCACTACCAACGAGCCTGTTCAATACACCTATGGGTTTGCATACACTTCCAAAACATATTTGATTTTATCCTCTTACATTTGTGCTTTCAACTCGTGCATTGACCATTATTTGTGGGGAAGGTTGAGAATCGATTCAAGTAGTATAAGTTCATCTTTAAAGGAATGATTTGTCTCTAATCTTAGCTTCGAATTCGTTCCTTACCCCTTTACATTTAAATCCCCTACATTGGTAGATAAAGAGAATATTAACGAGATCAAATTTAACTAGTATCACATCTATTTCTTCAAATAGAAAGCCTCTTGTACCACTCCACTCTCTTCATCGAATTGCTAAATGAAATTTTCCAAATAAATATTATCAAAAGGGTGGCATATAAGAGAGTTGAAAGCACATAGATGTGGGAAGAGTATGTGAACCTGTTGGGGTACTGAACAAGCTCGCTGACAACGGGTGAATGCATATATGGTACTGAGACAACTTTTTCGGGTTACTAAATAGGCATGTTGGTAATGTAGCGATGTCAAGAAAAAATAGGTAATTTCATATGTAATAGATGCATACTAATCCTTAAACCTCCTAGCTATCTTTATTTTTGAGGAAGAGTTTAAAATAATAATAATTATTCCCTATATTTGGATTCATTGACTTAGAACTATGCATTCAAGTACATTCATTATTTAGATATTATTTTTTTTTCATTCTATCTTATGTGGGACCTTTGAAAATGGCCTAATGGTGCGAGAAAGTTTTGAAACCTTTTATTTGCACCTCTGGTAAATTTAAGCCTATTATTCTAAACCAGAGTAAATTGCTTCGTCCCTGTGTGTCTCCAATTTTTGTGGCTACAACACCCCTATTTGTTTTTTTTTTTAAATTATAATAGGTCCCTTCATATGAATTTTGTTAATACCGCAATCTTGAATGCCTCGTTTTGGTTTATTTGTGAGATTTTCACTTTGCTTGGATTTTCATTTTGATGATTTCATTGCTTTCGTTTGAAACCAAATTTTCAATGGTTCAAGTTTAGTCTCATTCTAACTTGTAGTTTGGAAAATATCCTTGGTCAATTCTGGTTAAATTTCACTACCTAGGCATAAAATATGTGAATATGTATTTTACTTATTTTATAAATTGTATATATTTACTTAGTTTAAAATATCTAAATATAATTATATAGTTAATTTATTTAATTAATTTTGAGTAATTGTGTTAATAATAATTAAATTAATTAATTTGTAAATACCATTTTTTTTAATTAATTTTTATTATTTGAATGAAGGATTTTATGAGAAGAGTTATTCAAAGCTTTGTCTTCCAAATCCATTACATAAACATTTTAGATTGCCGACACATTTTCAAACCACTAATGTGGTTCCCAAAATCCTTAGAGGTTTTGTAATTATGCTCTTACGAAATCACCCAGGGAGGTCAACCTCGGGCTAACATGATATAACAATGATGTAAGGAGGGCGTGAGCACATTTTGTAAATAGTATATATGAATTTGGTGGAGGAATTTTAAGTTTTGCATGGTGGAGAGGAGGTCTGACCTTCACCCACGTGGGCCTCCTCAACCAGTTGTTCACGTACTTCATCCCATTGCAAACAAATAAATTCCTTAAAACCATTAACCCCCCCTAATTTTTTATAATTATAAATATATGTTTTCATAATTTTAATCTGTTAAAATTTAAAGGATTGATTTTTTTTTTTTTTTTAAATAGAACTTTAGTAGAAAATTTTTCCCAATGCTAAGTTTTTAAAGTAAACTAATATTTTTGGGACCGAGACTTTGGATATAAATATTTTAAGTACTACTTAATTAAATTGAGCAAATGAGGGTAACTTGGAAATATGCTTTCATGGATAAGGATATGGAAGTTGTTGCATAACCAGATTTGGTCATTAAATACTAAAAAAAAAAAATAGAAGCTACCACTCTGAATTTGAAACCAAAAAATCAATTTTGCGAGTTTTGTTTTGGGAGTTTCATTTGCCAAGAGGATCTAGCTATTGAAAATTTGTTTAATATGAATTTTTTACCAAAGAAATATATACAAAGAAAAATGGAATGCATATATCTCCTTTTATTTAATTTATTAATTTTGATTTGAATTGGGGAATTTGTTTTGATGGTTTTGCATTTTAAGTTTTGTGTGTAAATTGTATTGGTTTTAAATTTTGTTTTTTGCATTATTTTAACAGATATGGGTTGAAGATTAGGACTATGACTTATTGGATCAATATAATTGCACCAACAAGGATAAAAAAGGGTTTTTTCCCAACTAAAATGAGAGATCTCATTCATCTTGCAACAACTCCCCTTTTGAAGATTTATTTTGTAATTTTATAAATAGAAGCTCTGTAGAAAATTAGATAGTTCCTCTTTTTTGAAAATAGGAGGATCTTAGATATTCTGGGGGGAGAATTATTGTTTAAGGATTGGGGAGAATTCTCATATCTAAGCTTTTGGGGTTTTCCTTTTAAAATCCAATCTTTATTAGAGAAGTGAATATTGCAGTATTGCAAGAGTCTTTTCTTTGTTAGAAGAGTTGATGATTTTGGGAGGAATGTTGGAGATTCATTGTAAAACAAAGTGATATTTATAGGTTTAATTATTTTATTTTCAAATACTTTTATTTTTTATTAAAATAATATTCTTTTAACAACATACCTGTATCAATAATTCCATGTTTTTCACTTATGCTTAATATGTGAATTCTTGTTTAAGAGGTCAATGATATGATCTAATAATCTTATAGATATGTTATTTATTTTTAATTTTCTATTGCATTTGAACAAATTTATGAGTAACTGTTTACTTATAAATTTTCCATGTTAAAATGATTTAATTTTCATTGAAATTGTGAGAACTATTTCTATATTTTAATGGCTCCTCTTTCATTATTTTCTAAAGATCAAAATAATAAAATAGAAGATAAATCCTAAAACTATATAAATCCTAAAACGAACTCTATTAAAAGATGGATTGATCCCCCTTTCAACCAAGAGTAAGATAAGTTGAAGGGGAAAATGAATCATATAGAATCTAATATTAATATGTGCTTGCAAAATCATAGAAATAGTTAATATGATTTGCAGGATGTTCAGAAAAATATGTAATAAGATTCCCTCAATCAAAAGTTATTGAATCATCTTGTGCATACAATTAAATCGAATTATTAATAAATGAATTTGATATTAGATTTAATATTGTATTAAATAAATTATTCTTCAATTCAATATAAATTAATTTAAAACAAGATAGTAATTGACTCATAAATAATTAGCATCCATTGCAAGAAAGTCCCATCAAATTCAATATCCAATTTTGATTCAAATTATGTTCAATATCACAAAGATATCTTAACATATTACATCAATTAACATAAATTAAGTGATATTAACAACAATTCTAATGCAAATTATTCATATACTAATTGAAATAGAATTCAAACCAAAACTGAACAACCATTAAAGAAATAATAACAAGTCTACAAATCTAATACAATAATGCAAAGAAATGAGAGATTATTATCATTAAATCCAAATGATTTTGATGTTATACAATCATGAGAGCCTCAAATTAATTTAGGAATGAGATTTACAAAAGTGTGATGACCTATTCCTTATATAAATTGAAATTATTTAGATCCATAAACTTGAGAAAACATCCTTGATTATAATAATGCGGTAAATTTTGTTCCCTCTAAAGCCTATTAATCTCCTAAATTCAATAAAAACATAGCACTAAACAATAGTGGACAAGTGTTTTTTCTATGTATAATTTTGCTTCTTCTATGCAATCTCTATGGATCTCATTCCCCTCATAGTGCCTAGATCTGGAACCACTTTCTTTGCTAGGTCAGAGCCTCTATTTATCAAATTATAGAAATGAAATCTCCCTAGAGGGGTTTGTTCCAAGGAAGTTTAGATCCATATTTTTAGAGTTGTAAATATTCCTCTTCTTTATCTGTTGTTCCAATATAATTGGTTCAAATCTTTGGGGCTTCATCCTGGACCAACAAGCTCTACTAAAAAAACCTTGAAGAAGGTAACTAAAAGCAATTAAATATAAATACAAAACCAAAAATGAAAAAAATATCAAAATAAATTCCCAAACTAAAATTAATTTAAATAAAAATAAATCCATGCTTTTGATTGTTCCCCATGGATATTTCTCTGGAAAAATTGATAATCTGAAATTAATTTGCAACAATATGATATTTTGGGCAAATGAAATTCCCAGATCAAACTCATAAAATTGATTATTTTTGTTGCACATTCAGAGCTATATCTTTTGATAATTTTTTGGAGTGGTTAATTACCAAATATGGTCATTAAAACACTTTTAAATCCTTCTCCATGGAATCATCTTTACAACGAGCTCTCATTTACTCAATTTCGTTAAGTAGAACTCAAGATATGAACTGTTAAATTTTGAGTTGCAAAAAGAGTGGTTTGCTGGAAAAACACAGTCCTCGATAGTTTTTTTATTAAATTTTGTTTTAATTAGTTTTTTATTAATTTTAATAACTTTAAAATTTAAAAATACAAAATAAATATTAATTAAAACAAAAAATAAATATAATAATGAAAAAAATTGACAAAAATATAAAAGTTAAAATGGGTTTTAATGGATCCATACATATGAATGAACGTAAAGATAGAGGAGAGGGTGAGGACATGGGAAGGGGTCCAACACCAAAAGTAGCAGGTTCCCATTTGGGACAATGATTCAAACCTTTCAATGTATTTCCTTGATATCATTTTTCCATAGAGAAACAATTTTCTTAAGAGACCATGGGATGATTTGCATTATTAGTCATATTTTCTCCTAGGATTGCATAGGGTTGAAAATGGTGAGTTTTTTTCAACCATGTTGGGAAAAAAAAAGTTGGCATGTGAGATATTTGCTATCACCTTATATTTATACATAAAGGAACATGGAAAATATCTTCGAGACTATGCAAATTCACATTTTGAAGAACCTTGACATCATAGAAAACACTTTTATAGGGGATATTGTTTTACCAAAGGGTTTGTATTTATAGTTCAATTTTTAAGGAATTTCAAGATGTATTTTCTTGGTCTTATGAATAAATTATAGGAATTGATCCTAGAATTATGCAACATGAGATAAGGAGTTATGAGAATGTGAATCCCATTATATAGAAACTTCAGTCCGTCAATCCAAGAAAGGAAATGACAATAAAGGCCAAGGTAGAAATTTTCTTTAAGGTACACCTTATCTATCTATTCCCTCTTACTAAATGTATTTCAAATCCCATTCCAT
The DNA here is from genome assembly GCA_034641835.2 of Pinus albicaulis. NCBI lineage: Eukaryota > Viridiplantae > Streptophyta > Pinopsida > Pinales > Pinaceae > Pinus > Pinus albicaulis. Next base: position 821,245,122 of record CM076575.1, read on the forward strand.
TTGATAATAATCAAGGGAAAATATAATTATGTATGGATTTTCATGATCTAAATAATGCTTGTCCTAAAGATAACTTCCCTACATCATTTATTAATCAAATTATTGATTAGTGTGTGGAAATCAAAATGTCCTCTTTCATGGATGGTTTCGCTAGATACAATAAGATATAAATTCATCCAAAGGATTAACATAAATTAACATTTATATGCTCGTGGGGCACCTTTCTATATTGTAAATTTCCTTTTGGCCTTAAAATTTTGGAGCCACTTTACAGTGGGATATGTATTATACCTTCCATGGCATAAAGCATATTGTTGAGGCTTTTCTTGATGACCTTGTTGCTCACCCTTTCAAGAGAGTTTGTCATCCTGATTACCTCCTTCAAATATTTAAAAGACGTTATTATTATAAAATTTGGTTGAATCCACAAAAATGTATATTTTGTGAATTTTAGTACTCTTTTAGGGTTCATTGTTTTGAATAAGGGCTCATGGCCATCCACTTAAGGTTGAGGCAAATCCAACTTTCCAACATTTTACTATAAATTATCTTGAGATTGAAAAATGTTTTATGCACTTGTGGCTCCATTTGTATGAAAAACAAAATTTGACTATCATTGCAGGTCAATTGTAGAAGTTTGACCAAAATTGACCAGAATTGACCAATTTGAATGAGTAAAATTCATGTATATAGGGCCAAATTTGATAGTCATAGGTTTGACCAGAATTGCAGAAGTTTGACCATTATTGAATTTTTCTTGGCTGGAGAAGGTTTTGAAGGAGGGATGACTTGGGTCTTGTGGAAGCCTTGGTCTTTGTTTTTGGGTCTTGGATATGTCACTTTGATATGATTCTATAAGAAGAGGGTTTCTTGGGTTTTCCCCTTTGTGGGGTTTTTCCATGGCTTGGAGCCTACATCTTTGTGTTCTTTGTCTCTTGTAATATTCATGTTTTGTATTTTTTTAATTGATAAATGAAGATAACATAACAAAATAAATAAAATAAAATAAAAATTACAAGTAATTATCAAGTTAAGGGAAATCTACTCTAATAAAAAAGCATATTGATTTCTCAACATTCCTCATCCTTTTCACAAAATGATCGACAATGTTTTCAAAATATAGATAAGAATTACCTTATTATGAGTCATGTTGTTTATCATCGAGGAGTATATTTGATATTAAATCATTTTTTAACCCATGAGGAGGTGGAAAAAGTTTTGAATTGTTGCCATGCTAGAGAATATGGTGGTCATATTTTTAGGTTTCTGACAACCCAAAAAAAATATTAGATATTGACTACTTCTAGCCATCTATTTTTAAATATTGTAATGAGTTGTTAAGAAGTGTCATTCATGTCAAATGTTTATAATAAAAATGTGTGTACACCCCACTCCAATTTTTCCTATTTCCATTCTAATTCCATTCACCAGGTGGGGGTGAAATTTACTACTTGTCACCTAGTCTTGGCTAAAGGTAATAAGAATATTATCGTAGTTGTCAGCTACTTCACCAAGGGGGTCGAGTCCATGCCAAAATTTTAGAATGATGATGAGACTATATAACTTTTCATCTTTAATCAGGTCATAACATGTTTTGGTATTTTGAGAGATCTTGTCACTTACCATGCTATTTATTTCAAAAACGGATGATGGTTGAGTTGGCTTTAAATATAGGATTTAAATAGGAACATTGATCTCCTTACTATCCCCGGGAAAATGGACAAACAGATCTCATTAATAAGTCCTTGGAATCTATCTTGCAAAGAACCATTAATGAAAGAAATTACAATTGGAATATCATGTTGTATATGGCCCTTTGGGCATACTGAACATCCATTAAAACTACTATTTGGTTCATTTCTTTCCAAATAGTGTGGAATTAACTCTCCCAATCAAATGTGAAATTCCATCTTTGAATTTAGTAGTTAGGATTCTTCCTAAAACATCAATTATATAAGAGAAACTCATTCATCTAGAGCATATTGAAGAGAAATGTCAAGATGTCGCTATGATGAATGAGGCACATAAGTGACATGTCAAAATTCAATGTGACAAATATGTATATCTAAGAATTTTATCTAAATGTGATCTTATGTTATTTTATGACCAAGCCAATGATGCCTTAGGGGGTAGGTAAATTTAAATCATTGTGGTATGATAATTACATTGTAAGGCATGTACGTAAAAAGGAAGACTGTGAGTTGTTTGAATATGATGAAAATGTCCTTGTGTATCATAGAAATGAGATCTATCTCAATAAGTACTATGCTTGAGATTATTATCAAGCATTTACTTTGTTTTATAAATAGTGTATGTATTTAATTTTAGATACATTGGTTTTTTGGTTATGTTTATGGTCATGCTTTTGACATGCTTTGACATATGTTGATGGATGATTTAGTATTTCTAGGGTTCATAGATAGAGTCAATTGCCACACTTAGAAGTTACCTTCCATAGATTGGGTGATCTATCTTCCTTTTTTAAAGTTGATTGTGTCTGGTGGTGCTTATATTGGGCTTGCAGCTAATAATATTATGGAATATTGCACCATTTTTAAATTTCTATTAGAATCCATTTCACATGGTAATTCATATAAATTCACAACTAGTGGTGTCACAACTCAATAATATTTATCGTGTGTGTGATCCTACATTATTTTGGAGATTTGGTTAAGTGAGATTGCTTGAGTGTTCATTTAATTATATTACTTATGTTCATATTATAAGATCAAGAAATTGAATTATTGATTTTATTGCTATTATGATTTGTGTTGGCATATTTATCACTCATTACATTTAAAAAATGTTTAAAACAAACAGTCACATCAATAAAAATTATGTTTGAGTCAATAAAACCACACACACACACACACAAACACACATACATATATATGCATATGTACATACATATGTACAAACACACACACACACACACACACACACACACACATATATATATTTATAAGGCCCCTTTCCCTTATGTGCATCTTGGTAGTAGACAAGACAATTTCTACCCGTCAAAAGAGTCATATCCATGCATGTGGTACTCTAACTACGTGGCACTATATAGCCCCAGGGAGGTTCTCCACTTATGGCAAAGGGACCTGGCAGGTCAAACCCTCCAATTTCCTCTAACATGAGAAAAGTACCCTCTCTTTCTCTCTAGCAGCCTAGTCCTCACCTCTGCCTCCGAGCTAATGGCATAGTAAACCTTCAAGTCTCATAGGTATAATATCTTCATAGATAAAATATTTTGTGAGTACTTTTGTTTCACATGAAAAATACTTCTATCTTCTTGAGTCGATTATTTCAAAAAATACTAAAAAATGAAATAAATTTAAAAATTGAAACATGGTTTAAAAATTTCACCCCATGTGACATCTAGAGAAAGGGAGAAAATTAGATAGTCCTGGAAGTCAATACCTTCATATGGGTAATCCTCGATGGAGATAATAAAATTATCCCACTAGTGGAAGAAATAATCATTGAAAGTGGCGAGTGTCACTTACCCTCCTCTAATTCAATGTATGAGTCATGTGCACTTCACCATTCGAGGATCTCTAGGGTGGGTAATGAATGTAGAAACTTGTATCTGAAGAGATGGAACTTTCTCAAAGAAAAAGGAGCATAATCTTCTCCCGAAACTAAAATTATTCATTGGGCCCTATATTCACACACTCAACTGATATGTTATTCAATAGGGTTTTACTCCAATCATATATGATTAGAAGAAGACACTCCAATAATAATAAATTTTATGATCTATATTCTTAATGTAGTGAATTAGATCTAAAAACTCATGCAATTATGAACAAGATAATGTTGAGTGTCAAAATTTAATGCTTTTGACTAGTATCTAGGACCCCATATTCTACGTACTTACTACACAATAAATGTCAATATAGTCCTTCATTGTAAGACCTCCAATATTATTAATGTTCAAGTTCACCACCTCTCCTCTTCTCAAGAGGTTTGTAATGAATTAGAGGTCCTCTACCTCAATATGTAAAGGTGTCGATTCAAACCTGAAGAAATCATGATTAGGACTCCAATAATCAAACAAAGTTTTTAAAGAATTCCTTTGAACCCACATGTTTGGAATAAGGAAGAATTTGAGTAATCCATAGTTTATGTGTATCCATGGCCTCTTGATATTCTAGGACTAAATTGTCCACTTCTTCATGCTCACATTCCCTCCAATTAATAGTTATCCTTAAATAAAATCATTTCTTAGGGTTAGATTCTTCATTTTCAAAGAGGGCATGCACATAATCACCTTTTATTCACAACAATAACATATATACATGAATTTTACTCATGAAAATTGTGTATAGGGCCAACCATGCACAAATCGATAATGAGGGAGTCATGTATGCACAAACCCCCTTTCAAATTTTAATAATCCTTCCTCAAAGTTGAGTTATAAACAAATTTATTCAAATGAAATAAAGGAGTTTTAAGAGAGGAATACCTGAAACTTGTAAAATCTCGATCAATGGTATAGAACATTCAAAATATGTGAGCAAAGTAAGGAGTAATTTTTGGCTCCAAATGCACTCTATAGGGTAAAAACTAAAAATGAATTGTAAATTTTCAAATTTTTGTTATTTATAAATTTTTATAACCCACTTTTATATAATTTATTTCTCCTTTTCTTCATTTGTATTCAATAAACTAATTCTTAACTCTAATTTTCACAGTTTAACTCAAATTTTTAGGCCTTTCAACAAAAGTATGTCACTTTCCCTTATTTTTTCAAAATTATTTAATCCACAATGAGATCCATTGTGGTAGGTATCATTCTTGAAAATTAGCATTTAGGGTAGGAATTTTTCATTGTATGATGTGCTTCAACCTTATTTTTACTACCTATGCATAAAATCAATCCAAAAATTCAAATTCAGGCTTAGTATTGGGCTTCTCTATATTTAATATTTTAGGGTAAGGAGAAGAATGTGTCTACAAGAAAATTTGATTAGACCTTGAAATTTCCAAATGTTGAACTAGTTCTAGTTCTTCATTCATGGCCTCTTTATTAAAATTTTCTACTTTATTAGAGGAGACCATTGATTTCTTATCTTTCCTTATCTAAGATGGATATCATGAAAATCTAGGGAAGATATGGAATATGTGAGGTAAGTAGAAATCCCAACAAATTGTTCTCGTTGAGCTACCTTACCATTTTTTGGGTTAGGGATTAGTTTTAGAGGAAGTTAAGGTGGAGGAGGGGTCGATGTGAGTTTTTGGATTGGTGGAGAAGGAAGAAGTGGCATCGGTGGATACATTAAAGTTTTTTAGGGCCTGCAAAGGATGGATTCCTCCATTACCACTACCAAAATTAGTTTTTAGGTTGGAGAACCATCTATTGTTGGTTAGGTGGGTACCATTGTGGAGTAGAGTATTGCATGGAAGGGTTAGACCAGTATAGATTATTGATAAAGTATCATGATTCATACCTTGAAGCTTACTGGTTTCCATATATTTTTCTAAGAGATGAAACATAACTATTCGAGTTCATCAACTTCATGATACACAACCTTTATTTTAGGTAAGGATGGAAACTTATAGTATGATCTCGGATGAAAATCCAACAAATATTAATGTTTTCTAATGGGAATTCCTTCAATGGGTGATTTCATTTTCATTTTGGGAAAAATGTTTCCAATTCAAACACTTCTCCTTCCTTGTTTTTGTTCAATTTTAGAGTATCAAATTGAGAGCTTAGTGAACTAAGTATATTGATCTTAATTTTTTCTAAAAGCTCCCAATATCAACTGTAGTAATTTTATTGCCATTATTTTTGTTAACTTTTTCCAATATATATTTTGGTAATTTTCTAGTCCTTTATGTCCCTTAAGAATATCTTTAAAAAAATCAACATTGACTTCATAGTATTGATGGGAGATATCTCCTACACCCATCAAATTCAAGAGATTGAATTCCATACAATAACAAGACACATAATGATTCTAGAGCCATGATTCCTTGTATTTACATTTGTAGGTTGTAACTGAATCATTTGAAATAGTATTCTATGATTTCATATTCATTTTGAATCATTATAAATACTTCCTCGCTTTGGTCCTTTTCCTTGCAATAATATTTATATTTTGTAGGAACTTTCTCTTCATTAGTGCCTAAGTGTGGATACTATCATCACCTAGAACCATGAACCATTGAAATTCAACATTCTTGAGTTTGGTAGGAAAATGTTTCAACATTTTGGAAATAAATACATAATCCTAGCTTCTACAAAGAACATCAAATCCAAAGAGGAATGTGTCATGATATTCTTTAGATAAACCATGGAAGCTAGGAAAGGATGAAAGTGGGATATTCTTCATCTTAGTTTCTTATTCTGAGTCTCAAATGGGGAATTCAAAGGTCGATGTCTTCTCCTTAATAGGTTCCTCATGTGCCATTTTCTCATGAATAATGTCCTCTTCCTTTAAAGGTGCTTTGGAAGAGTAAGGAAATGTAAAATATTCATAATGGAATTTTTCTCCTATTCGGACTTCAAGGAACACGATCTATATTTTTACAAAAGGTGAGTCTTGCACGAACTCATGTCCTTTAACAAAAAATTCAAAACTCTTTTTGGTAAGAGAGGTAGCTGTTGGAGTTAAATAGTTAGGTTGAATGTGCCCCTTTTCCTCTTGTGGTTGTCCTGCACTATTAGTTTTGTGGGGATTTTTGATAGAGATAAAAAATATACCTTATTCATGGGAATTTAGAGAAATTTTTTTTTTGGAACAAACCAACTTAAAGAAAAAATAGAATGAAAAAACATCACACAAAGATTTTAAAAGAAAAAACAAAGAAAAAAAAACAACTATTTTATTATTGATAGTTCCCTTAAAACAATTCCAAAAATGACATGCTCTATAATTACCTTCTAATTGTTGAAAATGGCAGCAAGAAATATTGAAAATGGTACCCATGAGGCTTCTGATTTAATTTTCCCTTAATTAAATTAGAAGTAAATTGTAATTCCACATCACATGACAACTTGTAAGTGTTAACTGAGACATGAAGATTTAGTTAGCTCATTCAATTATATTTGGAGGTCAAATTAGAGGCATATAGGGTGTATCCTACTTTTTAGGAGCCCTCGTTGAGTTATTTGTGAGTTGTAATTAGTTAACTCAATTAGTTGAGTTAAAATTAGTTTTACTAGTTCTAACTGAGATATGAGCTAGTGATAGGTCCAGCGAATTAAATATGATTTAATTCAAATGTAGTGATCAATAAATTTACTGATAATTCTCCATAAATAGTTGTTGTATGCCATTTCTAAGGAGGGCACCGTTGAGATTGGGGTTAAAGTGAAGATAACTATCAGTTGTATAATCAGAAAATTGTACAGGTCATGCATGAGGTCATCAAGAAGCCTTGGATGTATTGCACAATAATTAATTGGGAATTGCCTAATTAATGGGGGCTAAATTAGCCTAGGAATGCATAAGCAAGGTTGGTTAGGAAGAGGCAAGCAAGTGGTTAAATATTGGACCAAACTCGCTTCGATCAGTGTCAGATTAGAGCAGAATCAGAGTGAGACAGTCAACGGAATGCAGAGGTTTCTCAGGAAGATAAATAGCATTGTATTGTTTCATGTTATTGAATTTAAGCAATATACATATATTTTTAGCTGAGGCTTTCCTAGATAAATCTTTGTGTTGTTCGATTCTAATTCTTTCTCTTACTTATTTATGTGATTGTGCGATCGAATTTGGTTTCTGCAATTTGTAGAATTGATTCAGTATTTTTTTTAGTACATTATAAGATCAGTTGAATCTATTTAGATATTTTTACATGGTATCAGAGCAATAATCACTATAGAAGAGAAGAACCATAGTTTTTTTGAACAGGTGAATCAAATTTGCAGATTTATTCTTCAGGACCAGCAGCATATCAAGATGTCTTTCTATGGATTAAGACTCGAATATTTGATTGAGGGTAGTTTTAATTACATAGCATGTAAATACATGATTGAGGAAATGTTGGAGGACAACTAGTTGAAGGAATTCATAAACAGTGATATTCCCAATCCCGCAGTAGCAGATGCCCAAAATCTTAATGCATGAAAGAAGAATGTAGCAAAGGCGATAAGGATCTTGTTACAAGGAGTTCGAGATCATTTTGTCTCGAACCTCAATGTAAAATAAACTCCATATGATATGTGGAAGGCCATAATAGATCGGTTTCAAAATAGCAGCGACCATAGGAAGCTGGCGCTGAAGGACAAGCTCAGAAAGATCAAGATGGAGGAGGGTGAGGATACCAAAATACTTGATGAAGTTCACTCAATGTCGAGATGAGCTTGGAAGTCTTGGTATGATAGTATCCCAAGATTATTTTGTGAGCCTAGCACTTCTATTCCTTCCTAAGAGTTGGCATAGCTACTAGGACTCGAAGAATGGGAGGGAGAAGTTACCGGAGCGGGAGCGATTATGTTATGACTTGGTACAAGAAGAGATAAGGTGGAGCACAAGAGATGGTATCCCTTCCAAAGAAAAAGAATAATATTTTTCATTAGTCGAAAAAGGAAAGGAAGCTAAGGGAAAGAAGTCACAAGGCAAAGAGGGCAAGAGAGACTTGTCCAAGATCAAGTGTTTACACTGTCATGAGTATGGGCACTATGCAATGAAATGTCCACAAAAGGAAAGCAACAAGGAGCTTGTAGTTGCAACAATAGGTGATGCTCTAGCTTCACACTTCGAGCTTGATTTTACTCTCATTTCATGAATGGGAAACACTATAATGGGATGCATGTTGTATCTTGATAGTGGTGCTTCATTCTATATGACATGGAATAGATATATCTTCAGTGAAATGGAGGAGAAGGACGTCCAAAAAAACATAGAGTTTGGAGATGACTTGAGGTATATCGCGACCAAAATAGGTACAATTACGTTTCAGAGGAATTCTAGGTCCCCTCTCAGACTGAAAAATGTTTTGTTTGTTATAGGACTAAAGAAGAATCTTGTTTCCATAGCGGTATTGGAATACTGTGGCTGTGATGTGATATTTAGAAAAGAAAAGGTTTTTCTTAGACAAATTTCCATGGGACATGTGAAACAGATCGGTGTGGGAGTCAAGAACCTGTATACTCTTGAGGTCAAAGATGCATACAAAGCCTTAAGGAGAAAGGAAAATGTTAGAGACTTGGTGGTTGAGAGGGAGCATGAATTACCTCTCAACATGTAGCCTCATAAGAATCCTCAAAAGGTTGTGGAGAAGGCACAATTGGAGAAGCAGAGAGGAGATCGAGCGGAGGCATTCACTCAAGTAGAGACCTCCCGTAGGGGGGAATTTCAAGCCAGGTGGGCAGAGGGAGCACATGCAACCATACCTCCAGGTGAGAGGTGGGGCGATGTGAAGACATAATCCCAAGAGAAGAAATTTGGGCAGGGTCCATTGAGATGTAATGTCTCATGGATTAGTGCCTTGCTATGGGGGTCCATAATACTTAAAAGCAAGATGGATCAGTAGCGGTTGATGAAACCAGATGTCAGAGTGACATATGTCACATAATGGAGCACATATCATAGTTGGCAGTAGTGCAAATGGCACAGGTGCATATTCAACAACAACATAGAGTTTTCAGTAGACAATGTATTAGCTAGCAACAGTAAGAGGCTCTAGAGACAAATGCATCGTATTGTTTCAATCTGGATGATTTTTCAATTTTAGAAGTTGCAATAGCAAACAATACTAGAAAATTTTTCCATGTAGTACATTCCAAAGGTATGTGATTGGGATATAGTTGAATTCCTTTATTTTTGAGAGGGAGTCCTAAAAATGGCAACAAGAAATATTGAAAATGGCACCCATGAGGCTTCTAATTTTATTTTGTTCTTAATTAAATTAGAAGTAAATTGTAATTCCACATCACATGAAAGCTTGTAAGTGTTAAACAAGTTAGGAAGACTTATTTAGCTTAGCAAATTCGAGTTGGAGGTCAAACTAGAGGCATGTAGGGTGTCTCCTACTTTTTAGGAGCCCTATTTGAGTTGTTTCTAAGTTGTAATTAGTTAACTCAATTATTTGAGTTAAAACCAGTTTAACTAGTTCTAACTGAGATATGAGCTAGTGATAGGTCCAATGAATTAAATATGATTTAATTCACATGCAATGATCAATTAGTTAACTCATAATTTTCTCTATCTCTCTCTCTGTCTCTCTCTCTCTCTCTCTCTCTCTCTCTATATATATATATATATATATATATATATATATATATATATATATATATATATATATGTTGCATGTTAGTTGTAAGGAAGGCCAAGTTGAGATTGGGGTAAAAGGGAAGATAACTATCCGTTGTATAATTAGAAAATTTTACATGTCATGCATGAGGTCATTAGGAAGCCTTGGATGTATTGAAAAATCATTAATTACTAATTTCCTAATTAATAGGGCTTCAATTAGCCCAGGAATGTGCAATCAAGGTTGGCTAGGAAGAGAAAAACAAGTGGTTAAATATTGGACCAAAATTTCTTAGATCAGTGCCAGATTAGAGCATGACCAGAGTGAGATAGTCAGTAGAGTGCATAGGTTCCTCAGGAAGAGAAATAACATTGTATTGTTTCATATTATTTATTTTATGCAATATATAGATAGTTGGGTTTATAGTTGAGGCTTTCCCTAGATAAATCTTTGTGTTTTGTGATTGTAATTCTTTCTCTTACTTGTTTATGTGATTATGCGATCGAAATTGGTTTCTACAATTTGTAGAATTAATTCAGCATTTTGTTTTAGTACATTACAAGATCAATTGAATCTTTTTGTATATTTATACACTAATTTCTTATCATATAAATGAGAAACTGTCCATTTAATTACCATTCCAGTGTTCATTTGGTACTTATGAATTGTGTGCAACATATCTACTAATACAATTTGTTAAGTGCTAATAAAGTTGCAAAATTTAATTAATTGATTAATTTTATAGTTTGGGTGTCAATTATCTTTATTGAATTACTCGGTAAACTAAACTACACACACGCTCGGAGGGAATTGAAAGATCCACACACTTTCTAGAATTTAAATGCTAACTACTACTATGAAATTAAAACACACTTGCAAGAGAAATTAGTGGGTTATGTTGGTTCCCTACTGTCATCCACCTATGGGAATAATTTATAAAAAAACTATAAAAGAGACACTCAAGGACATAAAATGGTGGATTGTGTGATTTTTTTGCTCTTGACCTCCTACAGGGGTCATTTAGAAACACACTATAGAGAGGAGGTTTAGTAGGATGTTAAACACACTTGGAGAAACTAAGAAATATGGTGACTCAATCAAGATGTATTGTCAACCCTAAATTTTGTAAATGGAACATACATGCTGCTAACAAATGATAAATACTAAAATATTGTTAAGCTAGAAATAAGAAAACTTCAACCAATAAATTATTAAAATACATAAATGTAACTCATAAGAAAATTCTATGAAACAAAATGACTGGCTAACTATTTGAAAAAAATTTAATGAAATTAAACTAAACCTATGCTACAATATAGGAAGCACTTGACTATGGAAGGATCCATATCTCCTTAGGCAAGGCATTGGTTAAAATTCCAACAAAGAATTGATGGTATCAGTGCATCACATAGATCAATTAATCAAATAGGAACAACAATTGTATACTAATAAAAAACTATCAAATGCAATTAAAGTTCTCCAAAGGAATCCCCCTTTCGCTTAAGGGGAGAAAAGTATTTATACACTAATAGACTCTAATAATTAGCATTGATGAAGAGGAAATCCATGATAATATATGATCCTTAGGTTTTTACTCCTTATTACAACGATGTGGGTAAAATATAGGTCATGGAATGGTTTTTGAATCACTCGACACCTTAATCAACAAAATTTTGTCAAATTGGTTGAGGTTGAATGTCTTCTCTTAACCAATCATTTATTAATTTTCCATATTGTGTGATGGAAATGTGTTATCTCCTCTTTTCATCAACTACAGTGACATGTAGGAATCAGGTTTTAATCGGTACTACTACACTCTCATTTTCACTTTCATTGGTGCATGAAGGTGTTACAACCACACAAAAGGAGTGTTCTAGCTACTATTGTCAGAGGTGTTGTAGCCATTGTTTTCAGATGTGTTGAAACCAATAATATAATAGGTGTTGTAGAAATTACAATTTATGGTGTTGCAATTGCGTGGAGGTGTTGCAACAACTGAACTACCTATGTAGCCTCTATTAATTCCTTTAGAGATTTCTGCACAAGTTTGTCAAGAGAATTCCTCATTATTTCTTGTTACAGAGAATAAAAAGAATGATTCCTTCCTCAAAATACTAATATGAGCATACAAATGACATAATTGAAGGAACAATGTATCTTAGAAAAAAATTCAAGTTGTACACAAAATTGGTTGTAGGATGATGTGAAGATAGAAAAAGGGTAGTCAAAAGGTGGTGAATGGGTGCAAAAAATATTCCTTTTTGGATTCTTATTAACCATTACCATCAAAATTCATCATATAAATATTTAGAAAATAATATTTTATTGGTGATGATTCAAATTCCTAATGATGTGGATCTTGGATTGAAAATTAATGATTTTGTTAGCCCAAAGGTCACATTGAGAGGGGGGTGAATCAATGTGAGATCAAATCTACCATTTCACAACTTTTCATAATATTATAACTATATAACAATGAACCATAAGAATTATATCATCAACTTAAAAATGCATCATCATATCAATAACATATCAGGAAGCCATCAACAAATCAAGAAGCCATCACATCACAAAGAGACACAAATTTTTAGGTGGAAACCCATATGGGAGAAAAACACCAATATTTTTTTTTATCTTCAATCCTTTACATAGATTTACATACTAAAACTTTTTGGATGCAACTACTCTCAAGATATGCAACCTTCAACTTGCAATAGGCTATAACTTGATTGAGGCTCCAACCTTGAGAATGAGTATGCTCCAACATACTCTAGGCTCCAACCTGATTGAGGCTCCAACCTTAGTAGAGGCAAAAAACTCCTTCTTTAACTTCCTTATGGACCTCTATTTCATATCATTTTCAAATTGGATCAATTGTCATCATATATAATTGAATCTTTTATCAAAAATATTTTCACAAACTACAATCACAACCTTCAAGCTCTATCACTATAAAACCTACAACCATTACATTTCCACATAACCTACAATTATTTTACTACCACAAAAATTGCAACCAATATGCTTCTACATAACTTGAAACCATTATACAGCAAAAAAAATCATATCAATGACTACTGCTAGTTTTCATATTACTACCCATACTCTACTTTAACCCATTCTTCAATCTAGTCATTCAAACCCCTTTTTGGAACCTATTTACATCATATATCCAAAACAACTGCAACATGCTCATAGACCCTCAAAACAAAGATAATATATTATGGCCATCAAATATGTGTCAAAAGAGCATCATACCCATCTCATTACGTTCATATTTGAGCCTTGATCATCCAAGTCCTTTTGGAACTCAATTTAAACAAATGAATATCTCAAAAACCAAAAATAACATTATGTATTAAATTAAATATTCTATAGTTTTCACCTTTGCAGGCGCGCTCAAAAAATGGAAAAAATATGATGCTGGTGCTACATTTTTTTACTGGGGTTTTGTTATTCAATTAAAAAAATGGCATCCAAAAGTAAAAAATAAAAATAAACAGACTTTTCATCTCACAAGGGTCAAAATTTTTACCTCATGTATAGAATGTGCATGCCTTACCAACTCAATCTCCTCAGTGTCACTTGTGATACCATGTTGCACCAATCCTTTTATTGTAATAACATTACCTCCAAGTCAATCCTCCCCACAATATTTCACATCGATCCACGCGACTTTACTCTTGAGCAATCCTCTGTATATAAGAAAAACCATTGTGGCTATCCAAAGCTCTAAGGCTTAGCGCAAATGGCGTGGATATACAAAAAAAACTATAAGCTTAGCAAAAGTGACATAGATATTTATTTATATGAACAAACCTACGGTCTTGGTGCAAATGAAATTACTCATAAGGATGAAAAAATTCCATTGTGGCTATCCAGACCTCCGTGACATAGCCATTTATTGATACGAACAAACCTCTAGGATCATTATTACTGTATATTCATTTATGTGAATAAAACCATGCAACAGTGGATAGAATCCAAAATTGGAACCAAAATAACTAGAACAAGCATTGTCGCAAAGAAACACTTCTTGAACTCTTCCATAGACTGATCTCTTCGTAATCTTGTTCAAATTAATGCGTGTGTTGTGGAATAATGGGTGTGCATATATATATATAGATATAATGCAAGTGGTCCTGAAGATGGTCTAGCTGACCACAAGCTATGTTGATCAGGGCTTCTAATATGGAGTTTACCCATTCTATAATGGATGGGGCTAACCATGTGACCACCCCATGCGACATGAGGGTCACTAGTCCTCCACATGATCATGTTAGCATGATTTCCTCATGTCATGTGGTAGCTCATGAGTGGTGTCATGTGTCACCTCTTTTTTAGAATTTCCACCAATCCAAATGTGCCAAATAAAGATGCCACATGGTAGCCTCTGCTGGTGCAACATCATTAAGATTATGTCATCTTTCTAATGTGTCATGCTGAAAGTGAAGCCATGCCACGTGTCAATCATCAATAGGTCTATGCCATCATTAAATAAGATACTACCATTTGTCATCATCTAGTTGGTACGATAGGACGGATTAAACCTTGGGCATATTTAGCATCATTCGTCTATTGAACTTGTAGAAGTGTCACTGATCAACTTGAAAGAGGCATGCCATTTAATGTCATTAACTAGTGTGCATATTTATGGCATGAGGAAATTTATTCCTCTATCCAATGGTGGATTTTATATGAACATGCACACTAGTTAACATATTTAGTATTTTGGTTTTTTCCCTAAAGTTTCATCCTTCAATTAATATTGAAACTTCAAATGGCCATAACTTCTCCTCTAGGAGGATTTTTTCTAAGCATAATATATTGTTGGAAAGGTATCGACGAGAGCTACATAGCCATGTTATTTGTAGGATATTCGGTGTTATAGGTCAATTTGGGAATCATCCCCCAAGACCTAGTCAAATTGGGCATCATCCCCCAAGGCCAATGAATAGGGTCTATCATCCCCTAATTCAATTGCTATATGCCCTAAAATAAGTCATTCCTTTGATGGCTTCAATTGCGGGATTTCCAAGATTTGAAGTATGTATTATATGACCCATTGACTCACCAACACTCCTCTGCAAGGGACTAACTACGTTGTAGTGCACTTACCTCCATGAAAAGGTGCACTGCAGTGCACTTCCCGACACTCAAGGGTGCGTTGGTCTTCTGGGAGAGAAATCATCATTGTTCCAGGAATATCCACATGGCCAGTGCCTTATAGAAGAGCTCATAGGTGTCATACTTAGAATACAAGTGTCCATCCATCACCTCTGAACTTGGAAACATGTCTCACCTATTATTAGAAAGCCATTCAATTCCATTTATTGAGAAACTACCTTCAATTTCCCTATAAATTGAGCACTCATCTAAATGCCTGGGAGGAGGAATTTGTGTATTGTTATAATGTTGGATTCTAAATTGATGAGAGCTGGAAGTATTGTTATTTTATTGAGATGATGCTTGATGTGATGAGGATGGAATGAAGTTGGAGCAGGTTGACGATGAATCGATCTATTGGTTGTAATCTTCTCCTGGACCTACTTTCTTAATAAATATATATGTTCATTTTGTCATATGTATGCTTATATATTGTGAATTGGATTCTCAATTGTGTATGTATTATCAGATCTAGTCGGTTCAATTTGGTTAAGATAAGTAGATATTTGTATATTTGTATGTTTTTTGTTGTTCTCTATATTTGATTACAGGAATCGATCTAGTGTATTAAGTTGGATTGAGAGCGATGACAAAAATGACAAAAGGAGAAAGAGAGATAAATGATCATAAAGTAGGTTTCTTTCCTTTCTGACTATCTATTTGTCTTAGAGAAAATAATAGTTGTCTTTCTTCTGTTGTTGTGAGTCAAGGAACACCATACTTAAGGAATCTAGTTTATCCATAGATTAGAATTCCGTATAACAAATTGGTGACTCCACTAGGGAGAACTCCATCATTCCCGGTGTTTCTGTCTTTGTTTACCATCACCAGCAGACTTTACTCCATTTTATCAGTCATTTGAATGAAATTTTTTCTTTAGAAGTGTGTTTAACTGCTTGTTTCCCAAACCTAGCTACGACCAACACACCATTGTTTAGGGTACAATGCACTGCAGTGCACTATCTTCCTTTCAGGGGTGCTATGAAACACACTTTCTGCCCTTACAGGGTGAGTTTCCCCCTTAGGCAACCAGATTCCATAAAAATTTGTCTTTTCATTCAGTTTCAGCCAATTGTTTGTTATATTCTCAGATGTCTTATTGCTCTTAGAGACCAGTAAAAATTACTTGTTCTTCCTCCTTTGAAAAGTACTTTGTTCAATGTTTCATTGGATGTTTTCTTTATCATTGGCAGATTAAAATCAAAGTTGTAAATTTTTGCATTAGATCAATTTTGTTTTCGAAAAGGGAATTTTTGTTTCGTTCCTCGTTTCTTATAGGAAAATTGTTGTTTCATTCTTCATTTTCCTAAGAGAAATTGTTGTTCCATTCCTCATTTCTCAAAAGAAAAACTTTGTTTGATTGATTCGTGCATTTAGTTTCTTTTAATCATTCAAATTAAAGGAAACTAAAAATAAAAATATGCATGTGCATTTATAGATTATGTGTGTTGCATAGGAACAGGTTAGGGAAATCTGTATTTAGTTTGTGCTCTTTGTTGTATGCTCAAAATCTGATTTCTCTTTCCTCTTAGTAGCTAGGATTTTCATTGAAAAAATGAATTGAAAAGTTTGCTTCTCATTTAGTTTTAATTTTATGAATTTCCCATTACATCATGCGGTGAAACTCAAAGATAAATTTTTAAACAAGATCAACTTAAAATTCACCTCAATCAACCTAAGAAATCATTGTAACATTAACGATAACACTTAAAAGGTCTAGGCTAGAGATGTGTTCTGACGTCATTAAACATAGCAGTTTTCGCTAACTTCTCTGCAATACATTCCGAGTGTGATACCTCACTCCACATACATAAGTATATCGAGCTCATCCATGTACCTTCGGGTATATAGGGCGGTGTTCTAGTACGAAAAGTATAAGGGGGTGCTCTCACTTTGCGGTTTCGCATTAGACAACGATAATACAAACTTGGGTCTCCACGTACCTTTGGGTATATTTGGGAGGAGAAATTTAGGTTGCTTACCATCCATAGGTAACCAAGTAAGCCACCTTGTAACTTGTGATACACCGAACACATCATTCAAGGAGATTTCCTCCCTATACTTCTTGGTTCACCAGGAGGTATTTTGCAGTTCACAATTACTTGGTAAACCTTTTGCCTAGTATCACCCTTTTATTTGTTTATTTATTTTTGTAATAAAATCTCTTAGGGTCCTATAAATATAGGATTCATAATTTTTGAATTGACTTTGATAGTCTTGTAAATATGTACATACCTTGCTTTCTGCAAGTTGTTTTCCCATATTTTGAAAAAATGAAAAAATAATAAAAAACCAAAAAGAGGGTTAAAATTCCTAAAAGAAAGATCGAAGGAATTAGAAAAATATAAACCCCAAAAGAAAAAAGAGATGAAAATAAGACCTGAAAGTGAGCAAGATCAAATGCCACTACTTTTACTTTTATTGCAAGAATAATGATTATGTGCAAAGTGTCAATAAATGCCATAATCCATGACCAGTTAAACAATTTAATCTTAAATTTTCATGTTTTAAATTTCATGTTTTAGATACAGAATAAAGATTTGTGAAACAGTTTAAACTTGACAAATCAATAGATAGGTAGAAAATAATGAGGAGCTCAATAGTTTAATCTGAGTCCTCGGATGAAATAAGGTAGATTTAGATAGTTTTATGCTTTGACAGAAAAAAGTTTTAAGGTTGCAAGCCTAAATTCACGTACAAAATGAAGAAAAAATGTTAGAAATAAAGATGGGTAGGTAGAAAGAAGTTGAGCAAGCATGTAATAAAGCATCATCAGGGAAAAAATCACTAATTTCCCCTCCCCTACAAGTATTCAGTATTCTAAACTATCAGTAAAAAAGGCTCAGAGAATTTCTCTAACTTTTGTTGGGACCAGACCCAAGGCTCAATGACTGCTTAGTTAAAAATATTGAGTCCTTCCATTAATTCCACATTTCTCAGCATTTACCCTTCATTCATACATCAAAACCCCTTTTTCCTAAGTAAAAACACATTCTTAGTAAAATTGAAACCCTAAAATAATTAATTTCATTCCCTTCAAAATCATTCATAAAAACCCTCAAAATACATTTATCCTAAGTATTAGTGAAGTAATATAAAAGATGAGCAATGATTTATTTTTATACTTTACTTTGAGATAATATGTGTTTTGTTTTCTTTTACTATCCCTTCATTCATATTAACACCTGAATTATTGTAGTAAATCCCTAATTACACCCTCCCGTATATATTAAATCCCTTATATTTAAATTAACCCCCCAAAACCTATTATTTTACATTTAGACCAAAGTTTATTATCCCCATGTGCGTAAAATGAAAACCCTGCCCTACAAAACCCTTGGTGTAAACCTATCTATATACAAGTATCCCCTCCCTATAGTTTTAAACAATATAATAATAAAAATCACGCCTATGTATTGATTAAAACATTGGTTAAATGTTCTAATTAACACATAAAACATTACTCCCCCCACCTATATTCATATAACCCAAGGTTTTGAATTAAACCAATGTTTATTTATAAAGTTTAAAGCCCATTGTCGCATAACACACCCCGGTCCCACCTTCCATTCTGATGCAACTTCCAAACAAATCTGGACCCTTCGCATTAATTCCCCAGATTCGACGACACAGATCCGATATCGCATAAAAAATATGCACGACCATCGAAACTCGGAAGCTACGCGAAATGGGTGGTTTCACATTTACCTCTCTCCTCCACATGGCCTTTCCTTATTGGATCACGTGGGTTGAGTCTAATACCACTTACCACCCAATTTTTGCACGATAACCACTAGTTTTTAACCTGTTGAATCCTGAAGCCGCACTTCCCGTTGATGCTACCTGCATTCAATGCCGGATTAATACAACCAAAATGCATATTAAACCATATAAATGCATTCATTTCATACCCTTCTTGCATGTTTAACCCACTACACATCCTTTCCTGACTGTAAAACACTCTTTTTCAAGCCATTTTTTGCCATTTTTATGCTCAAAGCCTATATAATTCACCCTAAAACCTGTGAAGATTTCCGAGGAGCTTCATATTGCTCCAGATAAGCTACTGAAGTCATAAAATCATTCAAAAAATTCTGAAACTCTTCCAAAGCCCAATACCTGCATATTACAGGTATTTTTCTCAAATTGAAACCTGTAATCAATTTTAAAGCCTTAAAAAGAACAAACACTCTCAGAGTCCAAGAAATATATTAAAATAAACTGCTAAAAAGCCCAAAAAACAGGCCAAACTCTGAAAAATTCTTCCCAGAAACCCTATTTCTCTGTTGTGTGCTATTTTGAGGAAATTTGTGAGTTTTCACAGTTTAATGATCTATTTCAAGATTAAGTCTAACCAGAAAACCTCTGTAGGTATCCTAAGCCTCTTTGACCCTTTTTCAAAATATTTTTTGGCCTAATTTCCCATCAAAATACTTAGGAAACCCTTTTTTCTTGTTTTAAACCAGTTAAAAGCCTATAAAACTCTTTCATAGACTTAATTTGGAAAGAAAAACCAAATAAAAGCTATACTATGCCAATTTTTTCCAAGAAATCCTCTGCTAAAGCAAATCAATTCTGAAAACTGTCTAAACTTGCAGAATTAGACCAAAATGCCTAAGAAGCAGAGTACAAGCAATCCTGATGGTTCCAAAGTGCCAAAATCAAATCTAGTACTGTGACCACTTAAAGCCATTATCACCTCCCTGCATCTAGGGTTTCATTAACAATTATTTTGGTTTGTAGGTCATTAGCAAAAGGAGAATTTGGATTAAAAAAATCTAAATACTAGTTAAAGATATGTTTTACTCCAAGAACTTAAAAGGAAATGAATTCAAAGGATTTTCCTTAAAAGATTCCAGGCATCAGAGTTAAAGAACAGTCATCCTGTGAAAGATAAAAGAGCATTTTAATGTAAAGATCAAAATAGGACATTCATAATAGTCGGGTAAAAGTAATAACTCACAATAAAGGTTAAAGTTCAAAGTAAAGTAATAATTCATAGTGACAGTGAAAATAGAATAGTCAAAGAGCATCAAAATTAAAGTGTATCAGATGAAAGTCAAAGTGAAGGTTAAAACAAAGTTACAGAGTAGTCAAGATAAAATAGTAAAAGTAAAAACAGAGGCAGTAATGGTTAAATAGTGATGAAAATACTTTCACCAACAATGAAATTTATCCAAAGTAAAAGAAAAACAGGTAAAAGAACAATAAGGTTAAAAGATGAAAACATAGTAAGAAGGGACATTTTTGCAGAAAATTCCTGTTTAAAGTCATTGTTTTGTAGACACTGTTGTGACCAATAAAAGATTAATTTTTCAAAATTGAAGGAGGTTTATGTTCCTAATATCTCCAACTACAAAAAAATCTCTCACTTTTCTAATATCCATTATGGGTTTGGAAATATTAAACAATATGTGAAAGCATTGTTTACAGAAAATTCCTGTTAAGTCACCATTTTGCAGAGAATATTGTGGCCAATCAGAAATACATCTTACAAAAATAAAGGAGTTTGTTTTCCTAAGAGACCCATATACAAAAACCTATCTCACTTTTTTCACAGGTATTACGGAATGAGAGACACATGCACATATTTACAGCCTATTTTTTAGACTGTGTGAAGCTCTATTTTACACATCTTTTTGAAGAGCCTATTGTGAACAACTGGAGAATAATTTTATGGAATTGAGAGAGGTTTATCTCAAGAACATATTTATCTACAATAACCTCTTTCACTTTTTACATATCTATTTTTTATTGAGAAATAAAAAGGTATCATTGGACCCCAAGTTTGTAGAATTGCTGGAGCAGAATGCACAAAGAAAGGAGACAGTTAGTGACTTGGATGCCTCATTATCAACTAAGAGTTGAGATAAAATTCGAATTATCCTCTTTGTCACCACCTATCCATAAAAAATAGTGCCAAATACATGCATTAGTTTTGAGTTTCCTTTACTTAAGTTCTATTTATGTAAAATAGTTGGAGATATTTGTAAACCAATCTTGATATTTTTTCAAGATATTCTAGTTTAGAATTTGTATAAATACTTCACTCTTTGAAGTATTTTGTGGAATAAAATTGCTGGGATTGTTATAGTCATTTCTTCTTGGACTTTAAATCTTTTGTGTGTCAAAACTTCGAGTAGCAGGCTGGATCAAAGCAAATTGGCATCATACTTCAGGATCCCTGTGATGAGCTATTTGGAGTGAAGTATTTTCTTCACTTGTCATTGTTTCTTTTCTCTGTTACATGCATCCATTTATGTTTATGCTAAATCTGAATGTATAACTAGGAGTATTACTACAGGATATGTTAATAGCACCATGTTTTTAACTAGTTATCATTTATATGTTTTCCTCTGATTTCTAGTGTAGGGAATTCTTAATTGCTCCCTCATTCGTTTGACCTATCCTACTACTTCCCTTTTCCAGATTTAAGGATTCTTAAGTTCCCTTTATCCCGATCATATCATCTCACAAAAAAAAAATTCCAAGATCTCCAAGGGTTATCTATCTTGCCCTGAAGACATTTGACCTTTTTTCCCTTGATCCTAGTCTTGTTTACTTGATTTTGACTCCATAGCCCAATGGAAAAATACATTTCCCACTATCCATCCTTTCAAGTGATTTTTCCCACCAAATATACCAAAAAAAAACCAAAGCTGCACTTTCATAACTAGCCTAATATTCAAAAATTAAAAAAAAGTTAAACTTTAAAGAGAGAGCCCTCTCTGAACCCTAGGAAGGCTAGATCCTAGAGTTTGAATTTGTTTCGTGGTTACCTCGGTGAGTTCTCTCTTGAACCTAGAGAAATTACTGAGTAATAACAAAATCAATCAGCCATCATGGAAGAAGAACATCCCTTTCCCCATCGTTCACGTAGAATAACACTTAAACCACCTTTACCATCGGAAGCCATTTCTGGTCAGAAAAGGCCACATTGTTCTACTGAAACAAGTACCATCAGTACCTCTGTTGCATCATCTTCATCACATTTACCAGAGTCGTATCGAGTCGTTTCTAGACATATTGATTTATCAATTTTCGTCGAAACAAAGTCCTCATAGCTACCTGTGGAAACTGCACATCCAATCAGTGAGACATACCTCCCAAACCTGATGTTGTTCAACTGGAAGTTGATCCAGATCCCATTTTTATTTTACCAAAACATCTAGATCCCGAAGTTGAACGACTGGAAGTTGTTTCTGTATCGGTCGCTCCTCAATCGATCGTAGCCATTGAGTCTTCCCTTTTGCATAGTCAACCACCTAAAATATATCTCAGTCCTGACAGTGAAATCCTTCCACCTGGTTTGATCTCAATTGAGGAAGAACCTCAACAAGAAACTCGCCCCTCAACTCCAACTCATTTTGGGTTGGGGATTTATCTTTATGAGTCTATTCCTCGATTGAATTACACTGCTTTTGTTGATTCTACTTCAATTCGAGTTCTAGTAGATACTACAGGGTATACACTGGGTCATTCAACCATGTCTGAGTCAACATCTTCGATTGTACCATCTATTACAATTGTGACAACATCTAATGTTGCTACTCCGTTGATTTTTACAACATCACTTGAGGCACATCTTTATGGTGGTCCTTCCGTCCCACTGGGTTACCAATCATTATCTGGAACCTACTCAGGTGCATCCTAAAATCCATGGACTTCACCCATGTCATCTTTTGGTATTTTATCTATTACATCTCTAATGAGTACTAAACTACTTGGTCCTTTATAAACATCTTCAATGCAACATCAAGCTGGTTCATCTGGGTATATTCCATCCAGTACAATCTCGACTGGACTACCACAATTTGGAGAACAATATATTCCATCCTATTATACTCCTCATGCTGGGGGGAAACCTATGGTCACCCATTTTCACAGTACTTCGTTGTTTTATGGTCACCCAAATGTTGGAATTAATGTTCTTTAGTGGCAGCCTATCATGCTCGTTCAAACACAAACAATTGTGCATTCATATAAACTGGTTGAACCTGATGCACCTACATCTAATCCACATGTTAATACTTTGTTACCCCTGTTACAGGCTCAGTTGGTTGTACCTCAACTATCTTAGGTAGGTCCTTCAACCCATTACCCTCAAGTTTTGGGCCTGCAGACTCCAACTCCTTTGGCTAGTTTACAACAATCACCTGTATCCAGAATCTTACAATCATGGGTTGGATTACCCTATTATGGGATGTCACTAGCTCCTACCGGTCTTCCCTATTCACAACTAAGTCCAAGTTATTCTATTTTGGGCTATAATATTGGTAGACAATCACCTTGGCAGCCACAACCTCAAATTCCACAACAAAAATTCCAACTACAAACATCTTACCCAAGTTTTGGTCAACTGATCCCTCAAGCGTTTGGTCATTGAAAACAACCCCTATCTGGGTTACCAGTAGCAAATGCCTTATGTTGATGCTCAAAGGCCTGTTTCCCAAGCAAGTCCATTATACCCTATTTATGCTCAACTTGACTCGAATCGATAGTTTCCCTTTTTCTCAACTTTAGAATTACCTAATTTAAACTGGCTTACCAATGATCCTATCACCTATTTTCCGTGGTGGCTGGTGATACCACATAAATTACCATCTGAAATTCCTAAATTCAATGGAAAACTTGGAGAAGACATGCTAACGCATGTTATGAATTATCATTTATGGTGCTCATCAAATTCCTTAAATGATGACTCTGTTCGACTACGTCTTTTCTAGCGTACGCTTAATGGTTTGGCCGCAAAGTGGTACATCGAATTACCATGAAATTCATTTGATAACTTCACTGCCTTAGCCACTACCTTCTTAACTGATTTCCAGTTACCCATACGATATGAAAATAGAATGGAATTGCTGACCAATTTCAAACAGACAACTGCTACTCACATTTCTGATCATATTCATGAGTGGCGTCATCATCTTCGTATGGTTAAAATATTTTTTCTTGATCAACTTCGCACTAAGTGGTTTATTAAGTCCTTGCTACCATCTATAACTTAGGATGTAGCTAAAGGAAATTTCGTCACTGAAGGGAAGGTCATTTCTCGTGCCCAGTACTTAGATTTGATTTATACTCAGTCTCGCACACTCTATGAGAAAATTCCAAATGCACCGCGATCAAATTTTATTGTTCCTCCTCCATCTGGTAAGGACACTCATGTCGGAAATGGTATGATCGGTTCTGCAAAAACTCACATCTCTAGTGCATATGATCCTGCACCTTCTTCTAAAATTCATTCTGTGTCATCTGACAAAGGAAAAGTGACAAGAAAGCCAGAAGCAAGAAAAAGGGGAAAGAGAAGACAAAGAAAAATTCAACCCCGCAGGTTCGATCATCTGATTAAAAAATGGTAATAATCAGAAACCTTGCTACCCCTGCTTTATATGTAATGAGGAGCACTTTGTTTGTGACTGTCCTCACTGAGCCGAAGTCTCAAAATTTCTTAAGACCTCGACTACATCCACTGTGTTGATAGATCCTTTTCTGAATCTAGACACAAACATGGTTGCTACAGATCTTGCTTCTAGTTCTCAAATGCTTATGCTATTTGTCATAAAGCCAAAAACTGATGTTTTTTTGTCTACGTGAAATAAATATTACAGTAGTCAGGTTACTGATCAACCTACTACCTCGACCACGAATCTGTCCACTGAATCCATTCCACCAACTGCTATTCTAGAGTTAACAATAAAGCCACTGAAGGGAGTCGTCCATAAATCGACGTTCAATCCTCGAGCCCGAGCAGCTAAAAAGTATAATATAGTTGAAGATTTGGCTCAGTCACATTTAGCTATGTCGACGCTTGAGGTATTTCAAAATTTTCCCTCCCAAATGCATGATTTTTTGTTAGAAATTGGTGGAATTGACCCAACAGATTCCAATCTCGTAGTCTTTAATCATACAAGCTATGTGCCACAATTACCAGCTAAATTAGAATTCTTGATTCAAGTAAATTTTCTCAATCACCTTGTTCATCGCACTATTATTGATGAGGGAGCATATGCTTGTGTTATGCCTTTAAATTGCTGGAAGTCACTTAGCTTGCCTCGCCTATCTCAATCACCTAAGACGTTGAAATATTTTGATGGTTGTGCATATAAGCCTTGTGGTATCATCAATAACCTGCATGTCGAACTAGGGGGGAAAATGTAACTGTTGAAGTTGAGGTCATTGACGGACCCCTTGTCTACAAAATTTTACTTGGAAGGCCATGGGCTTACACTATCACTGTGATTGTCGATTGCCTTCCCTCATAAAGGCATTATCACAATCATTAATCAATTCTCCTTCTTTGCCTCTAGTTCCTAGGTATCTAGAAGCATTCTGTTAGTTCACACACCATAGCTAGCACTTCAAAAAATTGGTGTAGGGATCTTAAAGGATTCTTCCCTAATAGGCACCTTTGCATTACCGCCGCTTGTGACATCAACAAAAATTGCAAGAATAGAGACCTGCTGCATGATATCTTCCACTTCCATTTGACTTAAGGAAGATTGCCAACGATTCTGAAATTGTTATGCTGGATGAATTTCTTCTGCCAAGCCCAATTGAGATGGCATAGAAATAAATTTACTTGGCTTGGGCGGTGCATCATGATTCATTTTCGTTGGTAGTTTGGTTTAATTTTTCATTAGATTTTGATACTCCATTTGATCCTTTTTCATCCACATTCTTGATTGACGAGAGCATTGTGGAATCCATGATGCCAGAAGGAGAACCATGGGAATATCATCATCATCATGCCCATCTTCATTATTACAACGAAGATAATATTATTGAACTATATCACCCTATGATCTCTACTTTCTTTTCGAATCCTATTCCAATTAATGCCATCGAATACAAGCAAAACTTATCAAATATTGAAGAAACCATTTCTATCGATATTTTGACCAAACCCAACATTGTGGAAAACATTTATGTCGGTGTGTCTTGTTCTCCATCCCAACTCGATACTTATCACTCTCTTTTTCGTGAATTCTGAGATATATTTCCTTGGTCTTATGAGGAAATTCCAGAAATATATTCTAGTATCGTTGAACACACAATTTAAATGTACCCTAATTTCAGATTGGTACATCTTTGCCTTCGCCCTGTTCATCCGAAGAAGGTTGCTGCCATTAAAGCAGAAGTTGAAAAACTTTTGTGTGTTGGTTTCATTTACCCCGATCTGCTTACCAATTGGGTTTCCAACATCGTTCCTGTCAATGAAGAAACAAGGGATAATCAAAGTGTGTGTCGATTATTAGGATGTCAATATTTCCTATCCAAAAGACAACTATACTACTCCCTTTATCCACCAGATTATTGAAGAATGCTCCAGCTGTGAAATCTTTTCATTCATGGATAGATTCTATGGTTACAATAAAATCAATATCCGCCTAGAGGACTAATATAAGATAACATTCATCTATCCCTGGATCACATTCTCTTATCGTAAAGTCCCATTTGGTTTAAAGAACGCTAGGGAAACATTTTAGAGAGAAATGGATTATTCTTTCAATGACATCAAGCACATTGTTCAACCTTATCTAGATGATTTACCCATGTGTTCATGAATATAGACTGATCACCCGACACATTTGAGAGCTATATTTTTATGCTGCCGACACTACAAGATACGTCTCAATCCACACAAATGTGTGCTTTGTGTTGGTTCTAGTCATTTTTTTAGATTCATCATTTCAAAAGATGGAATTCAAATCGACCCATTGAAGTTCTAGTCCATTCTTGATTTTTCTGTGCCATCAAACTTACTTCAGTTACAAAAACTTCAAGGAAAGGCTAACTTCCTAACGAGGTTCATACCCGACTACGCCAAAATGGCTAAAGTATTTACTTTTCTCTTGCAAAAGGGGATTCCCTTCCATTGGAATAAGGTTGCACAAGCTTCTTTTGATGTTCTTAAAGATACCCTGATCCAAGCGTCATTAATGTATTCCCCCCAATTATCAGAGTGATTATTTCCTAGATATCGCTGCGGCTGATACGACCATTGCTATGGTTTTGGTCAAAGAAGAAGATGGAATAGAACGTCCGATATGTTATTTGAGTTTTAATCTCAATAATACAGAAGTTAAGTATTCATATATCAAAAATCTCGCCTTGGCAGTCGTTCAGGTTGTCCAAATATTTTTCCATTATAGCCTGCTCCGAAAGACCATTTTCATTTCAGATTGCAACCCTAGGACATGCATTCTGTCATATCAATTGATGGGGGGGAATATTCAAAATGGATCGTCATTTTGCAGGAATTTGATTTGGAATTCATCAAATCCAAGTAAAAGAAGTTTTTAGTTTTAGCTGAGCTTATTTGCAACCTTCCCTCTGATAGTACTGAAACTACATTGAAACCATAAATTCCAAATGAGTCTCTATTTATGATTGGGTCATATGACCCTTGGTATGGGGATTTTATCATTTATATCCAAACCCAAACTTTCCGACCCGATACCTCTCGCTCTCAATAGCGACGTATTTGACACCAAGCCAAACATTATTTGATCGTCGGCAATACACTTTATTTTCGTGGTGTCGACACGATTTGAAGGAGGTGCCTCACTCATGAGGAGGCCGAAGAGGTTTTAAATGATTTTCATGTTGGTGCTTGTGGTGGAAAATTATCTGGATACACTACCGCGTAGAATATTCTCCATGCTGGTTACTTTTGGCCAACCATATTTTGCGACTGCATCCTCGCGATCAGAAGTTTTCATGCATGCCAAATATTTTATCATAAAATCCACATGCTGCCAATACCAATGCATCCTGTTATCGATGTGGGACCATTTTAAAAATGGGGCATCGACTTCATGACCCACAACACTCGTTCATTCGAGGGGCATGGTTATATTATTGTCGCAGTTGAATACTTTACCAAGTGGGCCAAAGCGATGCCTATATTTAATAACACAGGACAAACAAATGCATTGTTTTTTTCAATAATATCATCTCATGTTTTGGTGTACCACAAGCTATAGTTACGGATCATGGTAAGCATTTTTGCAATCACATGATGAGTGAGTTGACTGCCAAATTAGGAATGCCACATGATAGTTCTACTCCTTATTATCCACAATACAATGGAAAATTTGAAGCCATTAACGTGATCCTTAAGTGGATGCTTCAACGGATGATAGGAGTTCACAAATGAAATTTGAATTTAATCCTATACTCGGATTTGTGAGAAATTAGAACCTCGGTGAGAAATAAAACCGGATTTACCTCCTTTAAATTGGTGTATGGTCTGGAAGCTATCTTGCCAATCCAATGTGAGATACCATCATTAAAACTCGCTATTGGCCTGCTACCTGACACCGCTAATGAAGAAGAAAATATTTTTAACCTCATCCATCTAGATGAAATGTGTCTTGAAGCCGCATTGGCCAACAAAGCACATAAGAGACGAATCAAGGGGAAAAGCAACCAACATGTCAAGCCTCACATCTTCTCATAGGGAGACCTGGTCTTACTTTATGATCAGGAAGCTGATTTAATAGGAACAGGAAAATTTGTGCCACTATGGCATGGCCCCTACATTTTCAAAAGAGTTCTGGCTAAGGGCGCCTATGAGTTGGTTGATTATGATGGAATTCCATTGGCACATCCTCGAAATAGGTTGTATCTCAAATGTTAATATGCTTAATTTAGCGTAGTAAACTTTTGTACCATATGGTTTATATGATTTTGATTTGCATTAACTATCTTAGTTTGTTTTTCTAGAGTTTTCTTGAAGTTAGTAATCGACTTTACATTTCATTGCAGATGACTAAATATTTGGAACCATTCGTTGGTATGTTGATTTTTCTAGTCTTAGTATGTAGAATATATCCTCTGCAACATGGGCCATTTTCGCTCTAGACCGTGAGTTAGTAAGTTTTCAAGGGATTTGTATTGGTTGATCAAAAAATAATATCACTGAGTATAGCGCGTTGATCAAACTTCTCTCTGATGCTATTTCATTTGGTATTAACCGCATCATCATAAGGTTAGACTCACAACTTGTTGTACTGCAACTTACTAGTGTCTATACTGTCTAAAATCCAACACTTCATCGTATGTTCCTTAGAGTCTGACTTTTGGAAAGAAATTTTGATTAAATTCAATATCAACACATTTCTCAAAATTTAAATACATTAACTGATTCCTTAGCGAATTATGTTTTAAACAGACATTTGCAACACATATAAAGACATATTTTCAATTCACATCACATAATTGAACATGATTGTGCATTAAACATAGGAAAAATTGAAAACAAATAGATAGATAGTTTATGTTTTTACAAAATTTGTGCCTAAGACACATTATTCATCTTACCTAAAAATGTATACAAAATTTCAAAGTAAACTAGTGATTCTCATGGTAACGATCAAATTATCTAGCTATCCTACATAATAACCACATCCAATAGTTAGGAACGCCAATAGTATGGCACTGTAGTCTCATAGGTAACTCTTCAATCAGAAAATCCATAATCCCAAGATTCAATCCCTCTACATGCTGTTGTAGCTTAGCAAGAGTCCAAGTCAAATCCAAATGCTGAAGGAATTCTCTCTCGATAGTCCTCTTTGCTGGCTCATCTGCTCCCTGCCCTGGTTGACCCACTGGTTGAACACGACCCACATCTGTGTACATCAAAAATTTATTTTAGTCTTGGGAAAGATAAAAAAAATACAAAAACATGTAGAAACCTCAAAAAATAAAATAAAATGGTTAAAACATTCCTACCTATTTCACCCCATTGAGCACCATCTAGTAGAATCAAGTCTGGATCTCCACGTAAATCTACGCCTGCATATGGATACTCATTTATGGCAATCATATGTCGTCTAAAACAGGCAAAGAATGCAGTAGAGAATATGATGGTTGATTGACCAGCATGTCTAGACATCAATTCAACCCATCTTTGCATCTGAGGATCTCTAGGACAAGATATATTCAGTGTACATGTTGTGGTTGCATCAATGGAACTCGCTCTAAAATGAAGGAAATCAGGATCGAGCCATAGTTGAAATTATTATTCCTGCCACCCTTTGCCTTGGTCAGTTATTCTTTCATCTGAAAGAGTACTGCTTTAGCCCATTTGAATACTGTTGGTTCTAGGCACAGAGAGAATACTGCATGTATGATCATTTTGCAACATGTACTGTTGCGGAACCAACAAGCTTTTCGATGGTAAAAAGGATGGTCTTCAAAGAAAAATCACACACATCACAAATTTTTATTTTCCCATATTTACTTGGTTCAGTCCCTCGATGATAATGCTACTGTATGTAATCTCTCACTGTCTCTCCCCCAAGAGAAAATATTGTAAGGTAAATGGGAGAACCTTGTCTCGGTAATCCTATGAGAAAGTAAATATCCTCAGCCAATATTGGGATAAATTTGTCCCCAATGTGAAAAGCCTGCAATACCGGATCCCATGAATGAAATAGGAACTCCAATAGTTCCATATGTTACCT
Organism: Pinus albicaulis; assembly: GCA_034641835.2. NCBI lineage: Eukaryota > Viridiplantae > Streptophyta > Pinopsida > Pinales > Pinaceae > Pinus > Pinus albicaulis. The sequence goes on from CM076575.1 coordinate 821,275,973, forward strand.
CATCCCCAACAATCTAAAGTATTTAAGAAACCCACAATCCCTGAGGGATTTTACTCTACCCGGATCGTTTAAGGCAATCATATCATGTTCTCTTTCTCACCACGTAATCGTCATTTTGATCCAACGAATACCTGAAATCCAACTATAAGATTCATTAGGATCCATTTCATGCAAAAATCTTGGGAAATTTTGGGCACACAGTAAGAAACAAAAACAATAAATGCACCCAACGAACCCCAGGTTAAGGGAACGAGCATTGCAGTGCACCTGGCCTTCAATTTTAGTGCACTGCAATGCACCTTTCAACATTCAAGGGTGTGTTTCCCTCAGAACATAATATATTTACCCTAAGGAAATGCAACATGAAATGATACAAAAAGAAAGAGAAGGTTCATATATCCAACCTGGATCAAACAACAAGAGAAATTGTCCATTGAAACTGTCACAATCGACCGCTGAAGTTTGAAGGAGAAACTGGTTCAAAGCTCCTAATTTTCAAATGGTAACTATGAAATGGTATAAAATATTTTTATTAGTCATTTTGATTATTTTAATCATATTTAATGATGTGACTATGGTTTTTATTCATTTTTACTATGAAATAGGTATTTGTAATCCATTTGATGGTTCTCTGAGCAGGTTTTATAGCTGATACATTGGGTTTAGAGTGCACAACTATTCAAGAATGATTTGACCACAAAGAATACTTTTATCATATTTTTTCGAGATTTGATAAAAATGAAAAAGGAATTAAAGCGCACTTTTATCTCTTTTTCAAGCTTTGATAAATGCGAAAAAGGAACCCCGTGGAGTCTTCTTTTAGCTCTTTTGACTCTGATAATATGAAAATCTTATCAAGCACTTGTCTTTTTGAGCTCATAAAATTAAATGAAACGATATCTAATCAGTATAAGTTTAACCCTTTTCCAGACTGAGATAGATTATTTACGAAAAAGGAAAACCTTAGTCAAACATGGCTAAGAGGTTTTCTCAGGTATCATTTTACACTTTTTTGGATCTGAGCGAAAAATTTATGAAAAAGGACTCATGGAGTTTTCTTTTTTTCTCTTTTTTCAAACTCTCTAAATAGGAAAAAGGACTGGGTTTTCACTGTTGCTAGACTCATTAAAACATAAAATAGCGATGAAATTATCGATCATGGCAAGATCGAGTTTCATCATCGCTAGACTCGTTAAATCATTAAATAGTGATGGATTGACCCGAAGGGTCGAATTATAGATCAAGAATATGTTACCCTCCCCAAGCTTGTTAAAAAATAAAGAGGTACTAGTCAGCAATGAATGGGGAAAAATTTGGGAAAAAGAACAAAACACTTTATGGGTGCAGGTTTCTCTTGAACATGACACTTTCACTCCATCACCGTGACCTTTTTGGTTGGGTAATATTCTTGATGGTTCATCATACATATGGTCCATCATACCATCACTTCGGCTTTGGGTCAATGCTACCAACTCATTTCAGTGTCGCTGATATGTTCAAGAGAAGTCACCCAATAATTCCTCATCTTCTGCAATACTCATAATCCTTCATTTTCATAACAGTCATCCCTGAACATTGCTACATCAAGTCACATTTTGTCTCCAAGATCATTACTCTCGCTTCTCGATAAATTTTCTTCCTGTCGACATCAGCTCATCATCCAGGAAGTTAACTTAGAAACATATTTCTAGTACCTTGGGGCTTGTCCCATCATTGGAAAGTTTCTCGCTTCTAGACCTTCGACATCAAATCACCTATTCACACATTGAAAATTGTGATGCAGTACCTCGAGAGCCATTAACATCAAAGGTGGTTTCTCTCGCATCTGTTAATAACTTACATAAATAGTTGATAACCAGCTGATGTCTTCCCATGTTTGACTTCAGATCATATATTCGCATGGTTAGAATTTTACTTGAATGATCGAGTGAACGAGATAAGAAGACCCCATATCTAGTTTCATCCATCTGGGTTGTGAATTTAGGAATTGTACACATCATCTGTATGATGACTTTACATACAGATCATCATCCAAACATGGGCCTATATCTATAGGCATGTCTATATCGGGCAACATTATGATGTAGATGACTTTCTGAATTATGTACATGTTATGATAGTTTATCTGCTGAGCATGGGTATGCCTCCCTCAACAATTCATGCCCAAGATGTAAGATATCATGATGTAATGTATTGCAAATTGATGCAGGTCACCATCCTCTTCAGATCCTACTCATCACATCGTAAAGCATCCCATTCAAAAATTATCATTATTTTGACTTCATGCTTTAGGGGGCAGTTGTTATAATTCAATTTGGGAATCATCCCCTAAGACCTGGTCAAATTGGGAATCATCTCCCAAGGCCAATGAATAGGTTCCATCATCCCCTAATTCAGTTGCTATATGCCCTAAAAGAAGTCCTTCCTTTGATGGCTTCAATTGTGAGATTTCCAAGATTTGAAGTATATATTATATGAACCATTGACCTATAAATACTCCTCTACAAGGGACTAAGTGCATTGTAGTGCACTTACCTCCATGCAATGGTGCACTGCATTGCACTTCCCGACACTCAAGGGTGTGTTGGTCTCCAGGGAGCGAAATCATCATTATTCGGAGAATCTCCACATGGACAGTGCCTTATAGAAGAGCTCATAGGTGTCATACTTCAAATACAACTATCCATCCATTCCCTATGAACTTGGAAACATGTATCACCTATTATTAGAAAGCCATTCAATTCCATTTATTGAGAAACTACCTTCAGTTTCCCTATAAATTGAGCACTCATCTAAGTGTTAGGGAGGAAGAATTTGTGTATTGTTATGCTATTGGATTCTCAATTGATGAGAGTTGGAATTATTTTTATGCTACTGAGATGATGCTTGATGTGATGAGGATAGAATGAAGTTGGAGTAGGTTGACGGTGAATCAATATATTGGTTGTAATATTCTCCTCCTTCTTTCTTAATAAAGATATATGCTCATTTTCTCATATGTATGCTTATATCTTGTGACTTCCATTCTCAATTGTGTATGTATTCTCAGATCTAATCAGTTCTATTTTGTTAAGATAAATAGATATTTTTATATTTATATGTTGTTTGTTGTTCTCTGTCTTTCATTGCAGGAATCGATCTAGCATCTTAAGTTGGATTAAGAGCGACGACAACAAAGGCAGAAGGAGAAAGAGAGCGAAAGGATCATCAAGTAGGTTTCTTTCCTTTCTGTCTATCTATTTGTCTTAGAGAAAAGAATAATTGTCTTTCTTCTGTTGTTCTAAGTAAAGGAACACCACACTCAGGGAATCTAGTTTATCTGTAGATTATAATTCCGTATAACATTTAGGACAACATAACAACATAAAAAAATCAAATAAATTCAAGAACATTTAACTACTCTTGATGGGAAATATTAATATATCTAACTATCATATTACTTCATAGAGATTCATGTTGCTTCTTTGGTCATCATAGGTAGTACTACTATTGTTTGATACATCCCCTTTGACATCAATGAAAACACTATGTGAAAAAATCTCCACATTTTTCATTGATGGAAAAACCATCAAACATTGATGGATGATTAATTTAATCTCCCCTATGAAAATTCATTCTTTGGATAATTTATTTTTCTGTAATATTGAATGCCTTACTCATTCAATGTTAGTTTCTACACCACATCAATGTCTATAATCTCTCCCCCTTTGACATCAATGGAAAAGGGTCACAAATATTTGTTGAAAACTTCCATGTTGATGATATTGCATAAGTATATGTCCATAAAATATTCCTAGAAGATCATGTGGACCTAATTAAACCATGCTTCCTTCTTTTTTTTTATATTTTTATTCTGAAAAAGTTCCCCACTAAGACTATGCTTCAATTGTTGCACATAATTGTTCCTGTACTTCCCCTGAAACCATGCTTCCATTTTTGCACTATATAGTCTCACCTTGAGACCATGCTTCCATTATCCATAGTAATTTCCATCATTTCATATTGAAACATGTAAACTTCACTTGTCCTTTATTTACATCTAAGATATCATCAATAAATTATGCAGGAGTCATTTTCATAGAGACCTGCAGATCAAACATGTCTGCTATGAACCTTACTTATCACCATCGTGTCATCTTAATCAATGTAATAATCACTACCCTCATAAAATAGTTGCTTCTTGACCTCTTCTCCATATACCAAAATTGATAGGAATTCCTTCTCTACTATATAGTCTAGAGTTGAGTTTGCAATTCCATGCTATATGAACTTCATTGTGACATATGTGGCATTCAACATCGGGATTAAGTACTTGTGGAAATGGCTAGGGAATTCTCTTGATTTGGTCTACAGGTATTTATATAGGTTCCTAATCATATCCTCTATACCTAGAAACATCATAGGTTTTTCAATATTCCACTTTATGTCCAAACCTTATGCATGAGAAACAATAACCAAAGAACTTATTTTGATACCTTTGCATAGAAAGATATATCGACCTTCTAAAGTTATTCTTTGAGGATCCATACTTCCTTGTTGTTCAACACTTGCATGATTGTTGCCAATGGATTTCTTGTGATAAGACATGCTCATTTGTTGATATTCTTTAGCTGCTTCATTATTAATTGTGGTTACTTTGTGATGAACCATATTCATATATTTCCCTGCGTTGCTTGTAAATCCTTTCTCTTCATTTTGGTTCCTTGTATTCTATCCCTTCCTAAAATTTTCTTGAGAGTCATTGAAATCTACATGCTTGGCCTAGTGTACTACCTTCTTTAGATATTCAAGAGAGATGATGTTGGATGCTATTATTTTCTATTCAATATTCTTGGGATGATCTTCATTTGATGATATTGGTGGACCATTTTCCTTGGATGCCTCACAATATTTATATCCAAGATCTATATTAATAACTAGGGACCTCTACATGTTGATAACATCATCTACGAATTCAGTCCCTCTATTGAACTTTGAATTGAGTTGCTCCAATTATTCTCTTAAGAGGATAACCTCCTCTTCTAGTCCTTTGTAGGTTTTCTCTTTCTCATTTAACTATTTGGATAGAAATTCATTTACCCTTTTTTCTTATTCTAGTTCAACCTTAAGAGCAAGGAAGTTCTCTTCATTTAGAATCTTGTCTTGAAGCTTATGCATTAATTGAATTTCTCTCTTTTTGAGGACCCTTATTTCCTTCAATGAAATTTTAAGTTCTCCCTTTTAGTCAACTTCTAATTCAGGTTCTTTGATCTCAACAATGAATATTATTTAACCCCTTTCTTCATTGATCAAACTTTCATTGCTCTCACTGTCACTTTTTTTATTTTGAGTAAAACTTAAGTTTCTTACTAGATTGATTCTTCTTTTGATACTTAGGTTTGAATATTGACTTGTCCTAACTCTCATTCATTTTATCATAAGGACATTTAGATGCATAATTATCAGTTCTTCCACATTCAAAAATTTGAAAGGAAACAAAGCTTTGAACTTGTTGGTTCATCTTTTCAATTTTCAGAAAAACTTGGCTTATTCTTCTACAAAGGCATTGTCTATTTGAATAACTGTGAAACAATATTATCCTCTTTTATCTTTTCATCATGCCTTCTCTTTTTATTTGATTCATCAAGATGTATATATTATTATCAGTCTTGATAGCTCATTAGCTACCAATTTTCCTATGCTTGAATTTCAAATCTCACATCATTTGAAGTTGAATATGAAATCAAAACCTTGATCACATATCTAATTGACACTCAAAATATTATGCTTCAATAATTATATGTAAAATACATCTTGCACTTGGTTCTTCCATCATCAAAGGTAATTGTGCCTTTTCTAATGATTTTAGTCGATGCGTTGTTTCCAAAATTTACTTTACCTCCGCCTATCTCCTTGATGTTGATGAAATTAGTTTTATCCCCTAACATGTGTCTTGAGAAGCCAATATTGACATACCACTTATATTTTTTCTTATGAGCATATAATATAAGACCACATATTTCTTCCTTCCATTTCTTAGGTGGACACTTTTCTTTTCCATAATGGCATAGAAGGTGACTACAAGTAATTGCTGTATGACCAAATGAATGGCATATAAACCAATAACCATAAAATAATTTGTGGTACCTAGATGATTTCCATTTTCTATTTATTTTGATCTGAGTATCTTCTTGAATTTTCTTAGCTAATTGTCTTGCCACATCTACCTCTTTATTGAGGTGGTAAATATTGTCATTCTTTTCCTATAATTGATTTTCTATTTTGCCTACCTGCTTCTTGATTTCATCAAGTTTCTTTGACACGATTTCAAGTTTCCTTTTGTCCTCTTCCAACTAAAATTCTAAGAGCATAACATATGATGCATCCATATTTATTTGACCCATCTTCTAGTAGTTATGTGTTCCTAAAGACGATCATCTTTGATTCCATTTTTTGGACCAAATGTCACATTGAGGTGGGGGGGGGGGGGGTGTGTGGGGGTAGGGGGGCTAATTAGTGCAAGATCAATTTTTCCATTTCACAACTTTTTATAATCATATAACCATATAAAAATGAACCATAAGCATTATATAATAAAATATAATAATGCATCATCATATCAATAAAATATAATGAAGCCATAAAAAAATCAAGAAGTCATCACATCACAAAGAGACACAATGTTTTAGGTGGAAACCCATATGGGAGATGGAGTAGTCTACGGGGGCCGTGTTTTGGCTCGGAAACCTTGCCCGTTGGAAAACTTCGCTGCCCATCCGTCGAGACCTAACATCCTTTTCACGTTGCTTGGAAGACCACGTGACCCCGTCAGAGTTGAAAACATAACCGCATTCATCACATTGTCAAACGCGCTGCCGCCATTAAAAATAATGATACATCACATGCCCAACTGAGATGAAATTCAAATTTAACCTGGCTGAGCTAAAATTCAAAAATTTATGTGAAATTCAAATTTAACCCGGCCCGAACAACCCTCAAACAACTCTGAACCCTTGAGAACATATTCAACTCCACGAGCTGGACATACCACATCGTCCTCAGATAAATTTTTCCAGACATAACCATTTTTATAGCTCCTACATGCAATACAGAAAGCATTTTAAGAGAAGAAAGTGGCCTGTCCCTTGGAATTTTACAGAAGTTGTCCATTTAGTTTCTTCGTATATTGAGAAATCGCATTTAACTACTCTAGCGATAGATCTGTGAGAGCAAATATATCATTATTGTAATGCTTTGATTCAAGTGGGTGCCTCATATGTACAAGCACAATTAATTCAAAAAATGAGGTAATATATCTTCAATTTCCTTTGTCGCCTCTATTTTCGTAGCTTTTAAAGAGGTTGCAAAAAATGGTCAGCTTATAAATTTTGATAAATTTTGTGGGTTTCAGCACACGAATCATGATTTTTATTCTTGTGTTTCTAATCCCATAATAAATAAATGCATCTTCACTTGTGTAAACCAAAATCAAGCAAAGATAAACCACTTCAATGAAAAGATCCCCAAAAAATGGAATGCAAAAAACACCTACAAAAGATAACTAGCCTTCTACCAATTTCTTCTCAAAATAGTCATAATTGTAGAATGGCAAAACTACATGAGAAGTATAACAAAAGAATGATAGAGCTTCCCATTTCCACTCCCATTTACTGTGGTCACTACGTTAACTCTTAATGAGAAGTATTTGTATTCTTGTGTTTCTCGTCACATGATAAATAAATGCATCTTCACCTGTGTAAACCAAAATCAAGAAAAGATAAACCACTTCAATGAACAGAGCCCCAAAACATGGAATGCAAAAAACACCTACAAAAGATAACCAGCCTTCTACCTATTTATTCTCAAAATAGTCATAATTGTAGAATAGCAAAACTACATGAGAAGTATAACAAAATAATTATAGAGCTTCCCATTTCCCTTATAAGTTTCTTAATTATGAATTGATGATCCTCTGATTTTCTGCAAATTGAGGGAATGGAATTTCAACCTGTAAGATACTAATTTTAGTGTGAATGGCTTTTCTGCCTCTGTTTCCTGATATGTTAAGTTCAGTTGTTATATTTTTGTGGTTCATTGCACCTGCTGCAAAGAAAGGGAATTGTTAGATAACCGCAATACAACAGGTTCAGGGGGTTTTGGTGTGCTTTCCACAAGCAAGGGATGATGTCTCTCTCTTTTCCCTTTTACACATGATAGTAATCTGAAAGCCTTTGTCTCAGATGTTGTAATTTCATCACCAAGGTGTAGGGTTCTTGTATATTGACCACGTAGGTCTCAAATCATGTTAAAATAAGGATCAATCGGTTAATGGATATGTATTATGTATTATTTGGATGATCTAATATGTATTATGTATTATTTGGACGATCTATTATCAATTGAGCAAAAGTATGTGCATCTAGATAATTGTAGCTAGATGCACATTCTACAGTCCAGTATGGGAACTATGTCAAGCTTGAGCCGCTGTAATTTAGTTGGGCTCAGGGGCACATCATATTCCCTAGCATGGGGGAGTTGTGTTAGCAGTGATTGAATGTAACCTTGGTTGTGCTGAAAGGTGTATCATATAGCAAATCAGTGACCACAGTAAGAGTTAACGTTCCAGCCACACAAGCCCAAAAGACTAACAGATTCACACCACAATGGACAATTTTCTGCAAAACAATACAAAAGAATTCAACTGAATTTTATTTCAGTAACTGTTGCCTCACACAGTTTGTTCTCTCTGAAACTGGCAATTTTTTACCAACCATTTTTTTAAAATTTTGTATCTTTCCCTAAATGAGATAAATTTGGATTTACAATTTAGCAGAACATAAGCAAACTATCCAATCTGAGGAAAGACGTATGCCTTTCGTGCAGGGATTCAAACAGACATTGAAATGAATCTTTTAGAAAGGACTTAAACAGAGTATTGAATTTTTTTTTATTTTACTTTTTTACAATTTCAAAAGGGTAAAAACTAATGTGATCATCATCTGACTTATCCATTAACAATGATTTTTCCATGGTTTTGATACAATCATTACCAAAATAACTCGTGAAATTAGGCTATTATTAAAGGGGAGATTGAAACCTTCAAAACATATACTAAAATGTTTATAAAAATTAAAGAAACCAAACATTGATTATTAAAATCCATAGTAATTCTTTGACCAAGATTGTCAATGAATTTCAAAGTTGTGCAAAGCAAGGGCATATCCCTTATTAGATCTTCTCATTATTTTGTTTTTGAAATATGCAGTTGGGCAGAGAACTAGCATTCAAGAAGAGTACTTCTATATTGGAAAGGACCTTATCTAAACATGAATTCAGAGGTACCGAGGTTACAACCTTCAAAAAACGACCTCTTTGGACTCATAGATAAAAGACATTTTTCTGATATGTTAAGGTTACTTCTTAGGAAATAACATTACAGTGATCGGTAGTAGTATAGAGATTAAAACCCCATATTTACGTTGCAAAGTACATGATTTAAGACCTATTGTGGCATATCACTGCATATTACAGCTTTACAAAATTACAGTCTCTCTTCAACATAAAAAGGTCAACGCAGATATCAACTCTTAAAAACAACTTGAGACTGTTGAGAAGGCTTAAACATTCAAAATTCATTTAGCCCTGCAGCTTAGCCAAGTTACTAATAAAAGTCATATTTGGCAGATCCTGGCTTGTCCTTACCAAAATAACTCGTGCAATCAGGCTATCAAAGGGGAGATGGAAGCTTTCAAACATATACTAAAATGTTTATAAAAATTAAAGAATTAAATTAATTAAAATAAAATTATAGAAACCAAGCATTTGATTATGAAAATCCATAGTAATTATATGACAAAGATTGTCACTGACTTTCAAACATGTGCAAAGCAAGGGCATATCCCCTATTGAATCTTCTCATTATTTTATTTTTGAAATATGTAGCTGGGCAGAGAACCAGCATTTGAGAAGAGTGTTTCTATAGTGGAGGTGACCTTATCTAAACATGAATTCAGAGGTACCTAGGTTACAATCATTAAAAGGCGACCTCTTTGGACTCGTAGATAGAAGACATTTTTTTTTGATATGTTAAGGTTACTTCTTAGGAAGTAACATTACTGTGATTGGTAATAGTATAGAGATTAAAAAAAACATATTTATGTTACAAAGTGCATGCTTTAAGACATATTATGGCATATCATTGCATATTTACAACTTTACAAAAGTAAAGACTCTCTTCAACCTGAAAAGGTCAACCCAGATATCAACTTTCAAAAACAACCTGAGACTGCTGAGAAGATTCAAAAATTCAAAATTCATTCTTGATTTGGCCCTGCCGCTTAGCCAAGTCACTAATAAAAGTCATATTTGGCAGATTCTGGCTTGTTTTATCGCAGAATCAACTATGTATAGTATCTTCAAATTTTGCTGTGAAACGAAGTGTCACAACTATGAAAAATCTAGTGACCAATTACCCATCCAAGTATAACCCCAAGTCAATTGGCTAATGATTTAATCATGAATTTCAATCTTAATTGCACATGCTTATTTCTCCATAAATATCAATAATGAACCAAGTTCATAAATAAATAAATACAAGTAATTAGTTAAGAAAACAAACAAATAAGAATAGCAATTGCATGTGATATTGGGTAAACAATAGCATATTCAACCTTCAATTTCTATGCACTTTAAACTGTGAGAAAGCTCTATACTACCTCAAATCATTTCCATTTAAGTGTATTGTCAACCCATAGCCAACAGAGAATGTGGGGCATAACAAGCTATGATGCCCATACCACATCAATTTTCATGTAATATTATATTGTTTACCCAATATATTACCAAAAAAACAACATACTCATCAATCATGTGTTATGCATTTTAGATCATAAACAAAATTTCAAAGTGCCTACCTCAAATCCTTTCATTTATGTGAAATGTCAACCCATAGCCCACGTAGAAAGTGAAACATTTCAGACCAGGACATCCATGCCACATCAATATACATTAGCCCTAGGATATCACCTCCCCAATTAGACATGATTTTAGAGATTAGATACCTCATGACGTTTGATCAAATAATAAAAAAGTCACAATTTCACTCAAAATTATATGACAGAATTCTGAATAAAAAATAGCCATAAACTTTATTGTACGGTATTTAAAGTTTTTCAAATAGTTTTTTTTCAATAACAACTTATAACCCTAAAACTATAGTAAATATTAATAGAAGGATAAAATTCTCCAATAAAGAAGCGAGGAGATTTAATATTTAATTATTGTTCCAAAAATCTGGTTTATTTTTTAAGTAGAGATTTTGAAGAATTATAGATAGAAGCAGATTACTATGCATTCTTAAAGATTTTTTAAATAGTTGATTTATTTATTCATTCAAAAACACATTTTAAATAATAAAATATTTACAATTTTGCTTAAAATTATATGATGGAATTCTAAATAAAAAACAGCCATGAAACTTTATTGTACAATGTTTAAAGTTTTTCAAATAATTGATTTATTTATTCATTAAAAACACATTTTAAATAATAATAAAATCACAAATTTCTTATATGATGAAATTCTGAATAAAAAATAGCTGTGAAAATTTATTGTACAGTATTTAATCACAAATGGACAAAGCTTATTTCTTGGACTATCCCCTAGGGGTGAACAGCATATGTCATACTACATTAAATGGCGAATAGCAAAAAAAAATAAGACTCACCTATTTACAAACTGATGACTTAATATTATTGATTTTGCAATAAAGAAGAAAGAAGAAGAGATTTTATAGTTCTAAAAACTGGTCCAGAAAACTGCAAAATAAACCCATCCAGACTAAATTGTATAATCCTAAAAACTATTCCAAAAAACTGCAAAATAAACACATCCGGATTGTGTTTGTTGACATACTAATTACTCTATCTTTCATGTAGATCGCCTGTCTGAAAGCTCAGCTTTGACACCAAGATCAGGACTGGTAATCATTGCTCTGACCCATGCATTTGTAGTGTGTGGACTGGTCTCAGCTGGGTCTCATTTGTTAGGAGGACATATTAACCTTGCGGTCACATTTGCATTAGCAGTTGGAGGCTATATCACTATTCTCAGGTCTACTCTGTACTATATCGCTCAGCTCCTGGGCTCCATAATTGCCTGCTATCTCCTCGATTTCATAACAGGAGGAATGGTAAGCTTGCCCTTCTAAGATTTTAGAGAAAAAAAGAATTGTATACATTGTGCAATAAATGTATGGATAGTTGATTTCTGGTTAAAGGGTAAACTAGGAGGGTTTTTACATTGGTTAGGTTTGGTTTGTTCTTGATTTTTATCTTGAATTCTTGAAAACAGGGTTTGGAAATGCAAATACATTAGTCAACTGTCAGGCTTGGTTTGTTCTTGTTTTCTTAGCTTGGGTTGGAAGCGAAACAACAGAGGTGACAGATTATAGAATGGAATACCACTTAACACCAAAAGATTGAGACCTCCATAGTCAAACAATGCTTTTAAATGGCGCAGTTTTGGAGTTAACTGAAGATGGAGATATTCCTTCGTTAGATCCTATCATGGTTGATGCTGGACTGTTTGAGCCTTGAGGGCATTTTTAGATATTTTTAAATTTATAATATAGCTCTAATCAAATTTGAAAGAATATAATCTAAAATAATAAAATCTCAATTTACATCTAAATTTTCTATCAATATAAATAATCAAATCTTCTCTATAACAGAATATATTATTTAAAAAAAAAAAAATTTGGTTTAAAAACATACCAAGGTCCAAAACTAATTCACTTTATATATATAAAAATAAATTACAGCAGTATCTAGTGGAGGCTTGCCTTTGAGGAAACCAAGTCCTCCACCAAGTGGATACCAGATTGTTTGTCCAAGGAGTCTAGACAAACTATCCTATCTGCTGATATACATAAAAAACAACATTCTAAAAGACCATCCCATATCTATGCATGGCAACCACTAGAAAAAGAAGATAAACCAGGCTTCAAATTATAGGCGACAAGTCCTTGGGATCATTAGGCTGCTCCATTGGCTCCTTTTGCTCCCACTGTTCACCTTATTTATACATGGAAGGTGTCAGGTTCTCCTCAAGGACAATGGGATTTGCTTGTGTTCCCTCTCAGCCCTAGAAGCTTGCTGTTTGGTATTTAATCTCATCTTCGTCAGTGACCTGAGAGACTGTTATACCTGTTCCGAAAAATTTTGATGGCTGCTTCAAAGATCCTAATTGTATGGAGAAAAACTATCATGTATAGACAATAAGACAGAGATTAGAACAAAATATAGAATATTGTGAAACTACTCTTTTCTGATATCAAATTACCTCTCAGAAAAAATTTGCAGCATCTGTTAAGGATGTGGATTTAAGCTGTGGAAGACAATAAGCAGTGCTACAATACACATCTTCATATTCACAGTTTTTAGCATCAACAGATTGGAAATTTTCTGAGCCAAAGTCAAGCAGGTTAATCGGTGGATTCAGTTGGGTTATTCTCTCTAGCCTCTTTTAGTTTAACTGATTGAGTTGTTGATGTGGATAAGGTTGTATGATTGACTGCTATTAATTTGAAGGCTCAACGAAGTTTTCATCTTACTCAAGCAACTTTTTCAAAACCCCATACTCTCTTTTATCATATTTCAAAACTGAGAAATAGGTTTTCCCATCTCTTCTCATTCTACTGGCTTGATAATAGAACATGAAACCCTAAGATGGAGAAATACATGGAAGTGCAAAACTGCGTTCACTGTGCATGGAAGACCCAACAGAAAGACATCAAAACCATCACCTTCGAGCCCAAAGTAATGCACAAAAAAATGGGATATATCTTTGGTTTTCAGAACACACACATGAGACAAAACACATAATAGAAGGAAGAAAATTCCTCGAAGTTCCATGTTTTCCAATAAAAAGTGTTTTAAAAATGTTTCCTAAAGATCAAATGGATTTTCAGCTCGAAATTGATCTAAACCCAAAATCATTTACCCTTTAGCTAAAAATAAAGGACACCTATCTAAAATGGGCATTAACTTGACCCCACTTGAATTTGGATATTCATGCACACTAAATGTCACCAACAACAAAAGATCCCAAACTCACTTGATTTGCCCAGATAAGACATGAATAATTCAAGTAAGAGTTACAATCCAAGGGGTTGCTGCTATCAGCCATAACTTAAACAAATACCCTGTTTTACATAAAGAAACTAAAATGCTGCAAGAAGAGAAGGAAATTAAAATTTGCAAAGACCATTGAAATAATTCACAAAGGGAAATATGGAAATGTGAAGTAACATGCAAAGAAAATGAATTAACAGATCAAACTATCTGCTGGAAAATCGGTGCTTCTTTCGCAATACTGTCACAAGCAAGAATAAGGAGGCCAAAGTCTCCTTCACAAGGCTCACTACTTATAACACCTTTCACTCTTCCAGGCTGATTAAATTTGTTGAATTTGGCAAACAACCAAACAAAATCTCAGAAAACAACAAGGCATCGGGAACTGTCTCAAAGGAAGCCTCAACATCGCAGGAAGGTTCAGAGATCAGACCTGACCAACCCCAGGTGAAAATTCCCCAAGGAACCATTTCAAAGACCAATAAAAACTACAAACCCAAGGCAAAGAAGATACTGGTGTTGGAAATCCAAGACCCATTTTGCGCAAATTGAAGGCCTTTTAAGGTACCATAAATCATGTTTGAGTGGAGATCACAATTACAATCAAAATTATTACCAAATTCATGGATCTTTATAGTACGAAAATCAGACCCTAAGGGCTCTGGAAATGTGATGACACAAAAATGAATCCAGCATATACAAAGAGAATCTACCTAATCCATTAAGAAAAATTTGCTACAACAGAAAATTTTCTTATGCCATTCATGCACAACACAACACATTGTAAGTTGTAACCCATATGGATATTGAGAAGCAACAAAATAAGTCAAGATATGTTAAAAAAATTCATTTTTTGGAACAAGAATGGTGTAGATTAGAGAATAGAAATTACTCAAGTTAGTTACTGGAAGATGAAATGCAAAAAAGATCCCACCCATTGGCCAAAATTAAAACCTACAAAATTGTTGTAGGAATTACACGAAGTATACAATTTAAAACAAAAAGCAAAAGATAAAGTAAAGATGCTACAAATTCCATGAACTTTTTTAATTAGTCAAACTACACCAAACATGTGACCATATTAAGACTATTTTACCTCTCAAATAAAATAAATGAAAGAACCTTATACAAGTTACCTATGCATTTAATTGGGTCATCACTTAAGAAAGTACACCTATACACTCTTTGGAAAGTACATATCTATTGTTTGTGCCTAGCTCATTAATTCCCACTAGAGTTGAAATCCTTCCATTGATGTTCAACCATTGTAGTAGATGATGCTTCTCCACCCATTCCATAGTTACTTAACAAGGTGTCATGTGTTAGAACAATGAAATTTGTTAAAGCATCAAGGTATATGTGAAAACATAACTATATTGATTGGATGGGAGGGGAAAACTATATGAAATGCCTAAATGTTGAGTAGATGGTCTTTATGTATCAGATTTATCATTTTTTTCATTTTCATTACCAAATATCACTTTTTTCTCTTTTATTTAGGATTTAGTTAGATGCACATTAATTTAAATGTACCTGGCATGGTAGGAAATGTTGGATGGTCTTGCATCTTTCTTTGGTCTTGGTTTATCGCCATAGTTATGGATTGTTGCATCACTGTAAAAATAAACATATCACATGTTAAAGAATGGTGATGAATAAATACAAAATTATAAAATAATCACTATATTCAATACATGAAACAAACCTGGAACCGTAGACAATGCATTATTTGATCGAGGACGGCCTCACCTATTGAGGTATTGAAACTCAAATGGTTCATATTCTGATGGATGGGCATTTAAATCAATTCCCAAACCATTGTTTTTTTTCTCCTTTGTTTCTTTGTAGGGCTAAGAAAACTCTTCTTCCTCTTCAAAGATGAATCAAGAGAGCCCAACCCAGGTGTGAAGTCAAAATCCATAATGTGCAAGTTGTTGGCTTCATCCATCATTTTTTTAACTAGGCTAAGCAATTGGTTTGCCTTTGTCAAAGTAGTAGGAGGGTTATCTAGAATGAAATGCATGTGTCTAAACAACTCCTCATTTACCAAATGAATTTCTCCAATGTCTGCATCAACAATATTTGTGGCCACAGGAGTGGCATCAACATCTACATCATGGCTCTGGGTCTCTATATTGATTTTAGAAGAGTCATTGAATATGTTATCCACTGCATGTTGGTGAAGTAATGGATATGGATTATCTGAGTGGAAATACAACCAATTAACCTTTATGGCATGCTTGCAAATGTTTCCACGAGTAGACCATGGGCATTCACACGTTATAAAATCCATGCGATACCATTTGACAAGGTACTTTTTATCTCTATCTGTTTGACTTCTCACCCAGTAAGCATTGGTTATGCTCTCATGAGGAGAACAATCACTATTCAAAATTTTTCTTGCTCTTTCCACTGATGATTCAAGTTGTTTCTCTTTCTTGTAGTTGTTTAGAAATCCTTCTTCTTTCAATATTTCCTTGTACCGATAACAAGGTTCAACGGTTGTTAGCAGCATATACAACAACCAATCCATCCGACGAGCACATTTTTTTATTCTATCAGATAAAAAATTTGTTTTCAAATAGCAATGATATGACTCAACAGCATTGTTGGTCTCTTGATTTGCATGAGGAAACTCCCGAAAACCTTTCACCCACATCCCTAAGTGCAAAGAGAATTAATTTAGTCAAAATATATCACTTTTATAGAAGACAAACATGGATACAATACAAAGAGTTTGTTTACTTATGAATCTTATCGCCAACAACCCAATTCTTGTGGAGATAGTCTAAGAACTTCTCTTCATCTGCAAATTTGATAAAAAATCGATTGATTGCATCATCCACTTCAGTATTGAGAATGTGTTTCATGATAGAACCTAACTCACTGAATATCTCATTGGCTTTTATGGAATTAGTGGCCAACCAGTTCACGTTTTTTAAACAAGCCCTCCGTACATGCCGAACACATAAGATAACATCACAACCTGTGATCCTCCTGCCATATTCAATGCATTTTAGTGCAAACATTTTAGAATAAATGCATTTTTATTATATGATGATAGTATTAAAGTTACCTCAAGGCAGCAATTTAAGCCAATGCATCATCGACCATGAATGCATTGACTTTCCAATCAGGACGGATTTGGAAACACCTATGCATGAGCTTCTCCAACCATAGTGCAATATCATCTGATGTGTTTCGTGATGCCACGACCCATGCAACTGGTACCCCGCTTTTTTGTTCATCAAATGCCACAAGTGTATACAATTGATATTATCATATTCAATGTTACATAAAGTCAAATACACGTTATTAATCATATTTAATGTCTACAACTTAAATACATATATTCAATTAATTATTGTTATCCAACTTACCCCATATTTATTTGTGTTAAATGTTGAATCCATGGCTATTAAGATATTGTGTGATAGCTTGACCATTGTCTCCAACATCCACTTTGTTTGAATCCCTCTTATAAAAGGGACCTCCACACCATTGAGTTGTTGGTAAAAGAAAAAGCCTTCCTGGTGCTTTTGATACCAAAGGTTTACACTCATTTCATCCTTTTTGTGGAGTTGATAATTTCCCTTTGCCAACCTGTTATATATGTTTACAATATCTTTCCTGCATAAGAAGAATTCTCTATCCCGAGTTGTCGCATCCATGTCAACATGTCTCTTAATGTGGGTTCTATACACCATATCAACAGGTACTCCCAAAAAGAAACAACTCTCAACATAAACAACGATGTCCCTTGAAAGCCTTGGCCTATGCAAGGCCCTAGCCTCACCTGAATTGTCATGTTGTCCATGACAAGGCCAACCTTCTGCATTTTCGTGTTCATACATATTGAAAGTCAGTATTTCTATATGAGGACTTTCATTCATAACTTTCACAATAAAGTGACACCGACAACCCCTCTTATGCACAAATGAGGTTTTTTTTTAGTTGAAGGCTCTCTTCTTTTATCCTCTGGTCCAAATGAGCAATAATATCTACACGAAAAATCTTGAAATGTCAATACATACAAAGAATGATAACTTTTGTTTTAAAGGACCTAAACAATGAATTTTGAAATACTTACATTTCATATTGTGATGCAGCAGTAGCTCTTTGTCTTAGATATATTTTATTCTTTTGTATGAAATTACATGGAGCAATATGATTTTCTTCCTCCCCTTTGATAAATTCAGAAACTCTTTCTACAGGGATTAAAGCAACCCGATCAATGCTATTGTTATTTCATTTTATTTCAGTCCAAACTAAGTCTTTACTAGAAAATGTCGTCTTGTCTTTGAGGTCTTGCACCTGAAGATCCATGATATGCTTCCATTTTTCTCGCTTGCCTATTTTGAATTGCTCTTGTTAGAAAATATGCAAACACATAAGAGAAATATCTTATACAAAAACATGTTAGCAACAAATATATTCATTCTAGAGCATAACGAAAAAATAAAATTGATGATCCAAAGTTGACCATTCTTCATTGTTAACTATAAGTTATAGTTTCATGTATATATAGACTTGCCACACGACTAAGTTAGAGTTAGTGAACAGTTCTCTCTCACATGTATGTTAGTGAACACGTGTATGTTATGTTCATTAAAAACTCCACACATGATTAGCTGCAAACACACAATGACATCCATTTGTACCATATTGGTCAACATACTAGGTCACCTTCTAAGGGACACAATTTTTGTATACAAAATCTATCTAAGGTGATTCTTGCACTATTGGAAAAGTATCAAAGAGTAAAACAACGTTAGGGGGTTTGGCACAAGTGAGAGTTTTTGGAGGTAAAAAAATGTTTTAGATGTCAAATCTCCAAAGTGGTACCAACCTGTAAAAATGATCTTACAAATCGATTCCTCCAATTCTTTCCACTTTGAAAGCATAGAGAAAGATGACATATAATATATTGATCTGATTTGTAACACACATTAATATTAAATATAAATAGGGCATGTATAAATTTAAAAAATAAACATAATATGTATGTTTTTTTTTAATCATCTAGAAGAATTGACAACTAGGTCAATTTTATGGGATGGATTAGGACACCATTACTACTACTATTACTATCTTTCCAATAATATAAGTTAACATGAGAATTTGAACCTCAAATCTCATAATTTACACAATATTTCAAAACAAAACCATCACAAATCAAGCTACCCAAAAAGTAAATATAATATGTAATTAATTTATAATTTAGTTTTTTGATAATAACTATAAAAATTTATTATCCTTAAATTTTCAATTATATTAAAAAAAAAACCAATTATATTAAAAATTGAAATAACTTACATGGAATACCATCCCTAGAGTACACATCCCCACATGTACCTACCCAAATGAAAACTACTCAAACAATAAACTGTCCAACATCTACATACTCGAGATGACAGCTTCTTAAACAATAAACTATTTCCATGAATCATACACAAGCTTACCTAAACAAGAAAAAGAGAAAACGTTAAACATCCACTTCAAAATACTAATTAAAACATTAATATATTTATTAAGGCATAAATATGTCTTTATTGTAACGACATGGAAAAATGAGAGTAATGATTGAGAGGTTTGAGCTTGCGTGAACATGAAAGCAAATTCTAACAACTCTATTGGTTTTACTCTTTCATATATTTGTGGGCGGCCCGCCGATTTGGTTTGAAGGAACTTCCAGGAAATTTTCAATGTTAAAAGTGTGAAGTGAAAATTTTCTTCTAGTGATTTGGAGATCCATGCATGTCAACCATAAAATTTGGAAAATTTTCTTTGATTGTTTTCATCCACAGATGGGCAAATCCCTCAATATTTTTCCAATAAAAAACTGTGTAACCAGGGAGAAGTCATTTTCTTCAATGTCACGCATGAGAAGGCTTCACTAATGCATGTAATAGGCATAAATGAGGGTGGGTTCTGAGACAACGTGGGGTAGCTGGGCAGTACAAAAGCTTGAATTATTGGCAGGGAGTGATTGAAATTAAAAGCAGCTAAGGATCATCATCATAAGCCCTTTTTCATCCCACTTTTGCCTGCCTATCTCTCTGTGTTTTTCTTTTGGCTTTCCCTCTGTCTTTTTGCAAGTCTTGACAGTGTTGGGAATGGCCAAACCTGCAAAGGTGAGGAACCTTATTGCTTTTACTAATAGCTGGAATGATTTTTTTGGCAGGACTAACTAACTCTGGTGGCTTCTAATGTGTGTGTATTTGCAGATGCAGAATTTAGTCACAAGAACTCAGAGATGGCCATGGTAATTGTCAAGGGTATGTATGACTATAGTTTTCTTGTGCCTTTTAGCAGATAAATCCTGCAGTTCTTTGCAAGAT
The DNA here is from genome assembly GCA_034641835.2 of Pinus albicaulis. Lineage (NCBI taxonomy): Eukaryota > Viridiplantae > Streptophyta > Pinopsida > Pinales > Pinaceae > Pinus > Pinus albicaulis. Next base: position 821,296,425 of record CM076575.1, read on the forward strand.
GTTCGATCTCTAAAGAAAATTGGAAATTCTATTAATTTTTTGGTAGTTGGGGATTGGGGCAGAAAAGGCCTTTACAACCAGTCTGAAGTGGCCACTCAGGTTCAACTCTGACTTCTATTTTTCAGTTATTATCATTTATTTCTGAAAAAAAATGAATGAGGGTTTGTGCAGTTATGATCGTTAGGTGCATAAGGTGAGGCGTTTATGCAGATAGATGCTTACATATGTATTCTATGTTTCTTTACACGGAGCTTTTAAACAAATTCTTTACAGGGGTAAACCAAATTGTTGTTTCGTTCGACCTTGGATTTATTGATATTATGTTTTGTAATCGAGCTTAAATCCGGATTTCATCAAATAATCTCTTTCAATGGACGCAGGATTTGGAAAACTAATTTCACTCCTTGTTAATCATTGATTCGAGGTGGAATTTGATTTAAATTCCTGTACATGTCGTGGGAAAGAGCAGATACATGCAAAATTTTGATAATTTTAAGAGTGGATAGGATTGAAAGGAAGGCACTTACTCGTTTGGCGCAAGAGTGCCTGCAAATCTATGTTTTTTTGTTCTTCTGCGTAGCTACTGTGCTCTGCTCTGGTCCACGCTCTACTCCACTGTGCAATGGCTCTGCTTCCTTTCCAAAATGAAAACACTACACAGTTTCATCCCACGTTGAATGCCAGTTCCGTCACCCACCAACTCATGCATTAATCACGTTAAATGCCAGTTCCGTCACCCACCAACTCATGCATTAATCACGTTGAATTCCAGTTCTGTCACCCACCAACTCACCGCCGCCGCGGCCTTCCATAGGTCTAACAAAAGTGGGGTCATGTTGTGATCTCGAGGCACTCAGCGACGTGAAAATGACTTCGAATTCGGGCAGCAAATTTTTCTGATGGGCAAGGTTTCCGGGCCAAAACGCGGCCCCGGTAGACTACTCCTATGGGAGATAACCTCCAATATTATTCTTCTTTATCTTCAATTCTTTACATATATTTGCATGCTACAACTTTCTAGAGGAAAATACCCCAAATATATTCAAGCTACCACTTGTGGTAGGATAAAACCTGATTGAGGAACCAACATCAAAATATTCAAGCAACTGCTCAATGTAGGCCACATCCTGAGTGAGGTTCCAACCTCGGTGGATACAAAAACCTCCTTCTTCAACTTCCTTGTGGACCTCTCTTTCATCTCATTTTCAAATTGGATCCACTGTCATTATATATCACTAAATTTACTATCAAAATGAATGTCACAAAATTAAATCACAACCTTCAAGATTTGTCATTATAAAACCTGCAACCATTACATTTCCACATAACTTGCAATCATTGCACTGCCACACAACCTAAAACCATTATGCTACCACACAACATGAAACCATTATACTACAACAAAAATCATATCAGTAATTTATATTGGCTATCATACTACTTCCCATACTCTGTTTCAACCAATTCTTCAATCTCGCCTTTCAAAACACTTCATGGAACCTGTTTACATTATATATTCAAAACAACTACAACATGCTCATAGACCCTCAAAATGAACACAAGATATTATGTCCATAAAATAAGTGTCAAAATAGCATCATACCCCTCTAGTTACATTTATATCTAAGCTTCAATCGTTCAACTTTTTTCATAACTCAATTTGGAAAAATAATGCTCTTAAAAGAAAAAATAACCAAATAAAACTATATATTAAATTAAATATGCTATATTTTGACCCTTTTTGGTCATGCTCGATAGAATGAAAAAATTATGCACCAGTGCTACAATTTTTCACCATCATTGAGTTATTCATTAAATATAATGACAGCCAAAACTTAAAATAAAAATAAAATCGCCTGCTACCACATAGGGGTTGAACCTGTGACCTGATGTATATAGGGTGCACAACTTACAAACTCATCTACCTCAGTGTCACATACCTATATATTAAATAAATATATCTATTAATAATAGTGTTACCTCCAAGTCAATCATCCCCATGGGATTCCATGTCGATCCACGTTTCTTTTCTCTTGAGTAATCCTTCGCATATAAAACAAAACCTTCATGGTGATCTTGGCCACCATGGCTTATCACAATCGACATGACTACATGAATAGAACTATAAGCTCAGTTTAAATGGTGAGGCTATATATTCATATGAACAAACCTTTGAGCTCGGTGCAAATGACATTTCTCATAAGAATGAAAACAATGCCATTGTGGTTATCCAAACCTTCGTGATGCGGTTATCTATTAATACAAACAGACCTTTGGAATCATTGTTTCTTTTATATTCATTTGCATGAACAAAACCATGCAACAATATCTAGAATCCATACTTAGAACTGTTGATGTTTGAAATTAGGTTGCTCTAACATCAACACATCGAACCTCTTTGTGGTTAGTGAGAAGAAATGGGAGCACTTTCTCAAGGTTTACATTTTCATAAGTAGGACCAAATCCATGTAAAAAATGATGCAATTCAATCCTCTCATATCCGTCAACAGAATCATGGCTCACTATAAATAATCCTGCAACCTACAATCTCAAATAAATAAGGAAAAATAAAACAAGAAATGAACTAACAACCAAATGTCTACACTATAAAACCAAATAATACCCCCTCCTCTTTATGAAATATTGAATTATTTAAGAGTTGAAATAGATAGAGGTAGCTATTAGGGTAAATGTTAGTTCCATTCTTGCATCATTAAATGGTTTATTTATTTATTTACAAAAATAAAATAAATTTTAAACATATATACAAAATATAAGTTTAAATTATAAACAATATATACAAGAAACTTATGTTAATGTAAAGAAATAAAATAAAATTATATTACATAACCTTATAACATAATATATACATATAAACAAAGTGATGTGATCGTCATTAAAAAAAAATGAAAATAAAAATAAGATGTCATAAGAAACCACGTGATGGGTTTTAGACTAGTGAAGGAAATTATTATTATTATCTCAAAAATTAGCTATGTGACTGCAAAAAATATGGTAGAATTTGATGTTTTGAATTTTTTTTTGAAGATGGATATGCAAGAAGAGAGTGAACCTAAGTCACATTTAAACAAAGCAATGGCTGGAATTCTTATTATGTCCTGAAAAACCATCACATAGTCATCACTTACGAAAAGAGAATAACTTATTAGTCCCTGCCGCCTGCGGCATGGCAGGGACTATTGTAATCGATTTTGGGTTTTTTAATTAGTCGCTGGAGGAAAATGAGATCGATACATTTTACTAATATAAAGTTTTTAAAGACAATTTTCTGCCTGCCGCCGATAAGGACCAATCCAAATTGACAATTTTCTGCCTGCCGCTGATAAGGACCAATCCACAATTTGGAGGTCTTATTTGGCCTCATATCGAGGCCAGACCTATCAAAACTTAGGTTAAATGTAACTTGATTTCGCTTGATTCTTATTTTTCAAGTTTCTATTGATTAATGCTAGCATTAATTAGTAAGCATAAAATGTTTGGACAATTTCCGCGCATAGAATTTTTATTAAAATCTGCATGCATACCTACAAAGGGCACGTGCCTTCCATGATGGCTGTGTGCATGCCTACCAGATGGTTGTGTGCATGCCTTGGCCCTTGGCTAGTGTTTCTTTACATCTATGCTAAACCTTAAGGTTCTACTGCTGCTGGGCTGGATTCCGGATTCCGCTGGAAGGAAAGACTACTACTACCGCTGGATTCTAACTGTTTTGTTGCCGCTAGATTATAATTTTGTTTTGTTGCTATGTCGCTGCCATGCTTCTGTCGTTTTTACTGTTGATTCTTCTGCCCCCTACAGATGCTAGTTCTTATTCTGATTCTGCTCTTATTCTAATTCTGCTCGAGATGAATCTGTCACCTGTATAGTCATGCAAACTGCAAATGTCAGGGCTTAGGTATCGACTTACTTACCAATTACTGAAGCTTCTTTACATTTCTGACTTTGTCAGGGCTTAGGTATCGACTTACTTACCAATTAATGAAGCTTCTTTACATTTCAGAAGTCAAAAGACCTACTCAGATACTCCAGCCCATGAATGTCTTTCTCCTCCGCCCACCGCGCTCTTCCCACCACTTCCCACCACTCTGTCCAGCTCTCGGGGTGCAACTCGCTATGATGTCCTGCATACAGAGAATTCAAAGGGTTCAGAGAATTAAAAAGGATTGGTAAGATCCTCCAATTAGAAATCTTCTGTTATTCTGCTAACAGGTGCCATACACGCGCTGTCATTTTCGTCACTGAGGACTCTATTTTAGTGCCAGATGCCTCTTCCTAAAGGGCAAGTGTTTTTCATAAGATGTCCTAGTACCGTCACTTCTTTGGCCTCTTCCTTCTGGCTGCCGGTCTCTGCAGCATCTACCTCCGGAAGAAATGGAGGACTTCATTCAGTGACTCCGCGATCGCCCTCTAAACAGTCAAAATGAGGTATTAGCTTGACTGCGAATAAAATTCTAACAGTACAGTTTGTGCTCATACAGTATTTGCATTTGAACTTTTTTTAAATCGAGATGAAAAAACCTAAGAAACATAGATCCACTCTATTATTGTTCCACTCGTTTGCAAATGAACTATTATTGTTCCATTCGTTTGCAAACATTCGTTTGCAAATGAAAAAAAATGTAAACAACTGCTAGCAATTAAGGCTTAAGCTACACTTTCTGTCTTATCTGAACGGTACATTTTCAATTTAGGAGAAGAAATTGTTCCAGTCCATTGTCTGATAATGGGTTAACTTATATTTGGAATGAATATACACACCAAATGCAAAATATCGTACTCAATTTCAAAAATATATTGATATCCCCATCTGAAGCAAATAAAAGCACATCTGAAATCCCTCATAAAGGCATGAAGAATCTTACCTGGTACACAGCATCAGACTACGGTGTCAATAATTCTTGGAAGAGAGTGGTTCAAGGCAGGAAGGCAGTTTATGAAGACAACATCCAAGGGAGGCGATGAAGAGGGCATGCCCACAATGTCCCCTTGCCTGCATTTCACACTGTCATGCTTCTCCTTTATATAAGCCAACTCCAGCAAGGAATAGTGCATCACTGATAAAACACAAGGGGTGGTCATGCAGAGGTAATCCACAAATTTTTGGGTTCCCAAGCAGACCACCACTCTAGAGTCCTGCTCAATCTGTGCTGCATCCACTACCCTCTTCATTTTTCCATTGGAGTCCCTCTCCATGATTTCGAAGTCAGCAGAATCTGAGAGAGTGGCCATGAGAGAGTGGCCCTCAGAGCTGTTTTGATACTGCATGATAAGAAGGCCGATACTTTTTCATATTCCAAACTTCGGACGAAACCTTTGCAGGCGTAGAAGATGCTTGCTTGCTCGTGATTAGGATGCCATAGCCATAAGCGGATGGAAGCTCAGGAGCTCACAGCGAAGGCAGGGTTGCTTACAATGAACGTGATAATGGAAACGCTAGTGCCGATACCTCGACATGGCAATGATGGATTTAAAGGACACTGATTCCTCGACAAAACAATAATAATAAAATTATGTAATAAACACAGTTTTCGATTGTCATGTGTCCATTGTTGTTACATGCATGAAGCTATGTGGATGTATGGTTTTGGTAGGCTCGTGTATTTTATAATACGTTAGCTGTATACAAAATACCATGATCCAAGAAGTAACATGTATAAACATTGTAGGAAAACGTTTAATTTTCTATTACCTTAATAGGTCGGTCATTGTTTTAAAAATGTTTCGTCATTGTTTTAAAAATTAATGAAATCGTAAACTTGGATGTCATATCACTTTCATATATCATAAAAACAACTAAAAAGTTTGAATTATAATTCTATTTTAGCATTTTAATTATGGCTTCAATTATTCTAAACCAATCTTTTATGCCCGTGGTTTAAATTTGAACATAAAAGCACACATTAAAAGAAACCTTAAAACAAAAGGGCCAACAGTAAATCGAGATTTGGGACTGTAAATAACAATTGTATGATCAACTGTCTTAATAAATCAATAGGCGGGTGGATAAACTGTGTGCAGTTACAATAGCTTCTGCGACACATTTGAATACGCCATTTTTGACAATGTCGAGAAATGCAAAGCTATGAACAATGGCAGAACAATGACCCACCCATAAGCAGGATCCCATATTTCCACAATCCAGTACCATGAAGGGAGTGGGATAATGGCTTGATAAGATGGCCAACAATTTCCTCCCTTCAATTGATGAACTGCCTTCAGGTTTCTACGATGCTTTACTTCTGCAGGGTACCCAAGTCGATCACGCAGAGCCTGTATGGATCGTTTGTAGTGTGAGAGTACCTCCACGCCTTGTGGTAAGACAGACACCTTAATTTATATTGACCCAAAATAATCTTCACTGATATCGCTTGCGTCAATTATTTTTTCGACTTTTCAAATATAAACCCATTTTATTTTGAATATGATTTGTCTGGGTTAAAAACTTGTTTTATTTGTTGTGGATGAATTTTTCTATTGTAATTCAATACTGATATCAGATTTTTTAGGTCTATTTCAAACATCCTAACATCGTGCTACTTGCTCAAAAACTTGTTTTATTTGCTGTGGATAAATTTGTCTATTGTAATTCAATACTGATATCAGAGTTTTTAGGTATATTTCAAACATCCTAACATCGTGCTACTTTCTCTCTTGTCGTGGATCCATACTGACTAAGCTGATGCCCCATAGTTATTTTCCTACAAAAATCTAAGGCTGATGAAGCTGAAGAAGCAGGCCGTTGACCATTTCTCTGGCTGGCGGCAGGGACTTGCTGCCACGCAGCCCTCCTTGTT